>JZKD02S2361886.1:570289-621228 GCA_000966675.3 Picea glauca | reverse complement strand
AAAACTCCAAAACAAAGTTGGGACAAGTTGGATTCCTTATTTGGTAAAGTTAATGAATTTGGAGCACTAAAATTGGAAGAAGAATTGTCATCACCTGTGCTCAATGAGAATTCATCCATTGGATATTCTCTTGTCAAATTCATGTTACTAGTGATGCACTTGAAAGGGTGTGGAAAAACCAAATCAGATGAATAATGTATTTTCTTGATTTTATCCAAGCTTTCTTTTTGAAGTGTTTTATTCTATGTTTTATTCTGTAATGGATGTATTGTGGGAGATGGGTTTAAAATTCCCTCTTCTGATCTTTCATATGAGAATATTACCAGGAAACTAATCTAGGTTGATATCAATGGCCACTCACCTCTTCTATTGACTCATCACAATTTTCCATCTTGGTTTTTTTTGTTATGATTTTTGGGTCCTAAACTTCTAGGGTCATTTTGAGGCCCTAAATTATGTTTTTTGGGCATTCCAGTGCCTAGAATCATCATGGCATGCCTTAGCCCTGGAAATAATTGTAATTCTCAATTAGATATTTGTAACGGGCCACTAAATTGCCAAAAAATAGATTGTATGCAAAAAAAAATACCCAGGGAAGTTGGCACATCAACTAACTAACTAGGGGCCCATAAACTTGTTGGCGCTTCACCTCCTAGGGTTAGGGTTTTGTATCTTTAACGTTCTTGTTTTATGTTAAAATTTCATTCTTGTGACCAATTTTCTTTTATTTTTACAAATGAGCATAACCAACATCTCTTTCTCTTCAGATCTAAGCCACAACCATTCTATCCAGTTTGTGTTCTATAGTATTCTACTATTTTATTCATTAATATAAGTTGGGTTTCACTATATCATTGTACTCTTTACTATATTTCTATGTGTGTTTAATTTTTTTCTCAATATAATCTATATCAATGGTGTCTAAGAAATCTGGTCATTATTATTTCTCGATGATTTTCCCCAACCAGGTCTGGGTATAAAGAGTTGGGTCTCAATCTAGTTTCAATTGGGGACAATTGCTCTTGTCATTCCAAGAAACCTCCCATACTGGAAGAAATGAGATATTAAGGAGAAAGAGATTCTTTCAAGATGTTTCTTGAGGAATCCCTCATGCAACAACAAAATGTGATGATGGGCAACTTCACCTACATCCTTTGATGACTACCAACAATAGATGAGGCACCTTCAACAAGAGTCCATTTTGGAGGTGAGACACCCATTAAGGTACACGCTGACATTGATATCCCTTCTTTTGAAGGATAGATATATTTATATTCTTCGGAAAAATGGATAAATATATTAGAGTAGTATTACTTTGTTAAAAAAAATTGAAACTGAAAATATCACCTTCACCCTCCTTTAATTCCTTCCCCATATCAAAGAATGGTGGAAATGTTAATGAGAGAGACATAAATAATATGAGTATATGAAATTTTGGACAAAACCCACTTCAGTGGCCTTTTTTGATGCCCTTAAGGATGAATTCTACTATGTTGGAAACTATGATGGCCAATACACAAGATGGATGAAATAGAATTAGGAAAGAGACCAAATGGTGCTAGAGTACACCAACATCTTCCATACCTTGTACTCAAATATGGGTATTAGAGCCTCCGAGCGACACCTGGTTCCGAAATATTGTAGCAACCTACATAGGTACTTCCAAACATAGATGGATTTCTTGGATATATCCTCTCACTGGGAACCGTTCATCAATATGCTGTCAAAATTAAGCATAAATTTAAGTAGTCGAATAAGAAGGAGTTCAGGCTTGCAAATATGCAACAAAAAAAACATGGTATATGCATCCCTAACTCAAAGAAAAAGAGACAAATCAAGGAATGACAACCTCGAGATAATTATTCCAAGACATAGGTAAATAAGGGTAATGAGAATTCCAAAAAGGATACTAGAAAGTGGTATGAGTTCCACAAGATCCCCTCATGTAATACTAATGAATGAAACTAAAAACAATAATTGTTAGTAGAGGTTAAAGAAAAAGGGTTGGACCCTAACTTAAGATATGATTAAGAATATGATAAGGGAAATAATATCATTAATGTAGAACCTAGTTATACCATTGCAACTACAAATATTCAACCAGATGAGTCAGAGGAGCTTAAGGAAGGGGATCACCTCTTCCATTCACAGATGTGGGTGAAGGGAACCCCACCACATTTCATTGTTTACAGTGGGAGACGAAGTAACCTAATATCATCCAAGGTCATCAAGTGATTGAAGTTGTTGATTATGCCACACCCCCAAACATACACCATCAACTAGTTGATCCAAGGATGAGACCTTTGCATAATCCAATAGTGCCTCATGTCCTATGACATTAAGCCCTTCAAATACGAAGTACTTTGTGGTGTTTCCCCACTCAAAGTTTGTAATGCTATTTAGGAAAACTTTATATGTGGAAACATCATGTTATTTATGAGTCCCAACCCCATAGTGTCATTATTACCCTGGGATGTCATCCATATAGGTTACTATAAGTAGTTATGACTATTTCAATTTCATTGATCGTGATAAAAAATTGCTAAAAGGTAATCTGTTAGATTGTGAATTTCTTCCTCTTCATGGTTTGATCTAAAATTGAATGGAAGGTCACTGTGACCACCACACATTCAACACAAGGTATATTATAGAGGATTACATCGACCTATTCACTTCACCTATAGGGGTTCATCTACACTGACAAGTCAAGCATCCCATTGACACTCCCTTACCAAATGGTCCAATATATAGACACTCCCTTCTAGAGAATGAGGAAATAAAGTGTCAAATTCAAGATCTCATCCAAAAGGGATGCATACAACTAAGAAGAAGGTGATTGGAACTAAATTCCAAACTGAAACCAGCCTTCCTGAGTTGGATGAAGAAGGCTCCATCTGGTTGCAGCCACAAGTTGTTTTGGACCAGCATGAGCATCGCTTGCGTCATTGCACCATCAAGAAAATGTTAGTCTAGTGGAAATATACAAATCCAGTAGATGTCACTTGGGAACTAGCTACCATTCTGCAAAAGTTTCCTCATCTCAAGACTTGGGGACAAGGATGCTTTTAAGGGGGAAGACATGTTAGAGACCTAACTTCCCTAACCCCTCACGTAGGTAGAATAATATATTTCCATGTAATAAAGTCAAATATTAATAAGGCATAGAAATAAAAAAGAATAAGTCAAATGTAAGAAAACCTAATAGAAGCTTCCACTTTTAGAAGGATCTTCCTCTAGATTGTTCTTTTGGATAGACAAATTTAGTATAAATCGGAGTAGAGCATATGCAAATTTTTTTCTTGGATATTATTGTAATTGATCTCTTCTTTGCTGGAGGTTTCCCCCTCGAAGAGGAAAGTGAAAATTTCTATCATTAATCAAGGTGCTCTTTTTGGTGTTATTCTAGTATTAGTTTGGTATTGTTTTTCTTCCATTTCTAGCTAAAATATTTTTGTTCTGGATACTATTTTATATCTGGAATACTATAGGTGCTCCAAATTGTTTCACATTATTGTACTATGGTTTTGATTTAAACTATTGTGTGGGATTATACTGTGGCTGCTACACATTGTTATACTATGACTATTGCACATATTGTCCTATTACATGTTCGACTGACACCATGTATGTATCTACAATCCAACAATACTTTTCTTCGTGTCCAACTAACTTACAAAAGTTACAAAATGTACTCTTCAGTATTGTCTGATATTTCTATATGAGGGCTCAATGATAGGTATCATGCCCATGTGTCTTACAAATCTCACACCATGGTCCTCCTGGAGAAAAAGGGTTTGGAATACCGACTCTAATATACTGCACAAATAATGGACACTCATTCTTGTGATGGACTTTTGTCCTGCACATTGTACACCAAAAATATTCTCTTTTCTCCTTTCCTTTGTTATGATTCAACTGGAATGTTAAGTTCTTCAAATATTGTTTCAACTCCTCCACAAATGGATTTGTATACTTGTACTAGTTTTCCTCTAGTTGTAAGGCTTCTTGCAGAGCCTCAACTTGAATTTGGAATTTCTGTTGTCTCAAAGGATACTTTAAGTGTGGAAAAAAATAATTAATAACCATTATTATATATTTTGTATCAGTAATAGTGTAATTTAACTTACCTTTTAGCCTCTTGAATTTTTGGTCCACTTCCTAGACTGATTCTCCTAGTTTCTTCTTAATCTCCATCATTTCATTCATAAAATGGTCTTCTGAGCTAGGTTTATGAAATTCATGTATTAATTGAATCTTCACATATGCTACAGTTGTAGGCATTCCAGTTGGATTATTTGTTGCAAGACCCATGAACCAGTCTAATGCGAGACCCATGTACTAGTCTATAAATGTCATTTTCAACTGCACAACCTTTTTATCCTCGTCTATAATCTGTTTTGCTTCCCATGTATTCTTACAGATAAACAAATGCTTTTCTAGATCATATGACATGTCCCCTCATAACTAAGGTAACCTAATAGTTGGATCTTGTCCTTCCATTGTGAATTTGTTTGAACTATCACCTCCATGCGGTGCAGATACTTGACTACTACTTGTTGAACTTGCACTTATGCTACTGGACCCACGTCTTGTAAAAATTATTCTACCATTGATCACTTGTTGGTTAACCATTTTTTCTTCTTCATATATATTATTCACACATGGGGTTGTGGGTTCCGCACTAATTATTATCTAGAATCGAGCGCCTTCTTTTGCATCAAACCCATGACCTCTAGTTTTCCTCTCACATGTGGAACGCAATATATCCTCAATCTGCCCCGTGGCACGAAGATCCTCTACCTCTTCCTCATCACTTTCCAATCCCTCTCGCTTGACTAATGCCCTCTTATTATTATTCATCATATATTGGTAGGGTCATCCACTGCACGTCACACCTGCATTACTTATGATTTCCCTCGTCTGTTCACCATCCATCATGATGGGGTCCATTACCTCCTACTTTTGGCTACTCTCCAGAGCCTTCTCCATTTCTCATATCTTCCTTAGTTCTTCCCCCAAATCCCCCATCCACGTAGAGTGATCTAGATGTATGATTCCATGGTCATCATGCCTTTATCATGTAGTAAGATATTGATCGACGTGTAGAGTGACCTGATGTACCTCCCTCTGGGTCCCTTCAAGAAATATTTCTCTACAACAGTATATGACTCCATTGTATCTACTTCAAACTCAACGATAAACCCTGCAGTAATACTATCTAACTAGAAATACATTGGGTGCCTGAATTTGTTATTAACCCTTTCCAATTGTGCAATATTTTTAGTAGTCCACTCTACTAGTCCGATCTTATCAGTTGGATGGGTATCTTTCAAAATCAATATCCACTCCTGTAATAATTCTAAAAAATAACAAAAACATGCTTCATGCAAATTAGTAAACACATATCTTTGCAGGTAGTGGCATGGTGTGTACCTGGAACCCTTATTATCTTTCTGTGGGAACTCCAACTAGTTTGTCTCTAACCATATTTCAATGTCTTCCTTCATATGATTCCATGGCCTGAACATCCCTTTTTACCACTGCATATTCTTCACCAAACCCCTTCCAAGTTGTTCTTCTGATTTCCAGCTGACAAAAAAACCATTTGTTGGATGTATGGGCTGACCCGAGTTCTACCTTAGTTCTCCAACAAAACCATTTCCACCATCGACCCTTCTAGTAAACCAAAAGGCTACCCTATGCAAAGAGTGCACAACAGAGTCTCACCTGAGATGGTTTATGGGTGACTTCAGGATGCAGATGTCTGCAACCATGGAAGGGATTGGGGATGTTATTCTACTATTGTTCTACTTTAACATGGATTCTATCATACCATTCATTAGATCTACTATTTCATTCATTCTACATACATATTATATTGCACGTTGTAATTAAAACCATTCATTCATCTAACCATTTAACCATAATTGTAGAATAACAAAACATTCAGAGACATTTGAATAGAGGGTTTTACCGTGGTTCAACCCCCCTTGGGGCTATTTCCACAAAGATCTTCTTATTTCTTCTTCTTCATCAAAATAGCATTGCATGCAATACATCATAGGATATGTGAATAGTGGTGAGGGTGACCAGTGTCGCACAAAGCTCCACATCTTGCAACCTGACCCTCAATTACATCTAAAAAATGACCTCATCTGAGCTCCACAACTCTCAACTGTTATGAGGAAAATATCTCTATGGATAGGGGTAAACCACAACAAACGAAAATGACTATACAAATCAACTCTTATCTCATATATTCTATATAAGAAAACATGCTAACGAGACAAGATAGAGAGCCTACCTCATCCAAACGTTCGATGAAGTCCATCGTTGAGCACTTAACTCAAAGAAATACACCTGCAACTTGTCCTCAACAACCAAGAAATGCAAGCATATGGTGATAATATATAAATTTAGCACATTCAATAACATAATCCATCAACATTCATAACAAATATGTCCATGGAATAACAATTCAAATATTTGCAAGATATTAATTGGACGAGAAAAGAGTATTTCTATTAAAATGTAATCAGCATAAGTGAATTAATTACAAACTTCATGTCGGCATGGTTTGGAATCGAGAAACTAAGTCCCTTCTAATTGGGCCTCCACCACTTCAATCCTCCACCAAAGGCAATCTCGTAAAAGAGAGAAAATGAGGTTCTTATTCAATTAGGGAAGAGCTTGGGGGTTGAACAATGTGTTGATACTTAAAAGGACAAAGGGATGAAGACTCAATATGAAGTGAATAATTTCTCTAGAGTAACTTTGCTCTCAAAGTTGAATTCCTCTCCTGTTTTCCATAGCTCAGATATGGCCTATTTATATCCTTCAAGTGGAACTGAAGGGTCGAGTCAGAACATTTGCAGTATGTGGAAGGTCAAGGATCATGGATCTCGCGACGTGATATGGAAACTTGACACTATTTTTTAATTTTGGGCACAAAACCTAATGTACATGGGCTATAGTGGTGAAACATATGTATAAACATGATTTATAATAGTTAGGGTGTGTGTATATGGAAAAATATTATTTTTTTCTCTGGGATTTGCAAAAAGGGACTTCAAGTCTGCATAGGTAAATGGAAAAAGGCCTTCTGAGAAAATTTGCATAAGGTTAGGAAAACATTTCTATAACATATTCCCCCTAATGTGTCAGGTTAGAGGAGTATCCGCAATGGATGAAATACATTATAATACCTAGAAGTGGAGTAATGGAGATTCCGCTGGAAGAACTAGTTGCTCATGAGGATATTGCAATCTATACTGACTTTGCGCACATGGGTGCCAATTTGAATTACACTGCAGATCCATGTGAAAATATATCAAATAGTTGTTCATGTCCATGAGTAGGAAATACAAAGGTGGATATATTCCAAAGGCTGTCATAGTCACGAACATGTCCCAATAACACTAGTCTCAAAATCAATCTAAAGATATCTGTATACAATGGAGTACAATCTGATCTCCCATGGTCACTGAATTCACACAGGTACTGGTCCAATGAAAGATAGAAATAGTTTAGGAAAGTTGAAACTATGAATTGATGTCTTCAATTCTTCTACACGATATGCCAAAGGTACAGGTCTACAATGTGCGAATAAAGGAGTTGAGGTCGAACACAATGAGACTTCCTTTGATTACCGATCATTAAGGTATATCGTTAAAAAACATGATACAACTTACCGATAATGAAAGTAGGTATCAAGGCACCAAGTACATTCTTACAAGTGTGAATAAAGGTGTCAAGGTCGAACACTTGAAGAATCCATCTATCAGGGGACATTGATGTATTCCCAACTTTCGATGGCGGGAGAACCTTCCACTAATGACTACAATCCTCTAGGTACTCATAGGACTCTAAGTCTCGTTTCCATAATAGATGGGATAAAGTCAATGGAAGGAGATCCTCTAAAAGGAGAGCATTGAGGAATATCTCATCATTCAGCATGAGGTACAAAGCATGAGCTTGATGATTGTGAGGAAATCGGACAAAGAACATGTTCACGGAGCAATGACCTTGTGTGTCTTTTATGTGTGCCAGATGCAAACGATACATGAAAAAGAGACTTTGAATAGAACCCAATAAAGAAAACTACTGAAAAAGGAGAGGAACCCACTAATAAGGCTAATGACATCCAAGAAAATGCATGAAGGAAGAGTTGACATCAATCTGATGGACCTCCCATTTATGTGAGGTTGCAAGGGCTAGAACAAGGTGGATGTAATTCATTTTCACTATAGGGGAAAAGGTTTCATTATAGTAAATGTCTTCAACTTGAGAGAACCCTTTGGAAACTAACCAAGCCATATGTATTTTAACACTTCCATCTCATTCATACTTAGTTCTATATAGTGATTTACATCTGAACAGTTTTCTTCCTTTTGGAAGAGGCATAAGACCCTAAGTATCATTCACCATTACAGAGAAATACTCTTTATTCATTGTTGTAACCCAATCTCGATGGCCTAAAACTTATAAAATTGTTTCTGAATCATGAGTATTTGAAACTTGAGCCAAAATAGAAGAGTCTCACTAGAACTATGAACATGTCCAATGTTGATTCGAAGGATCACCAACAAGATCACCAATTTCTTCTCAAGTTGAACAAATCCATATAGGAATATGTAGACTGTGGTGTTGGTGCAGGTTCATGTTCAATGGACTCATTTGGAGGAAGGTGAACATGAGGAGGTAGATTTTCATCCTCAGTATAATCATCTGAAGAATAAGAAACAATAATAGGAATAGAATATGGCACAAATGTTGCAGATGGCTTGCAGACTAGAGAAGGCACAAATGTTGAATTAGGCTCATAGGCCAATATATTTTCATCAAATTTAACATCTCTTCTAATAATAATTTCATTAGAATGAGGTTGAAGAAGTATGTAACCTTTGAAATCTCCAGAATATCCAAAAAAATTACACTCCTCACTTTTAGGCTGTAAAGCTTTCCTCGTATCATTAGGAACATGGGCCCATGCTACACTACCAAATACATATAAGTGGATTACATCTAGATTAATTTTATTCTATGATTATTCCACTATTATATTTTTTAGTTCCTTTGTGGGACTGTAATTTACTATGTAATTTGAACATTTAATGGATTTCACCCAATAATTAAGACTTAATCCCCTAGATTAGATCATACAATTATCCCATTCTTTTAATTTGAAATTATTTCTCTCAGCAACACCATTTTGTTGTGGTGTATATGGAACAATGTGTTGCATTTGAATTCCCTGTATAATGAAGTAACTTGTATATTTTTTGTTCGCATATTTGCCTCCATTATTTGTTCTTAAACTTTGAAATCTATGTATAGATTGTTTTTCTACAAAGGCCTCATAGGCTAAAAACTTTTCAAACATTTCACTCTTAAGTTTTAAGAAGTAAACCCAAGTGTGTATAGAGAAGTCATCAATGAAAGTTAAGAAATAATTGCACCTAGAAAAAGAAGGAGAATAAAGGGGGCCACACAAGTCACAGTGAACAAGTTGAAAAGGGGTCGAGGCATGCCAAGAGGCATAACTATAAAAACTTTCACAATGATGTTTGGTTAGAACAAAACTAGCACAAACACCATCTTTACAAGAAACAAGAGGAATATCAATCAACATATGTTGATTACATAGTTGTTGCAATGGGTGATATTTTATATGAACAAACTACTCATGCAAAATTTTCCTTAAGTCATCTCTATGAGCAACAAAAAATGATGGAAAATATGATGACTGAAAGTTTTCAAACTTGTACAACCTAGTCATATAATCAACAATTCTGGTTGCAAGAACATTCTTGGAATATTTTATATCCTTGATTACAACTTGGTAAGATGAAAAATCTATAATTTTACCTTCATCTGAATGAGTAACTTGATACACTAATAGAAGGTTGCACGAAAGACTTGAAACACATAATACAACATTGAAATTACCATTGTCTACTTGAATTGTTCCAGACCCTACAACACTAAGAGATATTGGTGTTACATTCATTAAGAGAAGAAATGTGGCTTTATCCTTAGCCATATGATAGAATTCTCCAGAATCAATAAACGACTCATCAAAAGAAGAAGTAGAAGTTTCCTTGAAGGAGAAACTAGAAGAAAAAAGTGCATGCCCATGAGAAAAAGATTTAGAAGAAGTATAATCAATATTGATGTTGTGATTCTTCATCATTGCTTTTATAACTTCCATATTCTTAATACATTTAGACTCCACATGACCATGTTTCCCACAAAAGTTGTAATGTTTGATAGTATTCTTACTTTTGTATTTTTCTCCTTTGTCACCATTAGAAGCAAAAGCTCGTTGAGAGGGTTTAGGACCCTCATTTTTCTTTTTGTTGTGGTGAGCATGTTTCTTCTTGGGATTCTAGGATTCATCTTTCATTTGGTCCACTAAGGATTTGTTATAGGTACCTGCAACGTTGATCACTCCAAGTTGCACAAGTTTAATTTCTCTCTAATCAAAGCATCACAAAAAGACTCAAGAGCGAGATCTTTAAAGGAACTCGTTAAATCCTCTCTAGTGGCATAAAAGGTAGATACAAAGATAGAGTATTCCCTACCAATCTTAGGAAGGATAATATAGATGCATCAACCTTCCTTTAGATATATTTTGTAGTTTATACATAAAAGTCTAAGTGTTTTGAACTTAGATAATTAATATTGAATGGAAGGAAAGTCATTATGACTAAGAGTGTTGGTGGGATCAAATAATATTGTGTTTACCAAATAAAGTTTCAATCTTAGTACAAGATGCATCGGGAGCATCAATTACTTGAAGGTGAAACCTTTAATCAAGAGAGATGGAAATTCTGATTAGTCCACACGATTTGACACTCTTATTATCCCATTTGAATTTCTTTTCATCATCAGTGGGTTTTAGTTATTTTCCCAAGGTAATCTGGTACAATACTTTACTTCTTAATACATATTTCATATTGGATTTCCATGAGAGGTATTTGGTACTAGTAAGTGAAAGATCATTGGGATATTCCATATTAAAATATGAAAAAAGTGATGAAACTAATGGCGTCGATGGAAAGATCTTAAAAAAATAGGCTTTTAAAAAAAATGACACTGAAAAATGGACTTCAAATGTGGAAGTTATGCCCTTTTGAAAAAAGGAATAAATGATAACCAAAGGGATACCTAGCAAGTAGAAGTTGTTCCCCATGGTGATTCTCCTCCTTATCTAAATTTTCCTATAAGATCACTTTTAAATAAGTTATCTTATGAAGTGACCCACTTTTATAGAATAAGCATGAATCACTTTTACAATGAAGTTACTTTATAAATGAAGGTTGCATGAAGAAAAAATAACTCAAAACAAAATATTAACGTTATTTAATAGTGATTCACTTTTATAATTAAGTGAAATGCACTTTACAATGAATGCATGAACTCTTAAAACAAATTAACAAAAAAAAAATTGAACTCAAGACCTCTTACTAAGTAAAGTAACTTTCAACCAACTAAGCTAGTGAAAAACACATTATAGTCTTAAGAAGGAGGATTCAATTCTTGTTGTTGTTGAAGAAAACCTTGGAGTGCATGCTAAATAAAATCTTATTTTCATGCATTCACACACACAATTTTTTTATCTTCTTGACGACGACAAGGGTTAGCTATTGGTTATCTTACTCAAAAAATGAAAATTATCCCTTTGTTTCTGGTTTCCAAGATCAAACAGAGCACACAATAAAGAGAATACACAGACAACAAAGCCCTTTCTGCTTTGTTTCTGATTTGTAAAAGTTTCCCAAAGCATAAGGAAATGATAATACACAGATTGAAGAGAGTAGCAACATGGAAATAAAAAACATAAAACCAAAAATATTATCTCTGTAAAAAATTTAAAAGGGCGTATTTAGGCTTTATACCTTCAGATCTAACTAAAATGACCATATCTTGGGAAAAAGGAAACATTTTCAAATGAAACAAAATGCATTCCTAAATAAAATGAATGCTCTAGATGCAATGTAATATTCCTCTCATCCCATAAAAGTACATAAACAACATAAAATAAAGATCTGATAATACGACTTCACAATCTTCATCTACTACAGGAACGGGTCTTCAAATGCATTATGATACCATGATTGAAAACACATGTATTCCAATAGAGGATGAACACGTTCAATAACCACTCACACAACTATATCAAAGATCAAAACACAAATGTTTTTATGTGGTAAAAACCCTATGGGGAAACATCCATGGCCCTAACCAATGCTTGGAGAAATTTATTAATGCAAGAGAAAATATTACAGATAGATTTACAAGAGAGTATCTCACAATCGATCATTGAAAACTGACCTTCCATGCTCTTTAAATATAGATAATGGACCAATAAGGTGTTAATCCACATATAAATGTAGTCATTAAGATCGAGGAGAATATGAGTCATTAGATCCATCTATGTTGGGAACATGTTGTGACCATCAGATTACCTAACTACAAATTCATACTAAAGAAACAAACTTTTACCTAAAGAAACAATAAACAAAGTTGATCTTAACTAACTGCTAACTGTCTAAATATCCTAATAATTACAATTTGACATTATGTTTAGGTACGAACATTGATTGATTTGGCATGGGACACTTCATGTCATCAACCTTGTATCCTACCTCATCAACATTTCTATTTGTGAACTTTGTGTCGATCACCAGATCTCTTGGTTTGCTAAGAGCCTTGTATAAACTTGAGTAGATAGCCATTTAAATTCTTTTATGGATCTTATTCAAATAAACCCATCCTTTTTGAATTAGTTAAACATCAACATGTATTGGAATGTATGGGAATCTTTTTTCTTTATTATGTCATCATTATAAAGGTGGCAGTATGTGATTTAAATCAAAAGGTAAACTCTAACCCTACATTACTAGTAATGAAATATATAATTTGTCTTGAATATCAACCATTCAATGCACTCAAATTCATAGGTTTGAAATAATTGAATTCATTGTTAATTTTCACCATAGGGAGATCATTGGCTTCATGAAAGACAAAAAATGTGTCACATTTATCTGGATGTGAAAGGGAATCTGGTATTTAATAACTACCCTAATAATCCTTTAATATTTGATATACCTAAATACATCCTTCAACATAACTAAGATATAAAATCACTATTGGGAATTTGATATCAAAATGTTTAGTTGCATTGAAGTAGCCTAAATACACACATTGATCCACTCTCTCATAATGTTTTTATAATGCCCAATTGATTCGACCTTTCACAAATCTACTATATGAGGTTTTCCATCATTGTAATATAAACATCCTCTTCAACCACCTAGTCTTCCATTGTGATCATTCCACTTGATTTTGTCTAGCACATTAGGTGGATTTTCATATTGCATATGGGAGTTAGGGCTTGCGCCATGGACAAGGGAGGAAATCCAAGGGTCTTAGGCCTTAAATTTAGATTTGGTAAGATCGATGGCCATTAAAAATACCTTTGAATGGGAATATGGTCACAATTAGTATGTTTTTTTTATGCAGGAGAATCACTCCACCTCGTCGCATGCGCTAGCATGCTAACATGCCAACACACAATGGAGAAAGGGAGAGGCGTCAACCCTCCCACTTTTAAATTTTGAAATATGATTCGATACGAATCATTCATGTTGTAAAGTTGTAAAAGTCGGTCACGCCTTTGTACAGGTAGTTGTTGAGGTGTCCTTAAATGGTTTCCTGCAGCAAGCCCGGGACATAGACAAGTCTGGGTAGACATTTATAGAAGGTATTTGTAGGAGTACAATGTTGTAGCAGAGAAAGCGATAACACTAAGGAAGTGAAGAGGATAAGTTCGTAGGTCCCTCTTTTGTAATTAGGAAAGAAGGAGACCTGAGAGGGAGATCTCAGGTAGGGAGATAGAGGCCTTAGGAGGTCTTAAAAGTTTTGAGAGAGAGCTTGAGAGAAATAATGAGCGTAAGCTTCACCTTGGATGTTTGTTGGTTTAAATTAAAGATTAATTAATGATCTCTACAAGATTGATAATGAGCGTTGTTTTACTATGCCCATTATTAAATTATTTTATATGTGTGTTAAATTATGTAACCGTCAATTTAATCTCTGGTTGATGCATAATTACTCCACCTTGTTTACATGGTTCGTGTCCAGAAATTTTCTTTTCTCAATGGTTAATTATGTCGAGTTAGAATTTCTTAAGGACCCAGTCACTGGCAGACCCATTACAACCCTAGATGTTGGTTTAATTGTACACTTTTAGCGAGGTGATCTAAGTAAGTGCATTGTCATTCAATGTTGAGATTGGAAGTCACAATTGTTCTAGAACTACTCAACAAGTCTTCTTTGCGATTAGGAGATCACTAATTAAAGACAAGAATATTTAGTTAGTCATTCTCTTCTTTTACAAGAAATAACGATTATGTCATTCTTCCCAGTATATTCTAAATTTAGTCTTACGCTAGTAAGTAAAAGTTTCTTAGATTTATTGAATTCCAGAATGTAAAACTCCTTTCCCAAGCTGGACTAATCCAAGAACCTTAGTGGTAGTAGATCTGGTGGAGGTAGAACTTACGTATTTTCTTTTTTGTCTTAGCTAAGCCTTACTTTACCACTATACTTGTTGTGTTGGGTGTCAACATTGGATTTATAGTAGGATAAAAATTGTAAACTATTAGTTGATGTAGACCCCCTAACTCTGCTTCAGCAGGGTCCACTGACCTGCCGATCAAGGATCGTTCTTCAATCTATCAAGCTGAAGAAGCTCTCTAATTCCCTATTATAATCCCATGAACAAATCCACAAGTCCTTTATGAAACTTTGCTTGTGCGACTAAGCATCAAGCGCAAGCCTCACTTTCACATGACCACGGGTTGTGACCGCATGCCTACACAAAAGGTGGATCACGATTTTGCGTGTTGGGACGTTGCGAATGAGCCAACCCTAACTCCCTGACTCCCAAAATGTCGATATTTCATAGCTCCTGATCCGACGGTCCTGATTCCCCCCACGATCTGACAGCTCAGATCTTGTCGAGATTTTGCGTATCACGAGGTTGAAAGACTTTATACCTCCATTCGTTTGATCCTCGAAATGTTGAAATTCTTCCTGGACAATCGATGGTCAAGATCTCTCCTTGATCAATGGTTATAATCTAATTGTGAATTCACGTTTCGTGAATTCTCATGATTTCCTCCTTTGACTTTTCCCTCTTGCAAGTCAACGGAATGTTGATCTCTCACCACGTGTCCCTTTCAATGGACGGTTCTGATGATGTTGTGGTTTCACTACTTACGACCTCCCGGTCATGACTTCCTTCACATTCTCGACAACCTAAATGATGATATTTCAGAGCACCCCCAAATCCAACGGTTCACGCTCCTCTGGATCTAACAGCTTAGATCAAATCGTGATTTCATGTTTCATGAGTTCTCATGACTCGACCTTTTACTCCTTCAAGTCACAAGTCAGCAAAACGTTGATCTGTTGCCACCTATCCTTTGACAATGGATGGTCCTGGTGATTTCAGGACGATGGACGGTTATAAGGATTTCGGGACTTAGTGTTTTGTGATGTCCACCATCCTGTGAAACTTCAAAGGGTTAAACCTCATGCACGTTCCTATGGATCCAACGGTTGTTGGTCCATGCACTCATATCCTACGTTCCAGATCTGATATTCTCTTGTGTGCTCTTCTGAGTGTCTGGATGTGAGATTGAATGATCTAGATCCCTTCCTTTGTAGTTAATATGGTGGTTTTTATGCTCCTCCTCCCAAGCTTCTAATTTCTTCCTGACTTGGAAGACTTTCAAAGTCTCAAAGGCTTCGACCTTTGATTCCTCTACAAGCCCTGTGACTTTGGGTCTCGTCTACGTCTTGAAAACGTTATCCCTCCTATTCTTTCATCAATAAAACTTGACCTTGGCCCTAGCACATTCCTTGTGCTCTGTGTGCATCTTCGTTCTACCTCTCTTGAGCTTTCAGACTAACTCATATCTCCAAAGGGGCTCAACCTTTATTCTTCCTTAGAATACTTCTGTTGCTCCTTCGACACACTTCTGGGCTCAACCTCCTGAGCTTTGGAGCTTGAAAAAAGTTCACTCTGTGTGCACTCTGCATGCTTTGACTGGTCTTCAGTTGGTTGTCTTTTGAGCACATTGTCTGAGTGTTGGCCTAGTGCACCCCTTGCATAGGTCTTAATCAAGAGTTTTCGACAACTTTTCTTTCCTCCTTGAAATTCAACTGCTTGGACCTCAAAGGTCTCTGTCCCTTTCACTCCTCGAAGGGATATAAGTTCCCTCTTGGAAACTTACACTCAAGCACTCCTTGTTGAGCTGACAGAGTATTCAACAACTATGTGATCATCTTCTCCTGGACACTTCTCTCCTCTCTAAAATTGAACCAGAGTTCTTTGGTTCACTCCTTGCACTCGCTCAATGCCCACCTGGCAGAGATTTACATAACCTTCAGTAGTCCTGTCTCTCTGTGCCTTCCTCTGCACAGTCTTCCCTCAAGAGTATTCAATGACTCTGAGGCTCCTCTTGAGTCTACAAATTCTTCTGGAGTGCCCTCCTAGCACATTCTTCTCTGACTCATAAGATTTCAATTACACACTACTTGTGTTGGCTCACAGAGTCTTCGACACTCTGTTGTGCATTCCTTTCACTGCCTAAAGAACCCAGAACTATACAACAAACTCAAACAAGGATAGAGAAATCTATCTTCCTACTGTAAATGAAACTTATCATACATATACAACATTCATTCATGAAATACATAAACACACTATATGTAGGAAAAACTACTTTTGTATTATCTCTGTGTGTCTATATAGATGTTTACATAAAAACTTAACTGTAACAAAGTCCCAATTCCCTCAAGCTCTCTTTCTCAAAACTTCTAATATCTCCTAAGGCTTCTCTCTCCCTTCCTGAGATCTCTCTCCTATCTCCTATTTCCTATCTCCTAATTACAAAACGAGGGCTCTACAAGCTTATCCTCTTCACTGCCTTAGTGTCATCACTGTCTCAGTTACGCCACCCTACCTCTATGGCTACATTCCATAAATGAATGTCCAGACCTGACTACGCTTTGTACCTGCTAAAGGAAACCATTTAAGGCAACCCTAGCCACTACCTGTATGAAGGCATGCCCTGACATTTATCATCCTTACAACACAAAATTCCATATAGGATCATATTTCAAATTTTAAAAATGGGAGGGTCGGCGCCTCTCCCTTTCTCCCTTGCATGTCTATGTGTTGGCGTCCTAGCGCAATTGTTGAGGTGGAGCGATGCTCCTGCTTCATTAGTGGACAGCTCAGGTGAAGTCCATTTAAGCTTCGAAGGGTAAAAGCTAACATTTAAATGGGATCTTTCCTTCTGTGAGATCGATCTAAATTCTTAAAATTTAAAAAAAAAAACTTTTAGAAACTACATTAATATCATCAATTAAAGTATTTTTCAAGCTTATTTCAAGTTCAAAACAAAATGATGAGGAACTTCTTAATTTCCCTTCAACTTTAGCATAAGAAAATTTAGTAGTGATTACATGGATTGGAAATCTCCAATATTTGGGCACTAAATTCTTTAACTTAGGGAGGGGGTTGATTCAAGATCCATTTGTAGTCTTAATGGAGGAAGTAAGCAGTTCAAGTGTCCTTGATTTCTTGATACTTGAATTTATGAATGGAATTTTGAATGAATTATCAAAAAAACTTCAGTACAAGCAAGTGCAAAGAGAGAAAATAGTGGATAAAATGATTTCATGGTTGCATTGGAATTATGATTTCACTTTATTTCGCAGTTTGCTTCAGCAGTTAGGGCAGGTACGATTGTGTGAATAAGCTTGTTGGTCAAGAAATCATTTTTTTAATTTATAGTAGTATGCGGTATTTTTGTTCAACATCCAGTTGAAAGTAGTGTGCAAAGTTCGGTTTTAAAATTAACGCTTAGTCTCCAAGACATAACAGAGTACACACACATGTTTTGAAAGAATCTCAATGAAGAAGGAACCTGGTCTACATTTCTTTGCTACCTCATAGGGAGGATAGAATCCCCAATACGAGCCTATGTTATCACCATAACAATTATACATGAAACACAAGTTTCGGATTTAGCAGAGGACTAAAGAAGTGTAGAGACGAGGCATGAAAGGAAAGACCAGGAAGACCGTAGATTTTGAGGCGGCCCAGATCAATGGCTGAGACCCATATCAGGCAGTGAAATAGTACGAAGTTTAATTATGTGAAGGCAAATCGGGGAAAACTATTGTGGTTCCATTCGTGGATGCGTGGTTCCCATAGAAGCACATCGGGGTGAAAAGCGGTCTACCTAAAACCAGTTTCTCCAACCCCTGATGTCACGTGTCAAAAAAACATTTGATATGTGTCATTCCCATAGATTTCATACGAAAAGGGGAGAGTTAACGACTTATTCGATCACATCAGTATCGTTTCTCAAGTAGTTCACGTCGTGCAGCATCGGGTAAGCACCGCCAAAAGGAAAATCCGGAGTCTAATCATTTTGAAGCTAACAACTGAGTGTGATAGGATGGAATTCGGATAAGTACTGTCATCACAATCTATTATTAAACACTCAATGACAACCATCCTCAAAATTATAGATAAATTTGTCTCGTTTGAACAATCGACATTTCATTCGGAATGAAGTAATTAATAAGACCAAGAAGACGAAAATCGTGTTTTCTGCAAAACTCAGAGACATGGACTAGGCTGATCAAACAACATCCAGTGAAACATGATTTTTGACTAACATGACAAATCCATCAATGAGTAATAAAGACAAGTCGATCACTCAGATACTAGCAACCAAATTCCATACTAACCCTGTGACAAAACCAGAATCAAAGGTCAAACTAAATCCTATCATGAGGAATTTAATCATCAATGGACACGTGGATAAGCACTACAAACAAGTAGAAAGGGGGAAGCAGAGCAAGCGACAAAAGATAGGAGTCAGAGCTAAGGTGGTCGAAAGCGTTGGGAAAAATAAACCTGTCTAGTTGAACACCCTGAAAAAAGAAATATCCAGGCTGGAATAAGTTCTCAGGTTGAAATGAGTACGTTTCAAAAAAAATTGTACATATGGCGTTCAATTAAAAACCTCATATATGTCAGACCTATTTATACTGCTCCCTAAAAAGTAGGAGAATAACAGTGATACGTGACTCTTTTGTGTTACCAATCTCTATCTTTAGGTTGAGGGGAAGTTGAGTCATTTTGAATCTTGCATGTAAATTTTCTATATATATTATCCCTAGGATAAAAATAAAAGGAGGAGGGGGCCTGCCCTCGTTGCAGGTAGACTTTGTAAGATCATGGAACTAAACTGAATATATGATGAAAAATCAATATTTGAACTGTTTATGAAAAGATTCTAATAGGTTGTGATATGAGTTCTGTCTTCTTTCATAGTGTGTGTTTCCTGTGTCTTTAAAATTCCATTTGCAACTTCCTCTTTTAAATTGGAGAGTTAAAAGTCTAGAATTCGTCTGATGATGCTCTAGACTTAGCAATTTAAATTCATGTGATTCTCTTCTCAACTATTTCAGAATTCATTTTAATATGCTCTGGAGCAGTTATGTGTTTTCCTTTTTCTTCTTTTGCCATGCAAATTTCAATTTGAAAACTCAGACTCATTACCTCACTTAGCCTTTCTCATATAGATAAGCTCTAATGACCTACCACTGCATTATTTATTTCTGACTCAATAGCCCAAATGTTACCCCCCACTTCTTCAGCAACTTCATCATACCCCCCCAAAAAAACCAAATCTAGCCAATGGTTTCCAAAGAAATATCAAGTGACATGAGAGAGCCCTCTCTAATTTTAGCAGGCTAGTGCCCAGCTCTAAAGCTGGTTGAAACAGTTACCTCTATCATTTTTCTATCAGTCGGAAAAAATTTACAGAGTTCTAACATTTTGGCATCGTTGTCAGGGATGAAATTAAAAACTTTCCTCTAGGAAAGAACGACATGGTTGAGTTCTAAGGTTTGACAGCAGCAGACACTAGGGCACATATTGGCTGTATTCCTACTATGGAAACTCCACACATCATAAAATCATTTTGAAGGTGATTCCACTGGTAGAAGAATATAGAAATTTAAATTTTCAATGGCGACTCCACTCTCAATACAGAATCCAACTTCCAAAACATTATTGGCGACTCCACTCAAGGTTCAAATGTAATTTAGAGACTCCACTGGAAAATGAGATCCCTTGAGAGAGGTATGAAAAGCCATTATGGAAGAAAACAAGTACTTAAAATTGGATTTTTTCCAAGGCATTTTATTGTTTGTTATAAGTTGTCTCTGTTGCTTCCTTGAACATGCCAAACAAATTTTTCTTTACCTGCTGCATTCTAATGATGATCATGAGAATCTTGAAATTGTATATCCTCATCTTAAAGTTGTACATGCATATTCTCATTGTATCACTAATTTTGATAAAAAAATTCCATCTGGGCCATGTGATGACCATAACCAAGTTGATGAGCCTCATGAAACCAAGGTTGATATTTCATCTCCTGTACTTGATCCAACACCCTCCGAGACTCATCATAGATACATACCCTTAAAGTTACCCCACATCCTTCATGATTTTCCTCCAAATCATTATGAATACCTACCTATGTTTGTTGGGGAACATGATACCATCTCAACTGAAAAATACATCCAAGGGTTTGAGCATTTTATGGATTTGTTTGAGATCGACCATGATGATGTTTGTATGAGGGACTTCTCTCAATCCTTGAAAGGAGACACCAAAGACTGGTTTAAACATTTGTTGTCAAAGACAATTAGCTCATGGGAGGATTTGAAGGATGTCCTTTTAACGTTTTGGGGCAGAAAGAAATCTTTGGATATAAAACTTAGAGTTCTATACCTTAAAAAAGTAGAGCAATGAAACTATATTTACATTCAACATGAGATTTTCCAATATTTACTACAATTTGTCTAAAGAAATTCAACCCACTGAAGTTGCTACCATGCTCCATTATGCAACTACTCTTCATCCAGATTTGTCTTTCCTCCTGATGGAAAGAAAACCTAAGTCCTTACAACAAATGTTTAATGATGCTCATGACATTCAACACAACATCCAAGCATGTAAACAGATCCAAAATGAGGAGTTGAATGCTTAAAAACATGAAAGTGAATATGAAAAGAAAATAGTTGATTGGGATCTTGAGCATAGAATTGACAATATCATAGGTCCTCTTGAAGTTTCCTTTGCAAAAAATTGTATTCCACTTGTTGAAAGAATAGGTGTTGATTTAGATTTTGATCCATCCCATGATAAGCATGAAGCTGATTATTTTATGTATTCATTTGTAGACAATCAAGAAGATGAGTTTGCAAATCAGTTTTTTGAAGAACAGGTTGATGTTCCAAGTTTGTTCTTGTTAGATGACATTGCATATGTTGTTGATTTGCCTATATATGATGAATATGATGGTGATTATGATGTTGACTCCCTAGAGAAACCAACTACATGTTATCTATCAAAAAATATTCAATTTCAACAGTATAATGAGAGCAATCAGCCTACATATCACAATTACAAAGAAGAAAGTATTGAATCATCCGAAGGGAATTCTTTACCTTTATGCTTTTATTCATTCAAATTGTTGAAATAAAATCCTAAGATCATCATCAAAGAAAAGGAATGTGTGTTAATGCCAAATCACATTGATTCACTGGAACAAGTTGACAAGATATTGCAACAATCTCCTCATATGTCTCATGACCCAGTTACTTATTATGTAGAAGATCTTGTCAGTTCAAAATTGCAGCCATTGGTCGAAGATAAATCTGAAAATGAGTGTATTCAGAAATCCAAAGGAATTGACAACAGGGAAGAAAATGAAGGAGGTTTTGAATCAGGTGAAAGAACCTTGTTGTTATGTTTTTCTTCTTTAAATTTATTGAAGCAAAATGTTTATAATGTTTCAAATCAGAAAGCCTCCAGAAATAATGTTGAATATGAAGAAATAAGTGGACTTATAGATGAAAACCATCTTTCTTTATGTTTTTCTTCCTTTGAATGGTTGAAAGAAAATCATGAGAGAACAGAATAAACAGGGAAATCTGATTGCATTCACAGTGGAACTGTTTTACATAAAGAAATTGTTATCAGTAAGGAAGACCAACAACAATCACATGCATTGGATGATCATGTAGTTGATTGCTTGGAAGGATATTCCAACAAGAAGTTGCAATCTATGCTTAACCACCGAATAAAAAAATAGGAAGAAGATGATCAAGAAATTGTTGTTAAAGGTTATTTTCCTTCTCCTGAAACTAACATAGATATTCAACAATATTTCCAGCAAGATAAAGTGTTTCAAAGTTGTCTTTCTTCCCCTCAAAATGATGTGGTGGTCCAATTTCTAAGTGACCTAGACATGGATGAGGATTCTGAAACTACGTCTATGGAGACTCCAAGCATCGAAAAAACAAATGATACAGAGTTTCAGGAAAGCAACATAATGACTCCTACCATTTCTCAATCAGAAATACAGAAAGATGGTGAAAAGGATTATGCACATGATGTGGTTGTCATATTTTAAGATGTTTGAGACTGTATGAATGTATTTGTTAATATGTATGGAAGATTAGACACACCTATTGTTTTCATTCCATCCAAAAACATTCCCAAGATTGTAAAAATGAGGCAAGAGCAGAAAACCATTGTGAAGGAAGCATGTTTTTCTATCTTAGCACCTAGAAGGGAAACATTCTTTCATGTTTTTCATGATTCCATGGCACATTATATGGAAAAAACTTTATAATCAAGATCTACAGAGGATAGTGGGTTGCAAGCTTAAGGATGAAGGGAGTGAAGAATCGGTGTCTTTATTAAATATGGGTCGCTTTACACCAGACAATGTTCTTCAGCCGTGGTTGTCTTGTGTTTCAAGAAAATATTATTTACATACTTCCCAGCTATCCCTTCAGCTTCTCTATGACAATCAATAGGTTAAATCGCATGAAAACAAGAGTGTGGTGGGAGGGGTGAAACAAGATAGTTGTTTTGTGCATATTTTAGAAGATCCATTTGCAGTCTTATTGGAGAAAGTAAGCAATCCAAGTGTCCTTGATTTTTTGAGAATTGAATTTATGAATGGAATTTTGAATGAATTATCAAAAAAAAATCGGTACAAGAAAGTGAAAAGAAAGAAAACAGTGGATAAAATGTTGTCATGGCTGCATCGGCATTATGATTTCACTTGATTTTGCAGTTCGCTTCAGCAGTTAGGGTAGGTAGGAGTGTGTAAATAAGCTTGTTCGTCAAGCATTACTTTTTTAATTTCCAATAGTATGCGGTATTTTTGTTCAACATCAAGTAGAGAGTAGTGTGCAAAGTTCAGTTTTAAAATTAGCGCTCAGTCTCCAAGACATAACAGAGTACACACACATGTTTTGAAAGAAGCCCGATGAAGAAGGCATCGGGTCTACAGTTCTTTGCTACCTCATAGAGAGGATAACATCCACAATAGGAGCCTATATTATCACCATAACAATTATACATGAAACACGTGTTTCAAATTTAGCGAAGGACTAAAGCAATGTAGAGACGAGGCACGAAAGGAAAGACCAAGCAGACCGTAGATTTTGAGGCAGCCCAGATCAATGGTTGAGATCCATATCAGGCGGTGAAATAGCATGAAGTTTAATTATGTGAAGGCGGGCCAGGGAAAACTACTGTTGTTCCATTCGTGGATGCATGGCACCCTTAGAAGCACATCGGGGTGAAAAGTGGTCTACCTAAAACCACTTTCTCAAACCCTCGATGTCACGTGTTGAAAAATCATTCGATATGTGTCATTCCCACAGATTGCATATGAAAAGGGGGGAGTTAACGTCTTATTTGGTCACATCAGTACTGTTTCTCAAGTACTTCACATCGTGCAACATCGGGTAAGTGCCGCCAGAGGGACAATCCAGAGGCTAATAATTTTGAAGTTGACAGCCGAGTGTGATAGGTTGGAATTCGGACAAGTATTGTCATCACAGTCTATTAGTAAACACCAAATGACAACCGTCCTCAAAATTATAGATAAATTTATCTCGTTTGAGCAATCGACATTTCATTCGGAATGTAGTAATTAACAAGACCAGAAAGACAAAAATCGTGTTTTCTGCAAAAATGGGAGACATGGACCAGGACAATCAAACAACATCCAGTGAAACAGGATTTTCAACTAACATGATAAATCCATCAATGAGTAAGAAAAAGAAATCAATCGCATGGATAATAGCAACCGAATTCCATACTAACCCTAAGACAGAACCAGACTCAGAGGTCAAACTAAATCTTATCATGAGGGATTTAATCATCAACAGACACATGGATAAGCGCTACAAACAAGAAGAAAGGGGGAATCTTAGAAAGCAGCAAAAGATAGGAGTTAGAGATGAGGTGGTCGAAAGCGTTGGGGAAAATCGACCATTCTAGTTGAACACCCTAAAAGAAGAAATCTCTAGGCTGGAATAAGTTCTCAGGTTGAAATGAGTATGTTTCAGAAAATTTTGGACATATGGAATTCAATGAAAAATCCTCAGATATGTCAGACCTATTTATAATTCTCCCTGTAAAGCAATATAATAGTTGTGATGCGTTACTCTTTTGTGTAACCGATCTCTATCTTTAGACTGTGGGTAAGTTGAGTCATTTTGAATCCTGCATATAAATTTTCTATATATATTATCCCTAGGATAAAAGGAAGAGGAGGAGGGGGCATGTCCTCATTGCATGTAGACTTTGTAAAATCATGGAACTAAACTGAATATATGATGCAGAAGAAATTTTTGAATTGTTTATGAAAAGATTCTAATTGGTTGTGATATGAGTTATGTCTTCTTTCATAGTGTGTGTTTATTGTGTCTTTAAAATTCCATTTGAAAGTTCATCTTTTAAATTGGAGAGTTAAAAGTCTGGAATTCATCTGATGATGCTCTAGAATTAGCAATTTAAATTCATGTGATTCTCTTCTCAACTATTTCAGAATTCATTTTAATATGCTCTGAAGAAGTTATGTGTTTTCCTTTTTCTTCTTTTTCCATGCAAATTTCAATTTGAAAACTCAAACTCATTGCCTCACTTATCCTTTCGCTTCTAGATAAGTTCTAATGACTTTCCACTGCATTATTTATTTATGAATCCATAGCCCAAATGTTACTCCGCACTTCTTTAGCAACTTCATAATACCCCCCAAAACAAACCAAATCTAGCCAATGAATTCCAAAGAAATATCAAGTGACATGAGAGAGCCCTCTCTAAGTTGAGCAGGCTAGTGCCCAGCTCTAAAGCTAGTTGAAACAGTTACCTCTGTCGTTTGTCTATCTGCCAGACAAAATTTACATAGTGCTAACAGGTTGGGTGGGTAGACATTGTTACTTTTCTTTCTTCATATGTTATGCTTCTAGCATTTACACACGTTATATCATTTAAGGTATCGATGACAATGAATCATAACCTAGATGTGATGTTTATATTGATTTAAGAACAAAAAAAAATGATCACTTCTTTGTCATGTTTAATACTTGTGTTGTGGTATGGAAGGGTCCATTAAAGAGTCATTGTCAATACTTCTTTATGTATTTGAAATACTTTCTAAGATCATTTCATCCACACAAGTTTCGTATTCTTTTTTGTAACTCGGTAATATGATTAACAAAATTTGAAAAAAAACCCACAAATATTTTATAGTATCCAACCAAAGCCATAAAACTATGTACTTACATTATTAGGCACCTATCATTCCATAATAGCATGTATATTTTCTAGATTCATTGCATTTCCTTATCCTAAAATTATATGTCATAAATAATGAATCTTTGATTCATAAAACAAACACTTACAAAGTTTAGCATACAACTTGTCCTCTCCAAGGAATTGCAACAACAGCCTTAAATGTTATTCATGCTCCTCTAATATTTTGGAATATATCATAATATCATTCAACACTTTCATGAACTTATTAAGATATTGTCAAAACACTCCATTCATTAAGCTTATAAATACACTAGGTGCATTCATTAGTCCAAAGTGCACCACTACAAATTCATCATGACCAAAATGTATGTTAAATGTCATATTAGGAATATCCTCTTCTCTTATTTTTAATCAAAGTATCCATACCATAAATAAATTTTAAGAAAAATTGTTTCCCCTTTCATTTGATGGAATAGATCATCAATTCTAGGAAAGGGATATTGATTTCTTATTGCATATTTGTTTAATTATATATAATCGAAACACTCTCCACAATCCATCCTTCTTATTTACAAATTGTTAAGTTTTAAATGTTGTTATTAGGTTATTTTCAATTTACTAGAGAATTCAATGCATTTCCAAAATAACAGCATAAGGAGGATCATTGAAAGAAATACAATCACAAGGTACACAACATTTTATCCTAGGAAACCCTCATGGGGGACAGAACCTAGAAAACAAGTCCTCAATAATAGATTTCCAATACAATTCCAAGACTAATACCAAACTGCTAAGAATAAACTAGGACTAAGCATGTCATTCTCTTCTCCTTCTTCTTACAACTACAACTTCTTTCAAAAGATGCGCACTAGAAGTGTGAGTGAGTGAGTGAACAAATGAGGTGCCATCCTCACTTATAAATACTTGTTTAGGAGGTGTTGTGGTTATGTCTCTTCACTTAGTAGGTCTGACTTCTTCCAAGAATGGTTAAAACCACTTTATAAAACCTAGGGGCTGACTTTAAAAATAACACCATATAAATATGCTTTGACCAATCCACAAAAGGGGATTTGGTCTTATAAAAGACATGACATGATCAATCCACAAAAGGGGATTTGATCTATAAGATAATAACTTAAATATAATTAAAATATTCTTTGAAGTTACAATATTTAAACACTCCCCCTTAACGATAAGGTTGGTCTACTGACATAACCCAATACAACATCATCATGAGAGAGAGAGGCCAGCAACATCATCAGCATATGGAACATTGACTTGCATATCTGCAAATCATCAAAAGTTTTTCTCATCATAAATGTCATCATCGTTCACAACATGGAGTTGGAGTATCATCATCATCATCATTTGCATGAAGATGAAACATCAAAATCAATTATCATAACACTAAAGCAACAATATCACCAATCTGAGGTTGTTACACCATCATCAACAACATGAGGCTGATACAACAACATCATCAATAGCAAGAGGTTGAAACAACAATATCATCAACACGAGGCTGAGACAAAAACATCATCAAAACGAGGCTATGACAACATCATCATCATCATATGGAAACATAATGAGGCAGGTTAAACAACAAAATTTTGTGGTACTCTGATAGACCATCCTTACCAGACCTTCGATATCTTCCGAGGAATCATAATATTCCCTAGCATATAAAATCTTAACAAGCTACCACGTGGTACTCTGACATATTGTCCTTACCGGACCTTCAAGATCTTTCGAGGAATCAAAAGATTCCCTCGGATATAAAATCCTAACAGAGCTACCACTATTGACCATAGTTGGTGTATACATGCACAGGTACTCTGACAGACCATCGTTACTGGACCTTCAAGATATTCCCAGGGATGATCAATCCCCTAAGATACAAAATCATAACGGAGCTACTCATTGTTGGTCAGGATACCATAGTATCATCAACATCACTCCCCCTTTCGAGGGATATCCTTTAATACAACACCAATCTTGTCTCGGAAGTACTCAAACTTCACACGAGAAAGAATCTTGGTAAAAACATCTGCAACATTCTCATTTGTTCCAACATATTGGAGCTTTACAGCTCCCCTCTGCACCATATCATGAATGTAGTGATACCAGATCTCTATGTGCTTCGACTTATCATGGAACACTGGGTTCTCCATCATATTTATACAACTCTAGTTATCACATAGAATTACAGTGGCTTCCATCTCCAGATTGAACAAACCTGTCAACAAATGTCGAAGCAATATAGATTTACAACTGGCGGAACATGTTGCAATGCATTCCTCTCCTGTCGTGCTGAGAGAAATACTAGATTTCTTCTTGATTTTCCATGAAGTCATGGCTGACCCCAGACTAGAAAAACATCATGAAGTTCTCTTTTTATCATAAGAACTTCCAGCCCAATCTGAATCAGTATAACCATACAGTCTGAAGTCATGATCTTTAGTATAATAGAGACCATAATCCAACATACCCTTAAGGTATTTCATCACATGCTTCACAGCTAAAAGGTGAACATGTTTGGGCTCTACCAAATACTAACTCAAGGTATTCACAGCAAAGCATATATCTGGCCTGATATTGATCAGATACATCAACGAACCAATAATATTTCTATATAGAGTATCATCAACCAATTATGACGAAGTATCAAACAGGAGCTTCAAATTTGTTTCCATGGGTGTGTTCATGGATTTACATTCCAACATGTCAAATCTCTTCGGTATTTCAACTGCATACTTCCATTGGTTAAGGAAAATCTTCTCTCGGCTTTTCCAAACTTCAAGACCTAAGAAATCATGCATCAAGCCTAGCTATTTCATTTCAAACTCTGCAGTGATCTTCTTCTTACAATCGGTGATGATTTTTTCTTCTCCTATTAAGAATAATTCATACACATACAACAACAATATAATTGGCTCATCATTCATAAACTTGAATTAAAGGTTAGAATCATATTTACTCTTGGTAAATCCCAAGCTCATACAGAAACTATGAAATCTTCCATACCAAGCTTTAGGACCTTGCTTCAACCTGTATAGAGTTTTCTTCAACTTGCAGACATGAGTCTTTCTATATTCAACTTCAAACCCTTGTGGTTGTTCTATATACACTTCTTCTTCAATAACACCATTTAAGAAGGTTGTTTTCACATCCATCTGGTGTAACTTCCACTTCATTTTGGCTTCAAGAGCTAAGATGGTTCTAATAGAAGTGTATCTGGCTACAGGAGCAAACGTCTCTTCATAATCAATACCTTCCTTTTGAGAAAAACAACGAGCCACAAATCTTGATTTATGTTTTTCAATACTTTCAACTATTGCATGTTTTATCTTGTATATCCACTTGGAAGATACCACATATTTTTTTCGTGGTATGTGAACTACTTCCCATACATCATTCTTTATAATGGAATGGTATTCTCTTATCATGGAATCCACCCATTATTTCTTTTGAATGGATTCTTCAAAGCAAGTAGGTTCTTTTTCTATGAGATCATACATCAACGCCATATAACTGGAGACTGGCTTAGGTTTCTTGTTTTGTCTCGTGGTTCCTTTTGTTGAACCGTACTTCTCTCCATATTAAATAAGTTCCCTTTCCTAGGTTGGCTTTCTCTTGTGAGAGATCTTCATCTGGGGAGGTTCTTGAGATTCTATAATATCGTGATCTTCTAGAATCTCATGATCAGGGATAACTGTAATTTCCTTCACAGGTTCTGCAACTCTGGAAGCTACAGGTTCTTCTTCATATACATCTTCAAGTTGGCATTTCCTTGATATTTTGAGTGTTGCATATTCATCAAAGATTACATCTTTGTTAATCTCAATATGATGGTAACCTAGTATGTAATTATGAAGGCCTTAGAAGCCTACAGTCTCCAACAAATATTCCCTTCTTTCATGAAGGATCCATCTTAGTTCTCCTTTATTTCGGAATGTGTACAAACACTAGACAACCAAATATTTTTAGATGTATTACTTATGGCTTCTTTCCGGTGAACATTTCTTCCGGATAATTTATTTTGGACATAAACTGTTGTTCTTGTTGCTTCAGCCCATAAGTGCATTGGAATATCTTGGTCATGAATCATAGTCTTCATTGTTTCCATAATTGTTCTATTGTTTCTTTCTGCTACACCATTTTGTTGATAATTATAGGGAGTGGTGAGATCCTTCTTAATACAGACATATTTACAAAATATTCCAAATTCATTTGAGGTGTACTCTCCTCCATTATTTGACCTGAGTATCTTGATTTTCTTTCAAAGAGGTTTTCTACAAAGGCTTTGAATTCCTTTAACTTTATGAGTACTTCATCTTTTGATTTCAAGAAATAAACCCAAGTTTTATGAGAGTAATCTTAAACAAATGATACATAGTATACATAGCCACTTATAGAGGTTGATGGCATTGGACCACATACATATGAGTGGATGAGCTCCAAGATTCCTTCTACTTTACTATCTCTCTTTAGGAAAGGATTCTTTATGATCTTTCATTGTGCACATCCCTTGCATACACCTTCATGATCAAACTTAAATTGTGGTAAACCTATAACTATCTTGTTTACATATGGTAAGGTTTTGTAGTTGATGTGAGCTAGTCTTCTATGCCAAAGCTCACAAGGAATCTCTATGGAGTGAGTCAAGGTTGCATCTGAGCGACCTTTTAACTTGTCACCTTCTTCTGTTCCAACAACAATTGCATATTCTATGGTTTTTCCTTTAGTCCACAGAAGAACTTCACCATCTATGAATGCAAACCTGAAACTTTTATTATCTACAGATGAGATAGAAAGTAAGTTCTTTTTCAAACCTAGTACATAAATTACATCCTTCATTCTCATTAGAGTCCCTAAATCAAGTTTGTAGGTGGATTCTCCCATTCTTTTGATAGGGTATTGATAATCATCTCCAAGTGAAACTTTATGGGGGAAGTCATTTTCTGTAAGACTAGAGAGAATGTATTTATGACCTGTCATGTTCTTTGAGGCACCACTATCTATGAACCAAGTATCCTCTCCGGGTGTCACAGATCTTAAGAGGGTGGGGAATAAAACATAATCTCCAATCTCTTCTTTAGTCAACTTCTTGAGTGGCTATTCATCTTCAACTACATGGGCATGATGTCTTTTGTTATTTATCTTCTTTTATTCTTCCCTTCTAGCAAGACAATTCTTAGCAATATGTCACATCTTATCACAATGATAACATTGATAAGAGGAGAAATCTTTTTCTTTTCTTTGACCCTTATGATATTTATGGAATCTCTTTGGAGGGTGAGATTCTTTATGGAAGTGGGTGAATCTATTTTTGGAGTGACACTATTTATAAAGGTGGGTCTCCTTTTGGAAATAAGACATGTCCTTTCCTCCTTTAGCATGAGTAGCTAGGAATTGATAATCATCCCTTAATAGTACAGCTTCTCAGTTGGCTACTCTTGCTTCTTCTTGAACACATTCTTCCCACAGACTGTCCAATTGGAGTTTTTGTTTTCTTGCACAGATAGTTTGGATGAAGGCACCATTAAGAGTTGTCATGATGAGTTCATCTTCATCCAAGTTTTATCCAATTTCTTCTAACTGTTCCTTGAATTGAGTAACCCTAGAGAAATAGTCTTGAATTGTTTCTCCTTTCTACATCTTTGTATTCTTGAGTTGGGTTCTCAAGTTCATCATCTAGTTGATGTTATTTCCTTCATACATTCTGGTTAGGGCATCAAAAATCTCTTTTGGAGTATTCTTATAAGACACTTGAGGGATCAAGTGGTCATTAAAGGAATCTGCAATTATCCTTTTGGCCATAATCATATCCTTCTTGTACTTTTCTTTAGTTGCTTCTTCTTCAAGTTCCGATACATTTTATTCTATGAATTTCGCAAGCTCATTATCTTCAAGAATTAGTCCAATTTTGTATTTCCAAGAATGAAAATTTTCCACACCTTCTAACTTGTCAACAAGCTTGGTTCTTGCAGACATCTTGACCTGGAGCTAGGAAAATGACCAGAAAATGAAAGTTCTTAGAAAATGAATATGAACTTACCAGGAGATGCGATGGTCGGGCATGTTGGCTAGAGCTGACTGTTTCCAAAAATTCCAAGTTTTACCCCTTGAAATTTGACCTGTGCAAATCTGGACTAGTACTTCTAGAACTGGTTCTAGTTTCTTGGTTTTATGGTACCAATAAAAACTAGGCTTTGAATTTTTGGAGAATCTGGCCATTGAAAAGGTGTGCTCAATTTGCCAAAGGATGCACTAGGGTAGGGTGCACTTTACTGATTTGCCAATACAATGCCAAGACTAAGACCAAACCACCAAGAATAAACTATGATTGAGCATGCGCCTCTCTTCTCCTTCTTCTTGCACCTACATCTTCCTTCAAAATATGTGCACTAGAAGTGTGAGTGAGTCAGTGAACAAATGAGGCACCATCCTCACTTATAAATACTTGTTGAGGAGTTGCTAGGGTTATGTCTCTTCACTTAGTAGGGTCGACTTATTCCAAGAGTAGCTAAAACCACTTTATAAACCCTAGGGGCCAACTTTACAAATACTACCATGTAAATATGGTTTGACCAATCCACAAAAAGGGATTTGGTCTTATACAAGATCTGACATTATCAATCCACACAAGGGGATTCGGTCTATAAGATAATAAATCAAATATAATTATAATATTCTTCGAAGTTAAAAATGTTTCAATACAAATATCATTGGCACTCCCCACAATGATATACTCGGATGAATAAATCCCAAGTCTAAGAGTTTGTGGACTTGCATTTTCAACTCTCAAAACTTTGTAGTCATCGAGGGGTAAGGATCCTTTGTGATAGATTCCACTCTCGATTTGAATTCAATTGTGAACTATATCTTTCTCTTAGGTGGTAATCTATTTAATTCTTATAGAAACACATGCAAGAATTTAGGTAACATGGGATACTACTCTACATTTATCATATCCTCTTTCTTATTCATAACAAATAAAACATACAACTTGCATCATTTCCTCAAACTTTTGTTTAATTAACACTTTGAAATAAATCTTAATGATATGCATTTATTCACCCAATGATTTTTTTATGTCCCAAATTGATGCAACCCCCTCCCCTCCTAGGGGTTACGTGACCTCGTGGTCTAGGATCATTCAATTCACTGAGTCGAATCAACTCTCCGGGCCCCTGCTAGAACCTAAAACCACTATACACAGGCCCCCTCCTTATGTGACCTCAGGATATTACCTGGGGATAAATCCTAAAGGCACTTCGGGCTTCAGGCTTCGGTTGTTCTCACTTCACACTGCATCCAAATATTTCGGAGTCACTATACTATGAAAGAACGGAAATGGGATCGATGGTCCTCATAACTCATCGAGATCAATGACTCAGTCTATTTTTGCGAAATTTGGTATTTGGCCGAATCCGCATGAACACTCCACAAATCCTTAGAAGTGGTTTTCCAATGGAGTGCACCTCCATCCTCCATGCGTCCCCTCGCAAATCAATGGTCCACGCTCCTCTTTGGGATCAACGGTCTACAGTAGCTTTAGGCTTCGATGCTTTGGGTATTTCTGAACATCCTCTCCAAAAAACCTCTAGAGTGCTAGCTAATTCTCCATACTAGCAAATCTTTTCCATGTGTCCTCCTGATCCGATGGTTCATATCAACTCCACACTTTGCCCTTCAGGAGTTTTCAGCTCCTCACTTCTCTGCTACTCATTGGAGTGTTTGACCTTCGAAGTGAGGGATATTCTGCCACGTACCCTTATGGATCCGACAGTCCATATCACTTCGCTCTTCGCGACTTTGTGAAGTTATCTCTCCACTCCAAACCAATATTCTAGAGATCTTCCTCACAAACTCCCTCAGAACAATGGATAGTTCTGACTGGCTTCAGAAATTCGTCTATCCTGCTCACCTATGCACTTTAAAAAGATTTAAATCTCATGCACTTACCTGGATCATACGGCTATCGATCCACGGACTCATATCTGATGGTTGGGATATGCTCTCCTCCTTCGTGTGCTCCTTGTTTGTCATGGACCCTGATCTAACGGTCCAGATCACTTCCAATAGTATATATGATGGTTTTTGTTTCTCTTCTTCCTAATATTGTTTGTGAATCGAACCCCAAAGTGTCTCAGGCTTCTGCTCCTCTCTACTAGAAATTTTTGCACAAAGGAACTATCCCCCTAAACTCTGTAAAGTTGAAATGCTTTAACTTTGGCACACTCCTTATTCTCTCTCTTCTGAGTTTTGTTCAGCACTTTGATGAAGTGTGAACGTGTCCTAACACTTCTCCCATAGTCTATAACTCAGACTGTCTCTACCTCATGTACTCCTTGCATAGGCCTTTATGTGCATGATGGCACTAACTCTCTTAAGATTTGAACTTGCTCAACTTTCCTAAGGATCTCAGCCCTTGTTTTCTCCTTTAAAGAAACTCAAGTGCCCTCCTGGAAATCTTTCTCCCATAAATTGAATCAGAGTTCTCACACACTCCTTGCACTCGAATGAACCTTTCAACTGCTTCATAATTTCAACACTTTATATAAGTGTTGGTTTGGTGCACTCCTTGTACAGGTCTTCCTCCTGCTTCCTGAAATCCTTCAGGTTCACCGATGCATCTCCTGCATCCTCTCAATGCACACTTGCAGAGCTCTCCTACAGAGTTTTCAGCAAATTTATTTTCTTCAACTTCTCCAACACTTCAGAATGGTGTTGGCTCTGTTCACTCTTTTCACTCGCTCAAAGTACTCCTGGTTGATCCTTTCCTTTAGAGAGTTAAACAACTATGAATTCTCTCTCCTATCTATTTACTAGAGTGTTCAGTAACTCTAGAGTGTTTTATCCTTAACACTTCCCTTCTCTATGAACTCGAAACAAAGTTCACTTATGCACACTTACACATGCTCAATGCCCTCCTGGTAAAGTCTCTCAAAGTACTCAACAACTCTGGTTGTTCTTTGTCCTGCACAAAATTTCTCCCCCAAGGTGTTCAATAACCTTGAGGCTCCTCCTAAGTCTGAGACTATTCTGGTGTGCCCACCTGGAATGTTATCCTTTGAACTTGAAGCAGATTTCAGATACGCACTCCTTGCGTTGGCTGACAGAGTTTCCAATACCCTATTGTGCACTCCTTGCACAACCTAAAGAACCCAGAAATAATTTAATAACTCTCACAGATTGAGAATTTTGTCTATCCTTGCAGATGGAAACCTATCATGAGCATCTACATCATAAATAAACATAAAAAAACACATAGATAATCATTCATCAAATACAGAAATTCATAGAAAACTCATAAACAAGGAAATTTGTTCTCTTTTCATTAATTTGAATGTCAATTTACAATGTGTGTGAGCTCGGACTGCAGTAGAGCCTCGGCTCTCTCCTCTCCTTGGATTACAATGATTTTTCTCTCTTTCCTTTCAACAACAACCACCTCTATTTGGCATATAATACAAAGCTTTATACAAGAGTGGATCATTGAGCCTTTCCCTCCAACTACTCCAGTGGTGCCTAATCAACATTTACAGTGCCTGACTACTGGGGCTTATTACATTGAATGAACATCAACATTCTAGATCTGAGGCATTGCTCAAGATCTGTCTAACTCAGACCTATTAAAGGAAATCACATCTACAACCTGTACAAAAGCATCAACTCATCTCTTCTAACCTTACAACATTTAATTTGCTTTTAATTACATTTAAATTTTAAAATTAGGGTAAAATGAGAGGGTTTCCATCTCTCCTCTCCTTATATTCATGTTGATGTGTTGGATAGATGGAATTTTTCTGAGGTGGAGAGATGCTCCTGCATCATACTCCACTACTGGGAAAATCATGAGCTCCTCTACTCCAGTGTTGAAATCTCCCTGGATCCCAAAATCTCCTTTGGATATGTCATCATGCTCCTTTGCTTTGCTACTATTGTTTCTTCCCTGATTCTCTTGCAGGTCCTCCTACGTTCAACTTCCTCCTGCTGACAACTTCTTGTGTTGACCTCAACATCAACCTCCTTACCTCATGTATCACCTCTTTCATCTTCTCTATTGGCTGGCTTCTGTGCAATCTATCCTTCTATTGCATCTCCTCATGCTAATCAAAGGGCAGATCAACCTGATCTCCCATGATGCCTTTCTCTCTTGTGGTATTGGCTTGCCACTCTACTGCAGATTCCATTTCTACAGGCTCATCATTGATTTATTCCGCAACTTCCTCCTCTGACAGATTGACTTCTACCAACTCCTGTTATGTTGGTTCCTCTCCATCTACTCCCTAGACTGGAATTCTCCTTCATCTGTTTCCAACCTGTACTTTTGGATGTGTTGTCTTTTCACTATCACCCTTCTCTCCATGGATTTCAATTCTTTGTACAACTCAATAAATTCCATGTTGTTTGTTTCCTATTCTGCTGTAGGATCCAATGTTGCAGTCATCTCCTGTTCATCTTCTTGGCTAAAATTTTCGAGCAATTATGTTGAATGCTCTTCTCCTTCAATTTACATGATTGTCTCCTAGCAGCCATCTTCTAGTTCTAGATCATTCAACCAATCCTCCAGCATATCCAACTCTTTCTCCCATGGAGTGAGAAACCCAACTGCATGCGGGGCAGACATTAGTGTATGCTCCTTCTCCTCCTTAATGGCAGTCATAGTTTCCTATCCTTATGTTGCCTCTACAACACATATGCTAGCCTCGGTTTGGAAAGTTGGAAGGAATATCTTAATCCCCCCAATGATCAGAATAATCCTATGATCCTTCATTTTCAGCACTCCTTGTTGATCTGAACTCTCATCTAAGCTCTTGAGACTTTCAGATAGTCTCCTCTCTTCTCCCTTGCCCACTTAGAAAATTGGGACTTCTGTCCTTCCCTCCTGGAAGCTCATGAGATCTTCAACTGATGTCCGCTCATTTCCCACCTAGAAATCTGAAAATTCACCTCTTCCCTCCTAGAAGTCTATGAGATCTTTAAATGATCTCACTTTATTGCCCACCTGGTAATTTGAAAGTTCACCACTGCCCTCCTAGCAATCTACAAGATCTCTTCTTGATCTCTTCTCCTCCTCACCACGGAGGCTCTCTCCAACATCTGTCTCGCAAATGCAAACCTGCTTCTCTGTGTCACTGAGGGTTTCATCATGCCTCAACCACCTTTTCAACACATGTTATTTCCTTCTGGCCAACAACTCTTGAACAAGCCACTTTACTTTTTGCTTCATTGGACATTCAAACCTCCAGCGTACCTGGGACTCCTATTGCATCTTCAGTGCTATCCTGTCAAGCTCCGTTCTGATTTCCTCCAGCTCTTTGTCTATTTATTCCTTTCTTTTCTAATGACGATCTCCTTCTCGACCTCTCCCATGGCCTTTAGTAGCCATTTTCACCTCTTCCTTCCCTCCTGGAAAGTCTGTGGATTACCCTTCATACCTAGGACTCATGTTGCATCTTCAATGCTAGCCTGTCGAGCTCTGTTCTTATTTCCTCAAGCTCTTTGTCCATTTATGACTTGATTTTTTACTGACGATCTCCTTCTTGACCTCTCCCATGGCCTTCAGTAACCATTTTCACCTCTTCCTTCCCTCCTGGAAAGTTTGTGGATTACCACTAAGAGCACCTCCAACTTCTCCTACATCCCACATGGCTATCAAATTTCTGCTGCCTAATTGAAAACAAATCTCCATGCATAGAGCATCAACACTCTTCCTTCTCCTTCACCTGATGTCTACAAGAGAAATTTATCTTCTGATACCATTTGATGTTATCATACTATATCCTCTTTCCTTTTCATGTTGCCTACAAGAAAAATCAATATCTGATACCACTTGATGTAGTCCCCCTCCCCTCCCAGGGGTTGCGTGACCTCCTATTATAGGATCATTCAATTTGTTGAGAAAAATCAGTTGTCTGACCCCCTACTGGAACCCAAGACCACCATACACAGACCCCCTCCTTATGCGACCTCAGTCTATGACTCAGGTCTAAATCTTAATGGTGCTTCAGACTTCAGGCTTCAGCCTTTCTCACTTCACACTGCGTCGAAATATTATGGAGTCACTATCCTTCGAAAGCATGGAAACATGATCAACGGTCCTCGTTCCTTGTCGAGATGGTCAACTCAGTCTCTTTCTTCATAATTTTAGCTTCAGCTGAATATGCATGCACTCCACAAATCCTTCGAAGTGGTTTTCCAACAGAGTAAACCTTCGTCATCCACGCGTCCCCTCGTAGATCAATGATCCACTCTCTTGTTTGGGATCAATGGCCCACAGTAACTTTGGGCTCTGACGCTTTAAGTAATTATGGACCTCCTCTCCACAAAAACTTAGGAGTGATAAATCTTCGAACTAGCAGATATGTGCAACGTGTCCTCTTGATCCAACGGTTCATATCGGCTCCACACTTCACCCTTTAGGATTTTTCGGCTCCTTGCTTCTCTACTACTCTCCAGAATGTTCGACCTCTGGAGTGAGGGATCTTCTGCCACATACCCTTCTAGATCTAATGGTCTATATCACTTTGCAATTTGAGACTTCGCAAAGTTAGCTCTCTTCTCCACACTAATCTTTCGGAGCTCTTCTTCATGAACTTCCTCATCTCTCGCAACCTATCCCTTTGGAAAATGGACGGTTCTGACTAGCTTCAGAATTTCATAACTTCAACTATCCCACTCACCTGTGCACTTTAAAAAGATTTAAATCTCATGCACTTACCTGGATCAGATGGTTGTCAATCCACGTGGTCAGATTTGACGATCGGGATATGCTCTCCTCCTCCACACGCCCCTCCTTCATCCTGGACCCTGATATGATGGTCCATATCGCTTCCGACAATAGATCTGACAGTTGTTGTTGCTCTTCCTCCTAAGATTATCTGTGGCTCAAACCCCGAAGTGTCTCAGCCTTCTTCTCCTCTCTCCTGTAATTTTGTGTGAAAAGGCACTATCCCCCCTGACTTTGTAAAGTTGAAATACTTTACCTCTGGCACACTCCTTGTGCTCTCCCTTCTGAGTTGTGTTCAACACTTCGATGAAGTGTGAATGTGCAATGGCACTTCTCCCACAGTCTAGAACTCAGTTTGTCTTTACCTCCTGCACTCCCTGCATAGGCCTTTTTGTGCACGATGGAACTAACTCTCTTGAGCTTTGAACTTGCTCAACTTTCCTAAGGGTCTTGGCCCTTTTTTTCTCCTTCAAAGAAACTCTGGTGCCCTACTGGCAATCTTTCTCCCATAACTCGAATTAGAGTTCTCGCACACTCCTTGCACTCGACTGAGCCTTCAGGCGACTTTAGACTTTCAACACTTTATCTAAGTGTTGGCCTGGTGCACTCCTTGCACAGGTCTTCCTACTGCTTCATGAAATCCTTCAGGTTCACTAATGGATCTCTTGCATCCTTTCAATGCACACTTGTAGAGCTCTCCTACAGAGTGTTCAACAACTATGTTTCCTTCAACTTCTCCAACACTTCAGAATGGTGTTGGCTATGTGCACCCTTTGCACTCTCTCAAAGCACTCCTGGCTGATCCTTTCCTTCAAAGTGTTTAGCAACTCTAAAGTATCCCTCCTATCTATTTACCAGAGTGTTCAGTAACTCTAGGGTGTATTCTCCTTGAAACTTCTCTTCTCTCTGAACTCAAAATAGAATTCACTTGTGCACACTTGCACCTGCTCAATGCCCTCCTGGAAGAGTCTCTCAGAGTATTTAGTAACTCTGGTTGTGCTTTCTCCTACACAGAATTTCCCCTACAAGGTGTTTAGTAACCTTAAAGCTCCTCCTGAATCTCAGACTATCCCGATGTGCCCAACTAGCACATTCGAAGCAAAGTTCAGATACACACTCCTTGTGTTGGCTCACAGAGTTTCCAATACTTTGTTGTGCACTCCTTTCATAGCCTAAAGAACCTAGAAATAACTCAATAACTCTCACAGATTGAGAATTTTGTCTATCACTGTTGATGGAAACCTATCATGCACATTTACAGCATAAATAAACATAAACACACAAACAAATAATTAGTCATCAAATACATAAATGCACAGAAAACTCATAAATAGGGAAATATGATCTCTTTTCATTGATCTTAATGTCAATTTACAATGTGTGTGAGATCGAACTGCAACAGAGTCTTGGCTCTCTCCTCTCCTTGGATTATAATGATTTTTCTCTCTCTCCTTTCAACACCAACCACCTCTATAAGGAATATAATACAAAGCTTTATACAAGAGGGGCTCCTCGAGCCTTTCCCTCCAACTACTCTAATGGTTCCTAATCACTATTTACAGTGCCTGACTATTGCGGCTTATTACATTGAATGAACATCAACATTTCAAATCTGAGGAGTTTCTCAAAATCTATCCAACTCAGGCCTATTAAAGGCAATTACATCTACAACCTATACGAAGGCATCAACTCAGCTCTTCCTGCCTAACAACATTTAATTTTCTCTTAATTACATTTAAATTTTAAAATCGAGGGTAAAATGAGAGGGTCGGCACCTCTCCCCTCCTTAAATGTGCATTGATGTGTTGGATAGTTGGCGCTTTGCTGAGGTGGAGCGATGCTCATGCATCACAAATCATCTATGAAGTAAATCTTATTTTCTTTACAATCTAATACTACTTCATTACTTTCTAACAAATCCATATTATAACTACATCATAGTATTCCAAGGGATTTGAATATAGTAATTCTTATATTATGCATACACTAAGGTCAAGCTCACAATCTTTAACCAATTGTCCTACTCCTTGCTTAAATCTAGAGGCAATTTTACTTGGTTGGCATCCTCTTGATCAATTACCATCATTTTTTATATTAATAATGCATTATGAGAAACAATATTTTATGTTACTCCTAGATCCTCTTTTTTTTATATGTGGTTCACAGCACCGAACACTGGTACTCGCTACATCCACAAAATCCCCCACTACCCAAAAATCTGCGAGAGAAAATGGGAAGGCTGATCATTTTTGGAATATTGGAGGTTCAACAACAAGAGCATCATATAGACCCATTTAATGGAATCACATGTCGCTTACAAGGAATTGAACCTAGTGGGGAGGGTAACAACCATTCCTCCCAAACACCCAGGCTACATCCAATGGACCTGTTACTCCTAGATCTATTAATAATGAAAACTTTATACCATTTATCTTACCTAATGCCTCGAATATTGTATATTGATGCTTAGCTTGATGATTATTCATTGTTGCATGGATCTTGTGGGATTTTCCCTTATCATCTACAATAGTTTGGCTCTTCTTGCAACAAACTCCTCTCTATGCATGTGGACATCATTTCCTCAAACTTTTCTTCAATTGGAACTCTGAAATAAATCTTAATGATACTCCTTTATTCATCCCCACTAATATTCTTGTATGTCCCAAATCATCTATGAAGTAAATATACTTGTATTTACAATCTAACACTACTTCATGACTTTCTAACCAGTCCATACCTATAACTAGATCATAGGATCCCAAGGTAATTGAATACACCAAGGTAAATATCACAATATTTCATCGACTATCCTACTCATTTGTTAACTCTAGAGGCCATTTCTAATCGGTTGGCATCCTCTTGATCAATTACCATCATTTTTTATCATAGTAATACATTATGAGAAATGAAATTTTATGTTTCTCCTAAATCTATTAATAATGATAAAAATATATATCATTTATCTTATTGTAGCATGATGTCTCGAATAATGTAGACTAATGTTCATCATGATGGTTATTCATTAATGTATGGATCATGTGGAATTTTCCCCTGTCACCTACAATATTTTGGTTATACTCTCAACTAGCTTCCCTCTATGCATGTGGACAATCCCTTTACAAATGTAGCTCTCCACTAAGTAAAATTTTAAGAATCACTCTTAAATGTATAGATATAATATATGGTTAAATTCCCATAGCATGTTAAAAAATTTGAAAGTTATTTAAATCAACAATACAATATATATATAATTTTATAGAAAATATTTTATTGAATAATAAGATATTGCAAATTCTTGAAAAATATTTCAATAGATTATGAAAAATCATTGTCTTGATAAATCTTTCATTAAATGTCACTTTCACAATATCATAAGCTCAAACTTACCATCCCTTCATGAGATTTTATAAAAGATTAAAACAAAGGATTGTATTAAAAATCACATATAAGGACAAAACTGAGATTGAAAGAGTGTTAGAAGATGACTATCAAAGGAAAAGGAGATATATGTTGGAATTAAAAACCAATGTAAAAAAATAAGAAAGATATCAAGAAGATTATTTGAATCAATAGAAAGAAATATCGAAAAAATATTCAAGATTAAACCCAAAATAGGGCATTGTATACCAAGAGGAGAAGTTTAGATGAGACAACATTGAGTCACAATGTTTGGGAAAAGGATAAAACAATTAACACATGGTGGGAAATGTAAAAATGTGAGAGCAAGCCATAATTTGAATAGAAAAATGAATATCCAACATAGACCACACATAAATGAAATTGGATGTCAAATCAAAGAGTTCAAAATCTATCACTTGTTAAAAAAACAAATAAAACGCTAGTAAATGGGAATTGAATAGACAAACGGTGAAGCAATTACACACATGAATAGATGGACAAGTAAAAGAAATTACACATATGAAAATATGTACAAGGAAAATTATTTCATACATGGAGATGTCATCAAAAACCATTCAAGCATATGTAAGGTGTAGAAGATTAAAATTTCCAATCAATTAGTAATTACAAAGAAATGAATAATTATTAAAAAAAAATGAATAACTATATAAAAAAACAAAGAGATTCTATCAATCAATTCGTAATAGCACACATAGCGCACATTTCCAATCAATAAATAGTTTTAATGCTCAAACTTGATAAAAAAATAATCAATAGTTATATAAAAAACAAGGGGATCTATCAAAATGATTGGTAATAACACACATTTTCTATTGAAGTGCAACTAATCCAAAGATAATTTAAGTGGTTATGTAAAAATTGAGATGGCCACAATACCACATTTAGCACATAATGATTGCATGCATCTTTTATATTTATTTTTTTAAAGTTCATATTTAAGAAAAGTTTTAATAAAAATAAATAATATTGTTTTATTTTTTAATGTAAGTTAAAAGGAGAACTTCTATTACTTCACAAAATATAGTACAAAAAGAGTGGAACCAGGGGGCCTACTTCAAAGGGAAACTAGGCCTCTAAATTTTGTACACGCAGTTTCGTTAGTGCATATGGGATAGATGAGAGAATATCTATCGAATAACAAACCATGAACCTGCGACGGCCAGCATTATCATTATCATAAATTCTTTGATCAACACCAAAAAAAAAAAGGAAAATTGAAAATGAACTAACAGATACTCTACCCCAAAAAGAGATTCCTAAAGAGATCCTAGGGTCCTCTGCATTAGACTCTAGATTGAGCTAAGGCGGTTGGTGGGATCTTGCTTACTTTTTCTTGATTCTACTTGGTAAGGGATGACTTTCTATTGTCGGCTCGTCTCCTCTTCATCGTCAATCAGGATCAAGCTATGCAGAGTTCTTGGGGGGTAGACAATTTTCTTTCCTCTCTCTCATTGGTCCTGGCGATGATCTAGTTGGCTAACTCGAAACTTGATACCATGTTGAGAACGACATAAGAGCTCAAATTTTCCTTCCAGGACTTGGACTTCCTAGAGGAGCTCCACATTTTTCCTTTGGGTCTCAATGATCACCTGATCCACCATAGCTTTGTTCATCCAGTAGGCTTCCACCATCTGGAAGTACTTAGTGTCCATAGTGTGAGGGTTTCCTAGAGCTCTCGACCCCTAGTTCTCTGTCTTCTAGACAAAACACGGTCCTCAACTGCATTGGTGGCCTCAATCTCGTCCAAATTGCAATGGGTTTAGAGTTGTTCCTATGTCGTCACTTATTTTTCTGCTCTAGTAGGGAACCAGGGGGCGCGCAAGGATCTTGCTTCCTTATCATGGAAACCTCGATGGCCTCTCTTTTGCTTTTTAATCCAATGTTGAAGCATGTTTTTACTCATACTAACTCGAATAATCAAACTGATAGTCGTCTTAGGGACGACCTAGAAACAACAATGAAAGGAGAGAAGGATGAAATTGTTCTCTTGACCGATGAATTTAAGGGGGGTGATATCATCATCTTTTATACATGTTGTAGTATTATGGATCCAATGCTATCCTTGGGAATATTTCTCACTACTATCAATGATGGAAATTATGTTGAATGGAGGTCTAAACTTCATCTTCCAACCGCCAATATTTCTTGTGATATTTTTGCAATGTAACCAACTATAACTAACTTTCCCTTTAGGGCATTCCTTTCTCATCTGGGCATCTTGGCCATTATTCAACACGAGGAGATTAACCAGTTTTCGGACCATCCTTTCCCAAAGAGTCTCTATTTCATTTGTCCTTCTGTTTTAATGGCCCCATCTTGTCACGCATGTTTCCCAACATGTTCCCATCTATTGTTTTGTTCTCAGATGGTGTGTCCACTACTTGGTAGCTTCTCCTAATCTCCACCATCAAAGTTTGAGCCTCTCTATGCCATCTTTCCAAGGTTCGCACGTCGTACGAAGGGCCCTGTTCACAAGTGTCCTCGCCGACATGTTTTTGGGCCCTCTTCCAATTATTTAGTTTGTCTAGACATCCACGTTGGATCTGTCCTTCCATTCCACTTAACAATGGATACCCTAGGAGCTAGACCCGTAGTTTCTCGACCAAGTTGACACCTATGTTGGCCATGCAATTGGCTACCGAGTTGTCTTCCCTCCTAATTGTCTCTACTACGATCGCTGAAATGGAAGTCATCAAAGTTTCAAGGGAGAAAAAAACATGGATTAGGTGTGAGTTATGTATCATGTTCTCCATCTTTTCCCCATTCATGAGGTGCTATATACCTCTTATTATGAGAAGAGAGTCTTCTTCCACCTCTAGTGTTGAGAAGCCTTTCTCCATGGCTATTTCCAGACCTCTCTTGAGGCAAGTTAACTCTGTTATGTTGTTATATGTAGTTCCTAGGGAAGATAGAGGAGAATGGGTTTTCCATGATGGTTTCTGAAGATCCCTCTTGCGCCTGTTAGGTCGGGTTACCCTTTGAAGCACCGTCAAAATTGATCTTGATCAACCCTACCTGTGAGGGTTTCTAGTGGTCCCGGACCTTAGCATGGACCTTCTTTTTTATCTAGGGGATCTTATTCATGTCAAAATCCAGTTTCCATCTCTGAGGATCTCTAATTCCAGGGAATGCACCTGGAGGTCTTTCACAGGCCATTGAATCACTGCAATTGATTTGGTCAGATTCCTATAGATAAGCTCCCATAGTTAACTAATGTAAGTCTTTTGTCTTTAAAAAACAACCTATTCCTTTCTTTACAAACATTCCACATAAGGAGTCCTGGGAAAATATCCCAAAGTTCGTCGATGATGTCATTGTTAAAGGGATTTTCTCTCCAGTGTTCTATGGTTGCCACCACATTTTCATTTTGGAGGTTTGTTTTCCTGAAGTTAGTAGCCCCTATGTCCCATAGTTTTGTGGTGAAGCTACAATTGGTCAAGATATGATCTTGGGTTTCTTTTTTCTCCCTGCAGAGGATGAACCTTAAAGGTCCAACGAACCCTTTCCTGAGAAGCCAATCCCAGTTATAATTTTTTTGTGGGGCACCAGCCATAGGAAATGAAATCTTTTTGCTCCAATTGGGTTTGTTTTGTTGAGTTCCTACCCCTTGTAGAATCTTATAAGAAATTTGGGCTATGAATTCTCAATTACCTTGGGGACCCCAGTGGATGATGTCTCCCCCTGGACGAATATTGATTTGTCTCTCCTGGATTGTTTTAGAGATGGAAAGCTTCAGATCCTCTTTCCATTGCACTATCCATTCCTCTTAATGGTTTCGAGGACCTCATGAAGGTGGAGTCCGAGGGGGGTTCAGTTTCCAAAAATGGTGAAGATTCACCCATTCCACCTAGTCAAGGGAATTTCTTAGAGATAAGAACCATCCATCTCCTCCTAAAGTGGTTAGTTGTTCCCACGCATCGTCCCAAAAGAGAGTAGACTTCCCATAATGGAATTCCTAGAAACAATGGGCCTGGATGAGATTATGATTCTTCCAGCTCTTATTCCAAATCACTAAGCCCATATTGATACCCCTCTGCATGGATTAGGCTTTGGAGAGGAATGTGAGGGGTATACTTTGACTTCCAAAGCTTGGCCTAGAGGGTTGCAAGGGGCTTGATCCAACTCCACCAAAACTTGGCTTCCAGTGTAGAGTTGATCAGATGAGGGTCCTTGAGACCCAGACATGCTTGAGACATTGGCCGACAGAGAGAAATCCAAGCAACTAGGGTCCATTTAGAATTTTTTGAAGGCCCGCCCCAAAGGAATTTTTGTTGAAGGGACGTCATCTTCTAAAGGTACTTCACCAGCGCTGCTAGGAGAGAAATGAGATACATTTGGAGGGAGGAGAGGACCAAGTTGATCAGGAGGACTCTCCCTGGAAACGATAGAGAGAGATGAGTCCAACTTTTCAGCTTGGCTTCCATTTTCTCTAGAATGGTGTCCCACGATGGGTTGTGGCAGGTTTTTAAGAGCACGGGGGCTCCCAAGTACTTGGATGGGAGAGTCAAGATAGGAAAGCCTAGGAGATAGGCTAAGTGATTTTGCATGATATAGGGGGTATTAAACAAGAACATCTAGGACTTTTTTTGGTTTATGATAGTTCTTGAGGGAAGGTTGAAAAGGTCTAAAAGGGACTTAAATCGAGAAACATATTTAACCTTTGGGGTACCTAACAGTAGATTATCATCGACAAATTGAATATGGGGAAGAGCCTCTTCTCCCTTGATAAGGGGAATACGTTTGATTACTCCTACTCTTTTAGCCCGTGAGAGGATACAGCCTAGCCCTTCTACCAGAATTATGAAAAGGAAGGGGGAGAGAGGGTCTCCCATATGAAGGCCTCTCGAACCATTAAATGATTTGGTGGGAGATCCATTTAGCAGGATTGAGAAGAAATCCTTCGAGACCAAATTCATCACCCAATTAACCCAATCTTCTGCAAAACCAAAGGCTAACAACATCCTTCTTAGGAAATCCCAGTTCATCTTGTCATATGCTTTAGACATATGCATTTTTATCATCATGGCCACCTTTTTGGAAATTTGAAGAGAATGTATCACTTCATGGACTATTATGATGTCATCAAGGAATTTCCTTCCTTCCACAAATCCCCCTTGTTCCTAGGAGATGATAACTAGGAGGATTGGTTTGATCATGGAAGCTATTAGTTTAGAAATAATTTTATAAATGACATTACATAAAGGGATAGGAAGAAACTTATCTGCTATGTTAGCTCCTTTGACCTTCAAAATGAGGGTGATGAAAGTAACGTTGAGGGCTTGAAGAATAGCTTTGGAGGTGCACAATTACTCGACCACCTTCCAAATGTCTGGACCCAAAACCGCCTAGCCCGCTTGGTAGAAATCCATTGTAAATTCGTCTGACCCTGGAGACTTTTCGAGGGCCATACTTTTCACAATTTCCTCCACCTCTTCCAGCAACATTGGATGCATCAGAACCTTAGATTGTTCTGCTTGTACAAGCCTTGGGATGGCTCCAATGATCTTTGATATTTACACCTCTTGATTGATCTTCGGCTCTGTAAGAAAATTTTGGAAGTAGTTGAAAAGTTCAAATTCTACATCCTCTCTCCTGGTTTTATTTCTTCCATTGGGGGCTTTAATGGCTACAATTATGCTTCTATTTATTTTTTTAGCTATTGAATCATTTATTTTTGTTTCCATAGGATTTGTTCCTGTATTTCTCTTTTGGTTATCTTCTATATGATCCTGGCCTCTTTGGTTGGGAGGTCTGGGGAACATAAGCCTTGAATTCCCTGTTGTTGAATCTCCTTCAATTCTTGATTTAGTTTCTTTTTTTCCTCAAAGATATTCCCAAAAACTTCTTTGTTCCATTTCTAGAGACATTGGTCGAGTCACATGTTTCATCCTTTGTTGGAACTGGAACATATTTGTTCCATGGATATTTGGTTTCTCTCGCCACCAACATTCCAGGTTAGAAAGGAAATTAGGATGGTCCAACCAAAAATTCTCACATCTGAATGGTGTGGGTCCATGTTTCTATACGTGGTCCCATTCCAGGGAAATTGGCCAGTGGTCTGATCCATGGAGGGGGAGGACCTCAACCGCTACTCCTTTTTTGTCTGTGATAGCATTTTTTGAAAGTAGGAATATGTCCAACCTAACTGCAATTATGTGGTCTTTACCCCTTCTGTTATTCCAAGTGAAGGTACCATTTATGGTTGGGACGTCCACTAGTCCTAGATTTTCTATGAGTTTCCCAAAGTCCTTACTCACTTGATCTAGTCTGTGGATACCTCCCTGCTTATCCAAAGGGGAATTGATCATATTGAAGTCTCTTCCCGAGACCCAGAATGTGTTCCTCAAGGAGTCTCCAATTAGGTTTAATCCGTCCATGAAATTTCTCTTCATATTAGTCATATTTATGACATAAACTATGGTGATGTATCCTTCTTCCTATGTTCCAATACACCTGCATTTGAAAGTCAAGTAACTGGATTTGCGGGAGAAGTATTTCATTTCTATGAGATCGAGATCCCAAAGTGTCACTTGTCCACCTAAGTTTCCTTCCACTGCCATCCATCTCACCTCACTACAGGGCAATATTTTCTTGATAATCCTTTCCATGATATCATTGTCCCATTTTGTTTCTTGAAGGAAGATTATATTCACCTTTATCCTAGATGTTTTATATTTTAACATCCTATGTTTGGAAGAACTAATCATTACCCTAATATTCTAGGATGTAATCTTTATAATTAACGTTTTGGTTGGGGGGGGAGTAGTTGTCCAGGAGACAGAACACTTGTCCTGAGTCCACCATTTGAGCTCATGTTTCTTTTATTTTTTGGTGATAATGTTTTTTTCCTCTTCTTTTCTCTTCGCTCGATTGCTTCTTGGAGGTGTTAAGGGGAATGTTCTTGATACACATACCTCTAGATGACGACGGTGCGACCTCTATGGATTTTCCTTTTCCTTTTACAGAGTCCATCTCAGATTGTAGTTTACAGATCTGATCAATCATTAGGCTATTAATTATCATCGATCCATGAATATCTCTAAGTCTTGAAAGATATATCTCTATGTCCTTCATTTCCATTGTGTTATATGTCTCCATATCTAACTCCTCCATTGAATCTTCCCCTGATTTTGGGAACTCCCTCATTTGAACTTCTATTTTTTTTTGTCATTTTATGCCCAATTTATTTTGCAGTCTTGTACGTCTTTTTTACTCCTCCTCTTTGGATCCATAGGTTTCCTTTGGTGGTGTTTTAGGTTCCTTTTATTTTTCTTTCTCGATGGTTTCACTGGGTTCTCCTTCCAAGATTTGAAAACTATTACTTGTGATTTTAGGTTGATTTACTGTCTGTTGTTTGAGTTATCTTCTTCCTGCCTTTCTTTTACTTGGGATTTTTGCAAATCCCTATGTATTTGTTTCTCCTTTTCCCAAATTCCCTTATGGGTATCATTAAGGGGGAAATCCCTAAAGAGATGTCCATGAGTTTGTAATTTTCCGCATAGAAACGGGATATGTTCATAGTCTAAGGTATGAGTCCATTCTTCATCCTAGTATGAGATTACTATATATTTGAGGAGGGGAGATCCCCTACTGCATTTGTGTAAAAACAGATACTGACATAAGAAACATACCTGGTTTCCTTGGTGATTTATGATGTCTTGACAAAGGCTTCCAGGGTATTACCAATGCCTTCGATGGTTTCTGGTTCGTAGAATTCCCTTGGGGGAGAATACAAGAATATCCATACCGATGCCTCTGTGAAGGTCTATTTTTTGGGGGTGAACCTCCTAGACCAGTATCTCATGTGCAGGTAGAATATTTGAAGAATTAGGGGCCTTACTCAAAGACTTTTTCTCGTTCAGAGGGATTCGAGAAGATATCTTTGAAGAACCCCTTAGAACCCAGTTTGAGGTCTATCTTTCCCTTTACTTTCCATCGAGCCTTGATCCAAAGCAAGAGGGATTTCGTGGAGGGACAAATACCCATAATTTTACCTATCATGGTGTGGTCTTTCATGTATTTGATGTAGTTCCCTATGCCTTGAGAGGTTACCTCGTATATCAGGTTTTTTGCGGTGTTAGGTAAGCAGTCATTTCATAGACATCTATGTTGCTTTTGTCCTTTCTCTACATTTTCTATTTTTGTCAAATTTGTCTAGCCTTCCTTCTATCCAAGAACTACTCCCCCCATCTCATTACCCTTGTCCTTGTTGTTTGGCCTACTATTGACTACGTCCTTAAAGGACTTTTTCCCCATCCTATTTCCTTTTGTATTCTATTTTTCCAAGGATGTTGTTGTCTTGGGATCCACCATCCCAGGGCCAACTCCTTCTGTCCTAGAAGGAATCATGCCCTCTCCCTAGCTCAATAGTAAACCCTAAATTGCCATTCTCGATTCCTTCTTCCAAAGCTCACTCCCAACCCTGGAAAATTCCTTCTTTTTTTAAACAAAATTGTTGATATCACATTATGTAGTATTTGTATGATGGTTTTTTAGTATTATAAACCCAAGTGCATAAATTCCAATTTCATTCCGAAGTGATAATTATACTTGTGTGAAAAATCTTTAGTGCATATCCAAGTGAGAAAATAAGAGACTAAAACTTATCTAGTCACAAGTTTATTATCACATTGTGGAGTATTATTAACATTATTGGTAGAAGTATAATACATTTGACTATGCATTCAAAATGTACTTTTGAATGATGTGTATCCATGTCAAATTATCTAAATTATATATCTAAGTTTTGAATATTATAAATATCTTAATAATGTTCAAGTTTCCAAATGAAAGGCCAAGCTCATCATGTAATGAAACATTGTGTATGCATATTATATTATTACTCGTAAATAAAATGTTTTGAACCATTGAATTATATATTATTGAATTATATATTAATCATTAGTATTATAATAAATAAATAAAAGACCATACATGGTTAAAAATACATACATAAGTTTTTTTCGTTTAAAACATAAAATTGGTTATTCAAATATAATATTACATATTAATTTTATTATTAATGAATTTTAAATTTTTTTTATT
>JZKD02S2361886.1:540834-553228 GCA_000966675.3 Picea glauca | reverse complement strand
ATATATATATATATATATATTAATTATAATTTTTTTATGTTTTTTAATTATACAATTTCAATTAATTAATAAATCAATTACAAATAAAAATAAATTTAAAGAAAATGGATTTAAAATAAATCAATTATAAAATAAAAATTATTATACATAATAAAAAATAAAAAATAAATTAAAAAGTGATTATATAAATTTATTAAATAAATTATAAATTTTTAATGTTTTTTAATTATATAATTTCAATTAATTAATAAATCAATTACAAATAAATTTTTCAATTTATTTTATTATACAAATTTCAATTATAAATCATTACATTTTTTGTACTGTTCTAAATATCTATGAAATCATGAAAATGTAAAAAAATTATATTTTCATTAATATAATTGAACTAATTTTCTACTAGAAAAAAACTTATAAATTTGTTATTATTTAATAATCAATTTATAAATGAAAAAAAACATAAACATAATTGAAAACACATGAACATAATCATAGGAAAGATTCCTCAAAGATGATAGCTATGGTCATAGTTATCTTTAAAAGCAAATGAAAAAAAACATAAACATAAATATAATTGAAAACACATGAACATAATCAAAGGAAAGATTCCTCAAAGATGATAACTATGGTCATAGTTATCTTTGAAGGCTTTGAGAAGGGAGCAAACCCCGTCTAAAAAACTAATTTTATTAATATAGAATTTTACAATTTCCTAAAAAATAATATAATTTACAAATAAACAAATGCAATTATACATATTCATGGATTACTTTAAAGAGCAATCTCCGTCTCTTTGGTATTCGTTCTTGGTTGAGCATATTATTATAGGCCCTCATTATTTGTGAATTTGTATAGACAAATTTGGCCCAGCTTAGTATAGGTATTCGTTATTGGTTAAGCATATCATTGATTGTGAATTTGTAGGGTCAAATTTTGCTCAGCTTTGTTTTTTTTAAGTTTTCTGTGTGTTTTGAATTTTGTCCAACTTTGTCTTTTGAGCAATCTCCGTCTCTTTGTTTTGTTTTTGTTTCTGGTTGAGGATATTGGTGTAGCCCCTCTGGATCCGGAATTGTGAACTTGCATGGACAATTTTTGTTAAAATTTGGCTTAGCTTAAATCTGTGAATTTGGATAGGCAATTTTTGCTAAAATTTGGCCTAGCTTATTCATGTGTTCAAACATTTTTGGTTTTCATGAATACTTATATTCAAACACTTTTGATTTTCATGAATACTTATGTTCAAACACTTTCAATTTCAGTGTTAAAAATAAACAATAAATATATTAAATTAATAACTATTTTTTTAAATGAATAAATTAATTAAATTAAATTAAATATTAAATAAATAATATACAAAATAGGCTAGCATTTTTTACATTATTATATAACCTACCACATAAAATACATAACAATAATTAAAAATAATACATCTATAAAATTGTTATATCACCTCCTACATAAAATACATAACAATAATTAAAAAATAATATATCTATAAAATTGTTAACTAATTTAATTTTTTTTATCCATACATATATTTTCTACCCTATCTATCCAATGACATTAATATTTCAACTATTTTTCACAGTTCATAAACAGAAATATATGGGTGTGTTATAGAAATATTTATGGTGTTATATATAGAAATATTAATAGTGTTATATATGGGAGTGTTATATATGAGTGTTTTTTCACCTTTCAAAAAGAAAATGTCAAAATGTCCCCACAAAGGAAAAGTTCGCCTTACTCTCATTTTCACTTTTTGGAAATAGAAATATTAATGGTATTATATATGGGTGTGTTACAGAAATATTAATGGTGTTATATATGGGTGTGTTAAATATGAGTGTTTTTTCCCCTTTTAAAAACAAAATGTCTTTCAAAAACAAAATGTCAAAATGACATGTTAAAATGTCCCATAAAAGGAAAGTTCGCCTTACTCTTAGATGCAAGCAAGATGATAAAAATATTAAACCCTATCTACCCAATGGCACTAATATTCCAACCATTTTTCACCTTTCAGAAATAGATATATTAATGGTGTTATATATGGGAGTCTTATACCTTTCAGAAACAAAAATATTAATGATGTTATATATGGGTGTGAAATAGAAATATTAGTGGTGTTATATATGGGTGTTTTTTTCACCTTTCAAAAACAAAATGTCCCCCATAAAAGGAAAGTTCGCCTTACTCATAGATGCAACCAAGATGATAAAAATATTACACCCTATCTACCCAATGGCACTAATATTCCAACCATTTTTCACCTTTCAAAAACAGAAATATTAATGGTGCAAGCAAGATGATAAAAATATTAAACCCTATCTATCCAATGGCACTAATATTCCAACCATTTTTCACCTTTCAAAAACATAAATATTAATGGTTCAAGCAAGATGATAAAAATATTAAACCCTATCTACCCAATGGCACTAATTTTCCAACCATTTTTCACCTTTCAGAAACAGAAATATTAATAGTGTTATATATGGGTGTGTTATATATGGGTGTTTTTTTCATCTTTCAAAAACAAAATGTCCCCAGTAAAAGGAAAGTTCGCCTTACTCTTAGATGCAAGCAAGATGATAAAAATATTAAACCCTATCTACCCAATAGCACTAATATTCCAACCATTTTTCACCTTTTAGAAATAGAAATATTAATGGTTCAAGCAAGATGATAAAAATATTAAACCCTATCTAATCAATAGCACTAATATTCCAACCATTTTTCAAGTTTCAGAAACAGAAATATTAATGGTATTATATATGGGTGTTTTTCTTAACTCTCAAAAAAAAAATGTACCCCATATCTACATATTTCAACCATTTTTCACCTTTCAAAAACAGAAATATTAATGGTGTTATATATAGGTGTTTTTTTAAACTTTCAAGAACAAAATGTGTCCCATAAAAGAAAATTTTGCCTTACTCTTACATGCAAGCAAGACTCTTACATGCAAGCAAGATGATAAAAATATTAATATTTACAGATTGCGTGCCGTGGACATATTGTTTTTAGCCGGCAGTGCCCGATAGAAATAGGTATTATGAGGCTGCATTTAGGGATTTATGATTCTTGGCACTGCATACCACTCAGACTAAATTAAGAGTAACACTACTACAAAGAAAGATCGCCGGAGGCGGCAGTGCTCGATAGAAGTAGGTATTATGAGGCTGCATTTAGGGATTTGTGATTCCTGGCACGGCATACCACTCAGACCCAATTAAGAATAACACTACTACAAAGAAAGATCACCGGAGGCGGCAGTGCTCCATAGAAACAGGTATTATTAGGCTGCATTTAGGAGATTGTGGTTATACTACTCACTCAGACCCAATTAAGAATAAAACTACTAAAAAGAAATACCACTCATACCCAATTAAGAATAACACTACTAAAAAGAAAGATCACCAGAATTAGGAATAACACTACTGCAAAGAAAGATCAGCGGAGGCACCAGGAGGCAAAGAAAGATCACAGGAGGCAACAGCCCAGGGATTGTTCCAGCAGCTGTGGAGATTTTGCAGCGTCAAGATGGGTTGTCTATTTAACCGACAGAATGTCGAAAATCCAAAAACCCAAAAGTACAGAAATCTAAAAGCCCAGAGGAGGAGGCAACAGCCAAGGGATTGTTCCAGCGGCAGTGGAACTTGTGCGCCCTCAGAATGGGTTGCCTAATGAATTTGGCAAACAGTGCCAAAAGTCTAAACCACTCAGACCCATTTAAGAGTAACACTACTACAAAGAAAGACCGCCGGAGGCGGCAGTGCTCGATAGAAGCAGGTATTATGAGGCTGCATTTAGGGATTTGTGATTCCTGGCATGGCATACCACTCAAACCCAATTAAGAATAACACTACTACAAAGAAAGATCACCGAAGGCGGCAGTGCTCCATAGAAACAGGTATTATTAGGCTGCATTTAGGGAATTGTGATTATACCACTCACTCAGACCCAATTAAGAATAACACTACTAGAAAGAAATACCACTCATACCCAATTAAGAATAACACTACTAAAAAGAAAGATCACCAGAATTAGGAATAACACTACTGCAAAGAAAGATCAGCGGAAGCACCAGGAGGCAAAGAAAGATCACAGGAGGCAACAGCCCAGGGATTGTTCCAGCAGCTGTGGAGATTGTGCGGCGTCAAGATGGGTTGTCTATTTAACTGACAGAATGTCGAAAATCCAAAAACCCAGAAGTACAGAAATCTAAAAGCCCAGAGGAGGAGGCAGCAGCCGAGGGATTGTTCCAGCGGTAGTGGAACTTGTGTGCCCTCAGAATGGGTTGCCTAATGAATTGGCAAACAGTGCCAAAAGTCTAAACCCTAGCCTTACATCGCGACCTAATGAAATTGAAAACCATTTTTAAAAATTGAAAACCATGTTTTAAAAAAACCTAAATGGGTATCTCCTCTAATACAATGAAAGTGAAATTGATAACTTATCCAGCAAAATTTCAAACAATGTTTAACAATAAATAGATATCTCAAAGAAAGTAAAAATTAAACACTTACCCGCAACAACGAGATTCCTCCACATGTGTGTTCCGCACAAATTTAGGCGCCCAATAATTCTGCATCTGTGTTACATAACAAAGCATATCATCCAAAATGCATAGCATGATCACCATGCCATCCTCAAGTTTAAATATCGAATACATAAAATAATAAATACCTTCTCCTTTCATGATGCCCAATGCTGGGTAATTAACCGATTCAATCCTCCATATCGTCGTAGCTTGTATTCTGTTCTTTGCAATATCGGAATCATTCCCTTAAAACCAGAGCCAAAACAGAAAACCAAAAAAATAAAGAAACCGAAACCCTAAAAACCAGAGACAAAATAAAGAAACCGAAACCCTAAAAACCAGAGACAAAATAAAAAAACCCAAAAATTAAAACGAAAACACGAAGATACAAAGGAAGAAAGAAAACACAACACTGGTTGAAACAGATATGCATGGCCATGCTGATGAGAAAATGGAAAACAGGTTCACAGAAACATTCAACAAAAGTCTGCAAAAATCTGCTCGGCTCGGCTGTAGACTTTCTTCTCCTAAACTTTCTTCTCCTAACCAATACATCTTACATTTACTTTCCTCTTCTCTATAAAAATACAATGCAATCGTGAATCCAAATTTGATAACGATTACATTTTTGAAATCCGCTTAACGATTACATTTTTGAAAACTGCTTAACGATTACATTTAGATTTACCAATTTTTTGAATCCGCTTACAGGCTGTCATACCTGGTAAGTCCCGTTTACCGTACTTGCCCTACCTCTCAGCGGAAGCCGGACCTCTAACACTACAACCAGAATTGTTAGTCAATGAGAGCGCGCACTAAACAGAGTTGCGGTAATGAAAGCATTTTCTCGCAAGGGTTTCAGCCGTACAGTTAGGCGCTTTTTCCAATGCCATCTGTCAATTGTACATTCCGTCAAATGTTATCTTTCAATTTTGATTTTTTTTTAAATGCACATGTACCCGTTAGTGATACAATGAATATACAGTTTATATTCATTATCATGTTTTTCACTTACAATGAATATACAATTTATATTCATTATCATGTTTTTCATCTAGTAATCATATACAAATAAATATTAAATTTATAATAATTGTACAACATTGTAGGTGTATTTATTGACTAGTTAAACTCATAACTAGTAAACAAAAATACTTATAAATCTTGACAGTTTTTAAAAATCAAATTAAATTATATAACTAATAAAAAATGGTATGGCTACTTGGATCGGGTGTTACGGAGGAGAGTACGCCATGGGGAGTCATCCCACCTATCTCATCCACTTGGCAGCATCGTACGTAAGTAGACCTGGACGGAGGACATCACATCATCCATCGATGGGCATGACCGCCAAGCATTTGATTCGAGGTTCTTCCTTCACATCGTGTTATGATGTTGTATCCATCCAATGCAGTAATGGTGTCGTCTGACACCACCATTACTGCTACTCATTCTCACTGCAAGTCCGCACACTCAGCATTAACCATGGATGAGTCCAGATTTGGGAGGTTTTATTATGCCTAGTGGCATTGGGTCTACCCTATTATCGTTCCCTCTGCTCTTTGTTTCCCTCGTCAGAACTGTCACATGTGCCTGCGTCCCTTATCTTATAGAGATAGAGATTATCGGATAGAGATTATGAAATTCGGATAGAGATTATCGGCGTTGCCAGGAAGATGGATCGCTTGCTTAACTCCAACCCCGATGAATTTGGATCGAGCCATGGCCATGCGAATACAGTTGTTGGAGGTCCCCCTGGTTTTCCCTCTTAAAAGTCTTTAGCTTTTTGTGTTTTGGTTTTGGTTTTGGTTTTGCCATCTCAAATAGTGCCTCAACACTTATGATAGTAACAATAGTTCTAGGTGTCAATGATGCAATATCAATGACAATCTACCACAAATATTATTTTGTAAAGGGCCTACATTTATGCTTTTTTAACTTTTAAACTGTTATAAAACTCTCCAACTTCCTTGTAATACAAATTATTTATATATATATTTAAGCCATAAAAAAATTTACTCAATAAATAAATAGAATAAAAAAAGCAATGATATAATTTAGTTTTTAATTACTAAAATATAACATTATTTATATCATTAGTTTTTAATTACTAAAATATAACATTATTTATCATATCATTAGAATAGCATTAAAAATACATTCAATATAAAAAAAAATTAATTAAAAAGACATTTAAAATATAATATTATCTATCATATCATTAGAATAGCATTAAAAACACATTCAACATAAAAATAATTAAAAAAAAGTAAAAGTTGTGATGATGGAATAAGTTGGAAAGATCGACTTCGGGAACTAGAATGGAGTATGTTTCAGGTCTACGCCGGGAGGAAGAGACTTGGATAATTCGTAGCAGGGCACATTGGATAAAATGTGGTGATAATAACACCAAATTTTTTCATAAGATGGCTAGTTTCAATAGGAATCAGAAGCATATTTGGGAGGTTAAAAGTAGTAGTGGAGCCCACCTAAAAGATCAGGGGGAAATTAAATCGGAAGTTGTCAACCATTTTAAACTCTTCTTTGAAGCCAATACAGAGCATAACATAAATAATTTAGCTAGGATTGCAAGCTTGTATCCTAGGATGGTTGGTGAGGAGGAAGCGATTTCTCTTTTTAACCCTATCACGTTGAAGGAATTAAAGTCAATCATTGAAAATTTTAAAAAAGAAAAGAGCCCGGGGCCCGACGGGTGGTCAGTTGAATTCTTCACTTTTTTCTTTGATCTGGTAGGGGCTGATCTCCTTGAGATGGTGGAGGACTCGAGAAAAAGAGGTCACCTTTGTGGAGGTATAAACTCTACCTTTCTAGCTCTCATCCCAAAGGAAAACAAGTTCGTCTCTTTGGATGATTTCCGACCAATCTCCTTATGTAATCTATGCTACAAGGTGATTTCAAAAGTAATTGCAAATAGGTTAAAGCCGATGTTATCAAGCTGTCGCTGAACAACTGGGTTTACTATAGGGCAGAAAAATACAAGATGCCATAGGAGCAGCCCATGAAAGCCTACACAGCATAAAAAAAAAAAAAAAAAAAAAACAAAATCTCTGGTGTTGAAACTTGATCTGAAAAAAGCCTATGACAGCATAGAATGGGATTATTTAAGAATGACTTTAATCACGGTGGGATTTGGTGTACAACTAACAAATTGGATCATGTGTTGCGTGACTACGGCAAAATTTTCCATGTTGATCAATGGTGAGGCGATGGAATACTTCAGGAGTGGAAGGGGGCTTCGTCAGGGATGCCCTTTATCACTGTATCTGTTTATCTTAATCATGGAAGGACTCAGTCTAATGCTTAAAAGAATCATTTATGAAGGCAAAATTGCAGGTATTAAAGTTTCAAAACTTATCAAGATTGTTCACTTACTTTTTGTGGATGATGTACTTCTTATGACAAGGGCAAGTCCATTGGAGTGGAGAGAAATTTCAGATATTCTAAAATATTTATGTGGGGTCTCTAGTATGTGCGTAAATAACTCTAAAACAACTATCCACTATGGGGGTTTGGAGGAGGCGAAACTTATACCATTCAAAGAAATCCTTCCATTTTCATTTATCGAGTTGATGTTGGGCTTCAAGTATCTTGGTTACCACTTAAAGTTGGGCACCTCAAAAACTAAAGACTGGATCTGGCTGGTGTCAAAACTGGAAAAGAAAATTGGACTTTGGTTAAACAAGTGGGTCTCACTAGGTGGTCGCTACGTCTTGGTTAAAACTGTGTTGGAGAGTCAAACATTTTTCTGGATGTCCTTTGAGGAAATTTTGAGATCAATCCTAAATAAAATTTGCAAGCTGATGTTCGACTTTCTGTGGAATGGGAGTAAGGAAAAACATCAATTCCCTCTCGTTAGATGGGAAATCCTATCCAGACCAAAAAGTTGTGGTGGTTGGGGATTCTGAAATCTCTTTCTTTTCAACACAACATTACTTGCAAATACACTATGGCGGGCGTTGACCCAAGATGGCCTCTGGCAAAAAATTCTAATGGATAAGTACTTAAAGAATGCCTCGATGATAAATTGGTTTTAGAGACCATCTCACAAGAAATCTGTGGCTTCCAGAATATGGAACAACCTCACAAACAATTGTTTTGTTGTTTTGCATTGGTTAAGGTGGTGCCCTAGATCCGACCTTTCAGTTTCTTTGGGAAGGGACAGGATTTTAGGGATGGCAGACTGATCAATCTTATTGGAGTCTATTCTATTTGATCTTCAGGGAAAACATTTGGCAGTTTTAGCTCATGTAGTTGACTGAAGTAGATAACATACCTTTCCAGAATCTTGGTTATGCAGGGATTCCTTGGGACTATCTGGCGTACACACGGTGGAGTGGCAGGGTTAGCGCGGGTATTAAGCTCGTGAACTCGACGGAAATATTAGTGTGGACTGGGGGGATGCTTCGGGAGTTATATTAGTCAAAAACCTCTACAAAGTGCTCAGCCTCTCACAAATTCACCCGACTCTGAATGGATGGATGGTGCATCTTTGGAAGTGGCAGATCCAGCTTAAAATAAAACCATTTATGTGGTTGGCCGCAAATCACAAGGTGTTGACCTGGGACTCTCTTCAGAAACGAGGATGGGAGGGTCCAGGGGTTTGCCTGCTTTGTAATTGTGACTCTGAGGATATCAGTCACTTACTATTCCACTGTAAATTTGCAAAGGCAGTGTGGGCCTGCATTTACAATTTCTATCATCAAAAAACGAAGTGGGTTGGTAAAATTGTCTTTGATTGTTTTAAAAATTGGACAAAGGAGAAAACAACACCCTCAAGCCTGGTTGCTATGGTGTGCTTCCATCTTTGGAAACAAAGGAATATGACCATCTTCGAAGGACAAATCCCCCCACATCAAGCAGTGGCTCATAGGATTTTTGCGGCTTTCTCTTGGAGGCCATCAACTCTCAAAACAAGTCAAAATAGAGTGTGTAATATTACTCAAAGTAAAGATTTTTCTGTGGCTTGTTTTGATGGCGCAGAATTTGCAAATGGAAAATGTTGTGGAGCGAGGGGCATTATTAAATTCCACAAGACAAAGATTTTGAAATGGTACATAAACTGTGGAGTGGGCACAAACACCAAGGCGGAGCTCATGGGCTTGTGGGCGACTCTTACGATGGCAACGCACTGGTCGATCAAAAAACTCCAAGTCTTGGGGGATTCAAAGGTAATAATCAATTGGATAAATCATAAAGGACAAATCCATGCGACAAATTTTGAAGGCTGGAAACTGAAGACAATGGAACTGACAACTTCATTTCAAGACATAAAGTTCTAGCATATCTACAAACACTCAATAAAAACATTGATACCCTTTCCAAGAGGGCACTTATGGAACCCGAAGGCAGACTGTCTTATTTTCTATGACTCAAGGGCACTGAAAGTCCTCACTAGCACCTAAAAAATTTTGAAGCTTGAGATGGGACAGGGAAAGATGTTTTTTTAGTGAAAGTGTAGTATTATGGAAACTTATTTCAGCGGATATTATTTCTGCCTATTTGCTCCGTGTCTTTGTTTGGACTGTGTTTTTGAAAAACTGTATTGTAACAAACACATAAATCAGCACTGTTATGACTGATTTTTCTTCATATCTATAGAGAGATAGTTTTGTTTTGTAAATAAATTATATCTAAATATAATCTCGAGATACTTTTTTATTGGAAAAAGTTGGAAAGACCGACTTTATTAGATTTTTAATTAAAATCTAAGCAATTTGAACGAGTTAACCTTATCATAAATAAATGGATTAACTTTATTATAAAACTTAAATGATCGATTAAGATTTATCATAACAAATATATTAAGATATAAAACAATATATTTGTAAAATATTTTGTAATATTTCTAACAGATTGTACCGTTTCCACGTCCTTCAATGTTACCGTTCAGTTTTGTTTTTGTTTTTAAATGCACTTGTACCCGTTAGCGATACAATGAATATACAATTTATATTCATTATCATTTTTTATTCAGTGATAAGAAACAAATAAATATTAAATTTATAATACTTATACAATATTAAATTTATAATACTTATATAACATTGTAATTGTAGTTATTAATTAGTTTAAATTATAATTAACAAAATACATTTAAACTTATATGTGAAGTTTTTAAAATTAAATTAAATTATATAATTAATTAAATTCATTATTTTTAAAATTAAATTAAATTATATAATTAATTAAATTCATTATTATTGTATTGGATGTTGTTTAATTGTTCTATGTTTTGGTTTTTTTTTCTCAGTAGTGATATAAATTTGGATGAAATCTCATTTTTTTTGTTATTTAAATGGCATTTATACAAAAAATGGATTCAGTGTACTAAAACCTCTTGGGCATTTAGATTACATAGGTTTAGCCACTAAACATAAAGAAACATTAAAAAGCATTGAGAGAAGTTTTCCAATATCACCATAGTTTTGATGACTTAAGATGTTAGGAAGGTAAATAATATGGAAAATATTTTTAAATTGGGATCTAATATGAGTATAGGGAGGACAATAAAAAAAAAGTGTTTTTCATTTTCTATCCATTTAGATTCTCTCATCCCATAGTGTTTTGAGAATTGTATAACGTCCACTTTCACTATGTAACTCATAAAAAATTGTTCATATATATATAGAGTTATGTAATAAAAAAAATTCGTAATAAATAAAATAAGAAATGAATATCAATTGGATATCAAACCCATCAAAGAGGAAATGAATAGGCTTATAAAGTTAGACCATGAGCACAACAAAAGAGCCTTCAACCTCATAATTTTGGTTTAAAATAGAAGAAACACTAGGACAAGATAGCACTAGTGAAAGGAAGAACTACAAAATAAATAAATTGCAAATCGAAACAGCTTGTCTTATAGAAGAAAAGAGCCCAGGAAAATTAATTGAGCATAATGATAGGTTAATTCATGTCAAGGTAATCTCTAATGACCATAAATATTGCATACTCATTAAAACTCTAGGTTTAAAAGTGTAACCTCATTCTAGAAGACCAAGCTAAATTAAGGAAGGAAGTTAAGAGTGTAAAAGAAGTTAGGAAGGAAAGAAAATATGCAATAATTAGGAATATAAAAGGGTGGGTGCAAGCTAATGATCGTCTCTCATGACACGTTAGTGGCAGTGCAAACATGGAAAAACAAGAATAGGTTAACTTGGAGGAATTATTCAAGGTTCTTTTACAATGAATTTAAATATGGTGTAAAAAGATGAAATGTAGAAAATTGAATTAGCTTTCCAAATATATAATTTTTATTTGTATAATTGGTGAATAATTATGTGAAATTTTAGTTTTTCTAATAGTGGTATGTTATTTTTCAAGAAAAATATAATGTATATGTCTCTGTTGGCACAGGTGTTGAGTACCTTAACAATGGAATTTCCTTTTAAGAAAAGTGTATAATTGTAGAGAACCCATTGTTATAGTGCGAACGATTTTTTCAAAATTTATAATATATATTTATATTCTTTTTAAATTATGAAAGACAATATATCCTTGAAATTACAAGGCCTTTCATTAGTGGAGGCTACAAGGGTCTTAACATTACCAAACAATTTTTATTTTATTTTTTAGATTTTACATATCGATCTCTTCTAGTCCGACGTATAGCTTATTTTAAAAATGGTTAAGCTGATAAAAAGTTATACCAAAAATGAAAGAGGTCTGTATTTTAGCTTTCTCATATATGTTAATACAAAAATAGATTAAAAATAGTAAACAATATAATTTTTTCTTAAAAATTATATATTTGGAATCTTCATAGTCGACTCCATTTGTGTCTATAGTTTCATTGGCAATAGACCTGTGTAGCCTATAAAAATATAACGTCAA
>JZKD02S2361886.1:514272-529095 GCA_000966675.3 Picea glauca | reverse complement strand
CCCTAGTTGTAACACCTTCCTTCAAGAAAAACACCATAGAATGCCAAAAATCTCTTCCTTCAACAAGTGCGCCTTCCTCAAATCAGCCAATAACCCAAATGGGGTGCAAATTTCAAACCTCACAAAGTGGTGAGTGAAAGATGATGACAAAATGAGAGTCAAAACCCTCAATATATAGTGTATCAATGACCTAATTTAATTTTTAGGTCATAAAAAGGCCGATAAGGCCAAAATACCAAAATAATATTGTTTTGCATTAAAAGTTCATTTAAAAAACCCTAATTGAGAAAAAGGTGAGACGTCACCCCTTCTAAGCGAGACATTAGTCCCTTTTAGGTCAAATGCAGCAATAAAGAGAAAAACATTAGCCCTCTTTGGGCCTCTCCATCATGCCACATGTGCCAACTGCCCTGTCAAACTGCCACATGCTCAAGATGACATCATGAGCCCATAGGTGACGTCCTGGGCCATCCAAGGCAAATGTTTCACTGCAAGTGGGTCAATACCCCTAGGCCAGGCTCTGTCAAAGTGCCTCTGATGAAACGTCCTCTTCTTCTCTGGTACAAAATCCTGATCAAACAACATCCTGTCTCTGCCCCCTGATGGGGTCTCAACATCCATCTGGTGGGCTCTTCAACCCCATGGAGGTTTGAACTAATCATCTCCCCATGTGTACCGATCCAAATGGTACTTGTTCATCGGGCATGGTCCTGCACATCAAAAGCTATGCCCTCCATGGGCTCATTAGTCACAGGGATCATAGAAATGTCAATCACATTTCATCATCAACATTATTAAACATATGCATAAAACCCCTAATATATCTGTCAGTAGCTCAAAGACATTACAAAAACCTACAACACAAGATTGGAGAAAAAGACAAGACGTCCTATTGGGCTAGTATCCCCAAGAAAAGGAAAGTTTCCAGGAGGATTTTATCCAAGCCATGTAAGTGAGCTGATGTGGCTAGGGGATGTCCAGACATGTGGGTGAAGTGAGAGCCAAGGATGCATAATGTTATCTATGGGTGCCTTTGTATAAGGCGAGTTGTACCTGTCATGGATGCATATTTTTCCAAGCCCGTTCTTTCCTTTATTCTTTTATTTTCTTTTTCTTCTTCTTTTTCTTTTTACTCAAGAGATAACGAGAGGACATTGCCTTGGTATGCTTACTAGAGCTGACAGTGTTACCCACAAGTACTTTCACAGAGATGAGAAGGTTGGCTCGTGATGAGACCCCCTTTCCCTTGTTCGTGCAACCAAAGGTCACTACCTTGGCATGGTAACCAGATGGTGGCAATGTCATACTGTTAGATACCCATGAACCTAATAGGTTGTCTTGTGATGAGACCCCCTATCCTCTGACTAGGTCTTGTTTGTTATTTTCTGGGTCCCTCTTGTTTCTTGCTGAGAGGCCTTTTATTGCCTTCTTGGGGATCCCTGGGCGAACCATCTTGAGGTTTCATTTTTAGGATTTTATCTTTTACCAGTTGCTTTTACCTTCTGGGCATTTAGCCCCTTGTTCCCACGAGATAAGGTGCAATCCTACAAACAGGTCAATCCAATGCCCATACAAGGGGATTGGGATAAATGAGTGCGAGATAAGATGAAATGGTGGTGCTATGATGGGAGCGGACGATGGCTTTTCAGAAATCCCCCCAGTGGCAAACCAAGACCTATGGGCACAGGCTTGCTAGGGCACCCTGTCAATTTCCCCAAGCATGGTCAAGTGGGCTAATGTAAGATCCAAGCAGTTGTTAGAGATAAAAGGAATTAGATGCATATATTTAAAGGTTTCAATGATCAAAAGTGACACATACCATGATACCTGGACCAATTACCTCATGGAGAAAGAACCTCTTCTGATACAAAACCAAGTCGATGGTGATGGATGTTGCTATTGCTGACAAGACAAAGACAAACCTGATGGAAGAAGAAAAACATGGGCCCTCCAGGGCCATGCTTAGGTCAATCACTCCATGTCTAGGACCTGTGGGCCTCGAGACAGGATCTCCTAGTTATCCCTAAAAATCGGGGATAACATGCTCAATAACTCTGCATACGTGTTTCACAATAACAAGATTCCTCCACATTTGTGTGTTCCACACAAATTTATGCACCCAATAATTCTGCATTTGTGTTCCATAGAAAAGAAGATAATCCAAAATGCATAGCATGATCACCATGCCATCTTCAAGTTTAAATATCAAATGGATAAAATAATAAATACCTTCTCCTTTCATGATGCCCACTGTTGGGTAATTAATCGATTGAATCCTCCATCTTATCGTAGCTTGCATTTTGTTCTTTGTAATATCAGAATCATTCCCTTAAAAACCAAAGCCAAAACAAAAAAATCGAAAAAATAAAGAAAATGAAACCCTAAAAATCAGAGACCAAATAAAAAACCCCAAAAATAAAACGAAGACACTAAGGTGCAAAGGAAAAAATAAAACACAACACTGGTTGAAACAGATATGCATGGCCATGCTGATGAGAAAATGGAAAACAGGTTCACAGAAACATTCAACAAAAATCTGCAAAAAACTGATCGGCTCTTCTTCCAACTAATACATATGTAGACTTTCTTCTCCCAACTAATACATCTTACATTTACTTTCTTGTTCTATATATCAAATACAATGCAATAGTGGTTCCAAATTTGATAGCGATTACATTTAGATTTACTAAAATTTTAAAATCCACTTAACAATACGTTTAGATTTACCATTTTTTTTTAAATTTAGAGTCTTCTTACAGGCTGGTATAGCATACCTGGTAAGTCGCATATACTCAATCAATGTCAATGTCAATGTCGTAGAGGAATCAAACTTTGCCCCACCTCTGAGCGGAACGTGGACCTCTAACACGACATCCATAATGGTTAGTTAGGTGCATTTTCCAATGACATTTTATCGTTTGCACGCCATCCAATATTACCCTTCAATTTTGAATTTTTTTATAAATGGTTGGAATACCTGGGAAGCCGCCTTTACTATAATAAAGGAACTGGACTTGCCCCACCTCTGAGTGGAACACAGACCTTTGACACCATGCGCATTTTCCAATGCCATTTGTTGACTAAATGTATCGTTGGCACGTCGTTACTCTTCAATTTTGAATTTTTTTTATAAATGCAGGTCTATACCTATTAGTGATCCAATGCATATACAATTTATATTCATTTTTTTGGTTTATTAATTTATATTCATTATCATTTTTAGTGATATAATGAATATATCATTTATATTCATATATCTATTGACTAGTTTAACTCATAACTACCAAAAACATATAAATCTACATGAGAAGTTTTAAAAATCAAATCAAATTAAATTATATAATTAGGTAAATTATTTATCATTTTATTAGGTGTTGTCTAATTATTCTACTTTTTAGTCATTTTTGTGTGAGGACATAAAGCTAGATGAAATCTCAATTTTTCGTTATTTAAATTGTAATTTTGAATACATAAATGGATTCAACATGTTGAAAAACCCTTACAACACTTAGATTAGGGTACCTAGAAAAGTTAAACACAAAATATCCCCAAAGAAGAACCTAAACTAGAACATTTTTATTTACTTCACCATATAACATAAAGAAACATTAAATTCACAATCCTTTTATGCCATTTTAGGTGTTTTTTTGCACAAATTAAATTTATAATTTATGTTCATATATATGTGTGTGTGTGTGTGAATTTTTATTTAGTTCCACTAGTCTAAAATTCTATGCCATCATAATTTTACCATATTTTATAATCTTTTAAGTATAATCATTTTCATCTACATTCACAACTTCTTTATTAACACAAAATATTTATGATGATGATGATGGTTAATGTATAGGACCTTAAGAAGGTAAGAGATTACTTCAATTTATTTAAAATTGTATTTTTATGCTTAAAAAGGATTGAGAGAAGCTTTCCAAGATCGCCATAGCTTTGATGACTCAGAAGGTTAGGAAGTTCAGTAATGTGGAAGATATTTTTAAATTGGGATATAGATAGAGCCATCCAAGAAGAAGTGTTTTTCATCCTCTATAAACTTAGTGTCACAAAAGTGGTAGATTCTCTCATCCCATGATGTTTTAGGAGTTATCCGACACCCACTTTCACTATGTAGCTAGTGAGAGTTTATTTTTATATATACTTATATGATAAAAAAAATTGCTTAGTAAATATGATAAGAAAAGCAATGATATAATTTAATTTTTAATTACTGATATATAACATCATCTATCATATCATATCATTAGAATAGCATTAAAAACACATATAACAAATGTAATTAAAAAAAAAAAGGTAAAAGCGTGGGAAAGATCGATTTTGTTAGATTTTTAAATAAAATCTAATCAATGAATGAATTAACTTTATTATAAAATGTAAATGATTGATTACGATTTATCATAACAAATATATTAAAATATAAATCAATATATGTTTAATATTAAAATATTAAACACATTTTTTTATAAAAAATTGATTAACTTTGATTTTTTCAAATAATTTAATTTTTTTAATTGTTAAATTATTGTTTTAATATTTTATTTTAAAAAGTTATAATTCAAGGATTTATGTTATGTGATAAAAATTTAAGAGTTCATACACATACCCTACTTTGATCTGGATTTGAACATATGATTTTCTAGAAGGAAACACATGATCTTAACCATTAAACCCATAGATGTTGTATGCAACAAAACTCTTGGATTTATGCCACATGAACCAACTCTCTTTGCACCTATTTGAACTAGTAGTTTATGCGGAAAAACTCCTCATCGCGAAGTAGAGGAGGGAATTCTATTTGTGGCTATTAAAACTATGTGGTTATATACTTCTATCTACAAGTGTTAGAACTCATGATTTCAGTTCCAATAGATCCGAGGAAAAAATCATCATGGAATAGAATAAGGTTTTTGGTGTTTTGGTGCACACGAGAGATCCATTATGGGCCAAGGATTATGTAGTGAAAAAAATTAGTCATTTACATTGGGTTTTATTGATTTGTCTCATTGGATCCTCAAGAACCCTAATACTCCATTGCCTTAGAGCTACGAGTATCTCTTTGTTTGGGTTTAAGCAACAAGCCACAACATTAAATTGAGATTTGGATTGAGTAAGACCATGGGTGCAGATTTTTCTTCTCCATCTCTTATTAAATTTATTTTCACTCTATTTTCAGTATGAACAATTCACTGCATTTTATAAAAAACCTCTCAAGGGGAAACCTAGCAAAGTAATCAAAGAGAGTCTTTGCAAATATATAGAATCATTAGATAAATGTACAGAAGAGAGATAAGTCAAAATTCAAATAGAGTTAGAGGTAATGCTTCATAATAAATTTAAGTACTTTGAAGACAAGATCCATAAACAATTGGACAATACCATATTAGGGTTGGAGTCTAGGTTGCAGAAAATGGAAATTAGATTACAATAAATGAAAATAAAATCCAAGAAAAGAAACAATCAATCCAAGAAATAGAGGTCAATAATCTAGAAATATTAATATGAGGAGCAAGATTAAAGATATAGAAGAAAAGATAAATAACAATTGAGCCCTAAAAAGCTTGGGAGGTTAATTGGATATCAAACCTATCAAAGAGGAAATGAATAAGTTTATAAAGTTAGACCATGAGAACAACAAAAGAGCCTTCAACCTCATAATTTTGGTTTAAAATATAAGAAAGACTAGGACAAAGCTAACACTAGTGAAAGGAATAACTACAAAATAAATAAATTGCAAATCGAAACAACTTGCCTTATAGAAGAAAAGAGCATAGGGAAATTAATTGAGCATAATGATAGGTTAATTCATGTCAAGGTAATCTCTAATGATCATAAATGTGGGATACTCATTAAAAGTGTGACCTTGTTCTAGAAGACCAAGCTAAATTAAGGAAGGAAGTTAAGAAGGTAAAAGAAGTTAGGAAGGAAAGAAAATATGTCGTAATTAGGAATATAAAAGGGTGGGTGCAAGTTAATGATGGTCTCTCATGACACATTAGTGGCAATGAAAACATGGAAAAACAACAATATGCTAACTTGGAGGAATTATTCAAGGTAGTTTTACAATGAATTTAAATATGTTGTAAAAATATGAAATGTAGAAAATTGAATTAGCTTTCCAAATATATCATTTTTATTTGTAGAAACGGTGAATAACTATGTGAAATTTTAGTTTTTATAATAGTGGTATGTTATTTCTCAAGAAAAATATAATGTACATGTCTCTGTTAGCGCAAGTCTTGAGTACTTTAATGATGGAATTTCCTAAAAAAAAATTGTATAATTGTAGAGAACCCATTGTTACGGTTCAGACTATTTTTTCAAAATTTATAATATTTATTTTTTTTCTTTTTAAATTATGAAAGTCAATATATCCTTGAGATTACAAGGCATTTCATTAGTGGAGGCTATGAGAGTCTTTTCATTGTCAAACAATTTGTATTTTATTTTTTCGATTATAGATATCAGTCTCTTCTAGTCCAGTGTATAACTTATTTTAAAAGGATAAAATGTTATACCAAAAATAAAAGAGGTTTGTATTTTAGGTTTCTTATATATGTTAAGACAAAAATAGATTAAAAAAAGTAAAAACTATTAAATTTTCTGAAAAAATAAATATTTGGAATCTGGATAGTTGATTCTATTTATGTTTGTAGTTTCATTGAAAACAGATTTGTGTAGCCTATAAAAATATAACATCAAAAATAGAAATATTGAGAGGTATTCGTAAAAATGAAGGTTTTAATGTATTTTGAGACCAAACCACTAGGTTTGTCAGCCTAAACCTAAATTTGAGGCAACCAACTCAACAAACATGTATGTTAGATTTGGCATTCCCAACCCAAAATAAATTGAAATGGAAGCAATGTGTTCACACTCTTAAAACGTGTATGCACTCTAAGAATTAATTCATTAATACTCTTGAGAATGTGCACGTTCTCTTGAGAACATGCACATTCTTTTAAGGATATGCAAACATTCTTAGAATGTGCACATTCTCCTACTCCTATGTTTCAATTTCTCTCCCTCTCTCTCTCTCTCTCTCTATGTAACGTCCCCGACCATCAACCCACTATTGGGCAACGCTACTACGTGAAACATTCCCATACATACATACATACATACATACATACATATATATATAACATGCATATTAAATCAAATTGACTCATTCAACATAGAGTTACTGCCATCATATAGAATTAAATAGAATTAACCATAAATAGCATTGCAATAGAATACATGATAATATTAGAAGCATCACAGACATGCATTTTAATTGAAATTAAAACACATAATGATACTTATCTTTGAAACTGTAGTAACTCCATCAATTACATGCAAACCTTCCATGAACCTCCCAGCCTTAGACCACGTTGCTCATCATGCTCAGCAGTGGGTCACCCCCGAGCTGGGACTAAGCTCCACCCAAGGTAGGGGAATCTTAGACTAGGCTGAGGTTATAGGAAAATTACACAGTGCAAACGAAAGGATTCTCTCCAGGAGCCTTCTTACACCCACTACTCACGTACTCTCATTCTCCACATGCATGTTCCACCCGGGAGTATACACCTTCAAAAGCACAGTCCATCGATGCTTCACCTCCCTCTATGGTCTCGACAATAGTCCATATCAGGAATTATCAAAGCTTCTTAGTTTGTGTTGGACTTTATCTGGGAGAAAACCACTTCCTAGCAGACTCTCTCACCTAGTGAGAGTTGCTCACAAGCCTGACAACCTACCTCTTCAACCACGAGCCTGACAACCAACTTCTTCAGCAGACTCCTCGACTCGGCTCCAGCCAGGTGAGGAAAACAACAATGGTTCAACACTCATTCACACAGGGATGACAGTAGCAACAACATATGGGAATGTCACTACAGGCGACAACAACCCACGCTAAAACACCGCACAACTAAGGTGATTACTCAGGTGTCGAGTTCCTCTGAAGACATAGAACGGTTTACGGATTTTGGGTTTTCAGGTATGTGCATGAATATAATAGAGGTCAATTACAGAGGTCTCATGGTCTCGGACGAAGGATCGGTAAAACTGGTAGAACAAACCCCCAACTCAGCTGGAGCTTCATCTTTTAACTGCATGCACCCAGGTCGACACTTGTCTTCTTGGAGCTGCATGCATTCCATTTTGCACATATTGGAGTTGCATGCATTGCCTCTCCTAGGATTTAAGATAAAAAACATGTTTTTCACATAGCTTTGGAATAATAATAAATTATTGTTCTCAAGGACTTAAGCCCCTGAGCTTAGCCCCTCTTTCCAACCTTTCATCCCCCTTTCCCTTACCCAATTTGTGGAAGCTTAGTCCCCCATCACTCTTTCTTCGTGGTCGATCTGCATGCAGCGATGTTTAATCTTTATTAATGTTCTACATAATTACATATACAAAAACAGGCTCATGGCCTTTAACACTTAGGTTCTCCAGCCTAATAAACACATAAGCCCACCAACTTATCAATACTTGGATCACGAGTCTACAAAACATAATTTACAATTCATAAACATGTTTACTATTCATAATATAATTGGGTCACTACAGGGGGATATTACAATCCCCTCCCCTTATATTCACATTATCCTCAATGAAACTCTTTACACAACATCAACAAAATTTTCAAAATCTTCAAAAAGATGTGAGTATTCTACCCACATAGCATCTTCATGTTCCCAAGTTGTGTCCTTAGGACTATTCCAGGTCCACTGGACCTTTATAAGCCCTATGGCTCAATTTTGGATTTGTTTTCTTTTCTGGTCCAATATGCGCACATGATGCACTTGTAGGATACCTTCTTGCTCCACCTGAATCACATTCCAATCGATTACATGATTAGAATCATGTATATATCTCTTAAGCAATGAAACATGAAACACATTACGTACAGTCATGGATGCAGGTAATGCAAGCATATATGCAACTGGCCCAATCCTTTCTAGGATTTCAAATGCCCCACAAAATTTGGCTGTCGATTTGGCGCAGTTCCCCAGCTTCAGGGAACTTCTATTGGATTTCACTTTCACGAAAATATGATCACCCACTTTAAACTTTCTATGGGTTCTATTTTTATCAGCATAAATTTCCTTCCTGTCTTGGGCAACTTTCAAATTCTGCTTAATTTTTAGCATTTGTTCTTCTATTTCCTTGAGCAACTATGGCCCAACTACTGCCCTATGAGCTAGATTATCCCAACTTACTAGAGTATTGTACTTTCTGCCATAAAGTGCTTCAAATGGGCTCATCTTTAACGATGCTTGATACCCATTGTTGTAGGTGAATTCTACCAAGTGTAGGTATGTCTTCTATTACTCGATTCACCCGCTCTGTCTACCCATCTAACTCAGGATGATAGGCTGTACTGAAGTTCAGATTCATTCTAAACCCCTTGAATAACCCTTTCCAGAAATTTGAGGTAAATTTCGGGTCTTTGTCAGACACAATTGTCCTAGGAATTCCATGCAATCGTGCCACTTCCTTCATAAAGATGTCAACAACATCTGCTGCCTTTTGAGTAGTCTTTAATGGAATAAAATGGGCATCTTTCGTAATCTTTTCCACCACCACCATCATGGAATCATGTTGCTTGCATGTTTTGGGCAATCCTGTGATGAAATCCATTGTCACCACTTCCCACTTCCACTCAGGAATGGGTAAAGGATGCAACAATCCTACTGGGTGCCTGTGCTAAACTTTAACCTTCTGGCACTCCATACATCTAGCGATGTATTCATCAATCTCTTTCTTCATACTTGGCCAAAAGTAATGGCTCTTGACTGCTACCACAGTCTTCTGGTATCCAGGGTGCCCAACATAAGACACATTATGCATTTCATGTAAAATCATAAGTTTCAAGTCCTGGACATTAGATACATAAGTTTTGTTCTTGTACAAAAGTATTCCATCAGCCTCTAATTTATAATTTTCCACTTTTGGTGGCATCTCACCTTGTTGCACATTTGCTACCAAATCCCTGTACTACAAATCTGCATTTTCAGCTTCCAACATTCTGCCTTTAATATCAATTCGTTACATGCTAATGGTCATAGCATGCAATTCATGCACTCTCCTACTGAGTGCATCAACCACTTTGTTTTGTTTTCCTTTGATATACTTGATATCAAAGTCATATTCACAAAGAAACTACAACCACCTACTATGCCTAACATTCAAGGTTGGTTGATCAAACAAATATTTAAGACCATTGTGGTATGTTCTCATCTCGAACCTCCTTCCCATGAGGTAATGCCTCCATTTATTTAGAGCGTGTATTATGGCTGCCAAATCCAAATGATGAGTTGCATAGTTCTTTTCGTGCTCTTTCAATTTTTTGGATTCATAACAAATTATGAATAAATTCTGACTGAGGACTCCTCCCAAAACTTCTTTTCATGCATCTATACACACTACAAAGTCTTCATTCGGATCTGAAATCCTCAAGATTGGAGCACTGGTTAACAGTTGCTTCAATTGCTGGAATCTTCTCTCACATTCTTTTGTCGACTGAAACTTCTTCTCCTTCCTTTGCAAGGAATTGATAGGGTGAGCTATCCTCGAGAATCCTACAATAACCTTCTGTAATAACCGGCTAGACCCATAAAGGATATGACTTTCATCATGTTCTTTGGCATTGAAAATTCTATGATGGCCTCAATCTTCTCAGGATATACAACTATCCTATCCTTCGAAATAATATGCTCCAAGTAATGGATCTGCTCCTGATAAAACGAACACTTGCTCAACTTGGCATATAGTTGGTGCTCTCTTAGCACCTGCAACACCATCCTCAGATGTTGTTCATGCTCTTCCTCTGAATTGGAATACACCAGAACATCATCCAAGAAGACTATGACAAACTTGTCTAGATAGTTCCTGAATACACCATTCATCAGACACATAAAAACAACGGGTGCATTCGACAGCCCAAACGACACCATTGTGAACTTGCAATGACCATACCTTGTTCTAAAGGCGGTCTTGCTAATGTATTCATCCTTTATCCTTACCTGGTGATATCCTGACCTGAGATCTATCTTCAAAAATATCTTCGTATCATTCAACTTATCGAAGAGGTCATCAATCCTCGACAAAGGATATTTGTTCTTTACAATTACTTTGTTCAATTGTCTGAAATTGATACACAATCTCAGTGTCCCATCCTTCTTCTTCACAAGCATGATCATGGAAACCCAAGATGATACACTTGGGAGTAATATACCCCTTCTTCAGAATCTCTTCAAGCTACAATTGCAGTTATTTTGGCTTCGACGTACTCACTCTGTAAGGAACTTTCGACACTGGAGCTTCTCCAGGAATCAAGTTTATAGAGAAATCAATATCTCTCTTTAGGGGTAGTCTGGGTACCTCATGAAATACATATTCAAACTCCTTTAGTACTGCATGATCTCTAATCTTTGAGACTTCATCCTTAAATGCTTCCTCCACATGGGCTACAAATAATTGATAGCCTTTTCTGTAGCACTTCTTCAGTTGCATTGCTGAGATTTCTATGATAGCAACAACTCTGGGAATTCCTTGGACTATTTTTCAATTTCCTTCCTCATCCAGGAAAGTGAATGCCTTGTTCCAAAATTCCAAGATGGCATGGTGTTGGTCCAACCATTCCATCCCAATTAGACAGTCATAAGAACCTAAAGACTGGATGTTCAATTTATCCTTTGTTCTCAGTCCATTCATGTCCACTGAACATGACTTAACTAAATCGGTGACTTTCCTCTTGGTTCCTGTAGCCAACTGCACTAACCAAGACTTTTCATGTTTGATTCTCAACAATTGCAAACTTTCCACCACTCTAGGATCTATATAACTATGGCCAGCCCCTGAATCAATTAAAATAGTAAAGGCATGGTTGTTGATCATACCTTCCACTTCAATCATATGTGACTGATATTCAACTTTATTTTTTTCTAGGGCTACGTAGATCTTGGGTATTCTACTTCCCATGTCTTCCATTGTTTCAACTTGTTGAACATTATGGAAAACTCTCACTTTGTCACTTTTATGGGGACAAACTATGTACTTGTGGTTTCCCTGACATCCCCAACACTGAATGGGCATCTGCCTTGGCCTTTGTTCCCCTACGTCAGCCATTCTCAACTCTCTAAATGATGGTTGTCCTTGAGGAATGTTTATAAAAAAGGACGGTTTGTTTCCCTTCTGCCTCTGCTCTTTCTTAAACTTCTTCTGGTCATCCCAAGCCTTCCGAAAAGTAGTCTTTTATCTTTGTTTCTCATATAAGCATTTCTCTCTTCTTATAGTTTCTTCCATAGTATTAGGATCATCATACTGAATCTTGTCACCGATGGAAGGTGGCAGTCCACTCAGATACATTTGAATCTTGACAATCTCGTCCTTGATGAACGAAACATACTTCAGTAATTCCAAAAACCTACTTTCATACTCATCAATGGTCATGCTTCCCAACTTGAGTTCAGACAACTCTTTCATCTTTCTGTCATAGTATCATTTAGTCAAGTATTTCTTCTCAAAATACCTCTTGAATTCCTTCCAAGTGATATCTTTCTCTCTAATGTGTTGCACCTACACAAGTTGATCCCACCACATGGATGTTTTTCCTTTCAATTGATACATCACAATCTTCTTTCTGCATGAGAGGAATAATTCTGCAGTTGGAAATATTTCTTCATGCCAAACAATCATGTTTCAAAATCTTTCTCGTTCTTATGTTCTCCGTTAAACGTAGGAGGCTTAATCTTGTTCATTTCTCCCTTTAGTTCATCCACTCCAGATCTCTTGTGTTTTCTGGTAGGAGATGGGCTTGAACTACTGTGTTCCCTCCTCTTGAAGCAACCTTGGGAGTGATGATGGTGTCTACCAACACTCCTTTATCTTCTTCCCTCAAAAGTCTAGTGACTCCCTGTTTTTCTCGAGTCTCTCTCCTTGTAAAACTTCTTTTCTATTCTCTCTAGACTCTTCATCAACTTTAAGTTGAATTCTCCCTGTTGTTCCTTAGATTTCATGAGATTTTTGCTATCTGCTCGATGAGTTTGGGCATATTTCTACAATCTTTCAATGATTTTCATCATATGCCCTTCCTTATCTATCTCTTCTCCCTGTCCATTGGAGTTTGACCCTTCAACTCCCAAATGAACATCCATCTCTTTAGCTTCATTCTCTAATTGGAAGAATTTAGTGTCTCCTCCATTTCTTTGCACTTAGTGTCAACTTTATTCGGTTTTGGCACTCGTTAAACTTCTGCAAACACAATGTGTAGACAACCGGAATTTTTCAGACCATTATTCCTTAACAAATCCTACAACATTCATAAACAAATGTGATTCAAGAAGACATTCAATTTTCATTCTCTGTGATTCTCGTTCAATCAAGAATCCCTACAGATTTCTTCTTTTGGAGCTCTTCTCTGCTAAGTTTTTAGGCACTAGCCTCTTTCTCTCAGTTCCCAACCCATGCGACCATGGGTCATGACCAAGCGCTAGATCAATAAGCGCATACTCAGGTCTCCGGCCTTCAACTTCAGAATATTTCCAAGCATAACACAACAATCACTCAGAGTTTCGAGTTACTGAACTTGAGAAGTAGGGTGGATCAACGGTCCACGTCTACCCAACAACCAATGGTTGACACTCGTTGTGGAACCTCAGGTGTCTGAGTTTCGGGACTTCGGAAGATTTCACATCTGCACACCCCGAACCATTAATCTCCAAACACTCCCACGTCACCTTAGGTGACGTTATTATGTCACATCACTTAACATTTTCCCAATTGTGGGGGAATGCAACGGTGGTTTGGACCAACTCGCCTTTCATCCCACAATTCTTCTAACACTGACACGTGACCCCTCAATGAAACCGCGGTTTGGATTGCGGGACCACCTTGGAGAATTAGCTTCCATGCAACTTGGGTCCCTGCAATGCCTTATGGTCATTGATATTGATGTATTGTGATCAACGCCACTATGGTTCCTCCGACCTTTAACTACATTATGTAACCTCAGGCCCCACTAACCCTGCTCATACAGGATGCCACATGGCAAAATACTAGCAACTGATACGTGGCCCATTCAGATGGGTGACACTCGTCAGGTTCCAAATTTCATTTTAATCTTCCATGGGTTCCAAACCCACTGAAACCTGGCACACATCCCATGTGTCCACATCACCTCCACATGACATCATCATGACTCACCACTTCAGCTCTTCGGGCTTCGGGAATTTTAACTCCTCTATGCTCACTTTTGCCCGAAGCGCTTTCCCCTGGAGTTCATGATCTATTGACATGTTTCCTCCTTCATGATCAATAGCTATGAGTGACTTCAACACTTAGGGCTTCGGGAGTTTCAAACTCACAACACTTGCCTCCTCCCAAAGTACACGATCTCTTGACGCGTGTCCTTCGCAACGAATGGTTGCAATCTACTTCGAGACTTTGGGAGTTTGTCACACTCCACACTTGAAATCCTCCTAGGTGAATTTCCTTTGCCTTCTTGGACACAGATCTAATGGCCAGACTCTTTCCCTATGATCTACGATGTAGATCTTCTTCAGAAGTTTGTGCCTCAATGCATTCCACTTCTCCTCATTGTCGAACTCCGAAAGGCTTCCAGGATAACCTTCTTGCACCTTCTCTGGATCTGACGATCGTAAAGGACTCTCCTTTTTCCCAAACAGATCTTATGGCTCCAACACCCCAAGTGTTGAGCTCTCTCTCTTTGTGGTCAAATACCACGCCAGCTGCGGTTTTATTCTACTGCTACTCCTCCTGAGCTTCATAACACGACCAAGTAACCCCTTGACACTCAGA
>JZKD02S2361886.1:484339-501981 GCA_000966675.3 Picea glauca | reverse complement strand
AAAAATACCTTATTAATATGCTTGAGAATGTAAATGGTTGTCTCAAAAAATAGCTTATGGATAACCAAAGTTTCAATTATATCTATAATCTTAACCTCAATTAAAGGCCGCTATTACAAGGTTCCCTCAAACCTTGTGAAAGGAAAAAACAAATGCCTAAGGCCACCACAAAGAAAACTGTGTTTTTATAATATATTATATTAACTATATTTTGAATTACATGATCTCTAGTAAATAAATAAATGTGTTTTTACAATATATTATATATTAATTACATTTTGAATTACATGATCTCTTGCGAATAAAAAAATCATTAAAGAAGAAGTATGAATATTGAAAAGCAAGAAAAGATTTAAAATAAGTTTGATATTTGCCTCTTATTACAAGAATTTTAACCCTAAAATTTAGGGTAAATAAGAGCATTATTACACCATAGAAATAATTTGAGCCATTTGATTATGTTTCCAAGTTATCCTCTATTGTGTTTTTATATAGCTTTCGTGTGTTTCCAAGTTATCCTCTATTGTGTTTTTTATATAGTTTTATTATGTTTTCCATATAGCTTTCTTGTGTTTCCAAGTTATCATCTATTATGTTTTCTATATAGCTTTATTCTGATTCTTATATTGTGTTTTTCCATATAGATTTTTATATAGCTTTCTTGCGATTCCTATATTGTGTTTTTTCATGTAGATTTTTATATAGCTTTCTTGTGATTCCTATAATATTGTGTTTTTCCATATAGCTTTCTTGTGGTTTCCATATATCTAGCTTGGTATGAGAGTAACATAGTAGTAAAGTTATAGTTGAATTGGACTTATTTCAAACCTATAATTAAACGTTATGAGCTTTATATGTAGTGTTATCCCCTAGTCTAGGGATAACTAAGGAGATCATGTCTCGAGGTCCACGGGTTTTAGACATAGAGTACCGAGAACTAGATGACTTAAGCATGGCCTTGGAGGGCCCCTCTTTTCTTTGGTGCATTATGAGTATCACCAACAAAAGTAACCATCACACCAACCTAGTTCTGAAGTAGCAACAAGTCTTGCTCCATGAGGTAATGAGTTCAGGTATCATGGTATGTATTACTCTAATTTTTGAAGCACTTGAACATGTTGTATTGAATCCTTCTTCATTTCATGACGTTTTCTTGGAAATTATGCTCTTTGCCTTGTTCATACCTGGAATGGTGACACAATGCCCTAGTAAGTTGATTTCCCTTTACGATGGGTCGTTACTGGGTGGATCTATGAAAAGTCAACATACGTTCCATTCATACATACCACTTTCCATATTTATTCCTTCCATCTCCCCTATCCTTATTTGGGCATTGGGATTGGCTACACTAGGAAGGGTTGTACCTTACCTCATGGGAAGAAGGGGCTAAAGACCCAACGGGTAAAAGTAGTTGGCAAGAGTTAAAATCCAATTTTGAAACCTTTGAGATGCTTTGCCCAGGGATACACAAGAAAGCGGTGAAATGATTCTTAGTAAGAAAAGGGGACCCACAAGATAACATAAACACTCAAGGTACTAGTTGATGGATAGGAGGTCTCATCATGAGCCGGCCTATTATGACCATGGGCATGTAGCAGTATGACATTATCACCTATTTGGTCACCAAACCTGTTGAAATAATGTAACTGCAAAGTGTATTCTAATTGTTATTTGATATATTATTCATTGGATCAATCCCCATTGTGGATTGATCATGTCAGCTATTTTAAAAGGACCAAATCCCCTTTTGCGGATTGGTCATAATATAATTGTAATAGGCTAAAGAAGAAGTCGGCCCCAGAACATATCAAAGAGACGTTGGAATATAATAAAGGTGGTTATAACCACCCAGATCAAGAAGTCAGCTCTGCCAGTGAAGAGACACTTCACACGTGCTATTTTAGTATAAATAAGGAGGCTAGTGCCTCACTTAGACACACACCTCACTTTCTTATTGAGAGACAAGTTTTGGAATTGCAGTTGGAGAAGAGAAAGAGAGAGTGGCGCATATTTGGGAGAGGATATTTTGTAATAGCTTGAGTTATCTCTTGGCATTGTATTGGCTATCTATAATAAGGAAGTTTTGCTGGGTTTTCTTCCCCTAGAGGGTTTCCCAGGATAAATGTTGTGTCTCTTATGATTGTGTATTTCTCAGTGATATTCTCTTATGTTGTTGTTATCTATTGAATTTCAAAGAACTATAATAATGGCTTAAACATTAATATGGTATTAGAGCCAAGCTAAAGAAAGCATTTTTCACAAGAGTGAAAAACATCACTATTGTCATACATGTAAATTAGGGTTTTTTTATGGTGAAGCTTTTCAACCCTAAAACCATCTAGAAAAGTGATCCCTCCCCCAAGGATTACTTTGGCACTCTCAGCGCACCTTTCCAGTGGCTAGATCTCCCGAAAAGTGAAACCATAGTTTCATGAAGTACTAGAAGTACCAGAAAAATAGAGAACAAGAAGTACCAAAAGTACTAGAGTACCAGAGGTACCAGAAAACTAGAAGCACTAGTCCATAAATCCACAGATCAAGTTTGGAGGGGTAAAATTTGGATTTTCTCATATCCAAGCACACCAGGCTACTCGCTTCAGCCAAGCACATCTCCTGGTAAGTTCAGAATTTTATTTTCCTAGCTTTTCATTTTTTGGTCATTTTCCTAGCTCCAGGTAAAAGATGTCTGCAAGCACAAAGCTTGCTGACAAACCGGAAGGCATGGAAAAATTTTGTGCCTGGAAGTATAGGATCGGCTTGATCCTTGAAGAGAATGACCTAGAAAGATTCGTCAAAGAAGAAGTACTGGAACCCGACGATGCTGCAGAAAAATCCAAGCATCTAAAGGATATGATCAGGGCCAAAAGAATCATTGTAGATCAATCAAAGACCACCTGAATCCTTATGTGTCATCAAAGAAGACTCCGAAATAAATGGTTGATTCCCTAAGAAAACTCTACGAAGGAAAGAACATAAACTGGAAGATGAATCTAAGAACTCAACTGAAGAATATGAGGATGCAGAAAGGAGAAACAATCCAAGAATATTTCTCCAGAATATCAAAATTTAAAGAACAGTTAGAAGCAAATGGAGATACCATAGATGAAGATGAGCTCATAATGACAACTCTTAATGGTCTCACGAGACCTTGGGATGCATTCATCCAAACAATTTGTGCAAGAACAGAGAAACTGAAGTTTGACCATCTATGGGAAGAATGCATTCAAGAAGAAACAAGAGTAGCTAACCATGAAGCACTACTAGCAAAATATGATGATCAAGCCCTAGCTACTCACACCAAAAGAGGAAGGAAGAAACCCTACTTCCAGAAGGAGACTCACAAAGAGCCTCAACTGCTAAACAAATTCAATAATAAAGAATCTCATCCAAGGAGATTTCAAAAGAGAGGACAATGAAGGGAAAGAGACTACTCATCTGTACAATGCTATCATTGTGACAATATGGGACACATTGTGAAATTATTTCCAACCAAACGAGAAGAATACAATAGGAAACATAAGAGGCACCATGCCCATGCAGTTGAAGATGAAGAGCCACCTACAAAGTAGATAAGAGAGCAGATCAAAGACTATGTCTTAATCTCAACCCTCTCAGGATCGGTAACACCTGTAGAGGACACGTGGCTCATTGATAGTGGTGCCTCCAAGAACATGACAGGTCAGAGAGACATTCTCTCTTGTATTTCAGAAAAGAATTTTTCTCAGAAAGTGACACTTGGATATTATTACCAATATCCCATCAAGGGAGTGGGAGAATCAAGATACAAGATAAATTCAAGGAACTCAATAAAGATGAAGGACACACTCTTTGTACCAGGTTTGACAAAGAACCTACTCTCCATTTCTTCTTTAGAAAAGAAAGGCTTCAGAGTTTCCTTTATAGATGGAGAAGTCCTCATGTGGGCTAAAGGAGAAACCCTGAATGAAGCAATCATCATTGGAAGAGAAGAAAATGGCTTGTATAAGGTAAAGGGCCACTCAGAGGTTGCCATGACCCACACCATTGAAAACTCATGTGAACTTTGGCATAGAAGATTAGCTCACATCAATTACAAGGCATTACCATACATCTGCAAAGTTGTCACAGGTCTACCAAAATTCAAAATTGAGCATGAAGGCGTGTGCAATGGATGTGCGCAAGGGAAGAACATCAAGAACCCTTTTCCGAAGAGAGACAGAAAAGCAGAAGGAGTCCTAGAGCTCATTTATTCAGATGTATGTGAACCAATGCCATCGTCCTCCATTAGTGGGTACATATACTATGTATCATTTATTGATGATTATTCTCATAAGACCTAGGTGTATTTTTTTAAGTCTAAAGATGAAGTGTTCAACAAGTTCAAGGAATTCAAAACCTTGATAGAAAACCTTTCTGAAAGAAAAATCAAGATACTCAGTTCAGATAATGGAGGAGAATATACCTCAAAAGCGTTTGTGAGTTTCTGCAAAGATGTTGGGATCAAGAGGGAACTCACAACTCCCTATAATCCTCAACAAAATGGTGTAGCTGAATGAAAGAACAAAATGGTAATGGAAGTTGTGAAGACTGTGATCCATGATCAAGATCTTCCAATGTGCTTATAGGCAGAAGCAACAATGACAGTCGTTTATGTGAAAAACTGATTATCCCATAGTGCACTTGGGTTCAATACCCCTGAAAAGATGTTCACTGGAAAGAAGCCAGAGGTAAGCCATTTCAAAATATTTGGCTACCCATGTTTTATACATATTCCTAAAGAGAAGAGAAACAAGCTGGAACCTTCAGGAAAGAAGGGAATATTTGTGGGATATTGTGAGGTATCCAAGGCCTTTAGAATTTACATACTAGGTCACCGCCACATTGAGATCAACAGGGATGTGACCTTTTATGAAGATGCAACACTCAAGAAATCGATAAGATGTCAGCTTGAAGAAGTACGTGAAGAGGAACCCATAATCCCCAGAACTACAGAATCAGTGAGGGAGGTTCCCATAACTACAGAACCAGTGGGGGAAGATGTAGTTTCCCCTGATGAGGAAATTCCAGAAGACCATGATATAGTAGAATTTCAAGAACTTCCTTAGATGACGATCCTCCATAAAAGAAAGCCAGCTTGGGCTAGAGAGATCATTCAATATGGAGACAAGTATGGTGTTCCCCAAGGAACCACAAGACAGGTGAAAAGACCAAAGACATTCTCCAGTTATACGGCTTTGATGTGTGACCTCCTAGAGAAGGAGCCTACCTACTTTGAAGAAGCCATTCAGATGAAAGAATGGGCAGATGCCATGACAAAGGAATACCAATCCATAATAAAGAATGATGTATGGGAAATAGTTCCCAGACCGAAGAGTAAATATGTGGTATCCTCCAAATGGCTCTCGAAAATAAAACATGTTGTTGATGGAAGTATTGAAAAGTATAAAGCAAGATTCGTCGCTTGGGGCTTTTCTAAAAAAGAAGACATTGACTATGAAGAGACATTTTCTCCTGTAGCCAGATACACTATTATCAGAACCATCATAGCCCTTGCAGCTAAGATGAAGTGGAAGTTGCACTAGACGGATGTAAAGACGAATTTCCTAAATGGTGTCATCGAAGAGGAAGTGTATATAGAGAAACCTCAAGGATTTGAAGTTGAAGACATGAAGTCTCATGTCTGCAAGTCCATGTATATTACGGATTGAAGCAAGCTCCTAGAGCTTGGTATGGCCGAATAGATAGTTTCCTGACAAGCTTGGGCTTTACCAAGAGTAAAGTAGATTCTAACCTCTACTTCAAGGTTATGAACGATGAGCCAGTAATATTATTGCTATATGTGGATGACTTATTCTTAACTGGAGAAGAAAAGCTCATCACTGAATGTAAGAAGAGACTTGCCTCAGAATTTGAAATGAAAGACCTTGGCCTAATGCATTATTTATTAGGTATTGAGGTATGGCAGAGTCCAGAGAGGATCTTCCTTAACCAACGGAAGTATGCAGTTAAAATCCTGAAGAGATTCAACATGTTAGAATGCAAGTCCATGAATACACCCATGGAAGAAAAGTTGAGGTTGTTGGCCAACACTTCGTTAGAATTGATTGATGCCATGTTGTACAGACAAATTATTGGATTGTTGATGTACCCAACGAACACCAGACCAGACATTTGTTTTGCCATGAACACCCTGACTCAGTTTCTGGTAGAACCTAGACATGTTCACCTAGTGGTTGCAAAACATGTGATGAGGTACCTTAAGGGTACAATAGATTGTGGTCTCAGCTATGATGGAGATCATGATTTAACATTGAGTGGATATACTAATGCAGATTGGGCAGGAAGTGTTTCTGATCGGAAAATTACTTTAGGATGTTGTTTCAGTTTGGTATCAGACATGATCTCATGGTAGAGTAGAAAGCAATCCAACATTTCTCTTAGCACAGTGGAAGCATAATACATTGTTGCATGTTCTGCCAGCTGCAAAGCTATATGGCTTCGAAAGGTGTTGACCGGTCTATTTGACCTAGAGATGGAAGCAACCACAATCCTATGTGACAACCAGAGCTGCATAAAGATGACAAAGAATCTTGCATTCCATGACAGGTCGAAGCACATACAGATCTGATATCATTACATCCATGACATGGTGCAGAGAGGATCTGTAAAGCTCTAGTATGTTGGCACAGATGAACAGGTTGTTGATGTGTTGACCAGGCCTCTATCTCGTGTAAAGTTTGAGCACTTTCGAGATAAGCTTGGTATAGTCCGAAAGGACCTTCCTCGAAAGGGAGAGTATTTGTTGTGATAAGACATCTCTTGCTTCCATATTTATTGTTGTGACGTAAAGCAAGACGATGTGATGAGACTAGAACTGTGCTTCTGTCTTAACAGCTGCGATGTAAAGCCAGTCTAATATCCTTCTTCCATCTTGATTGTTGTGACGTAAAGCAGGACGAGTATCTTGCTTCTAGCTTTATTGTTGTGACGTAAAGCAAGTGTAACAACCCTTAATTATTAAGTATAATTAATTTAATAATATAATCCTAAAATATTAGCTAAACTATATTTATGTCTTAAAATAACATTTCTAATTGATTATTATTAAATAGTTGTTCATGATGGTTAATGATTAATTAATTCATTAATTAATAAAAGTATTAAATAAATGGTGGATAATAAGATATAATATTAAATTAGGTTACGTATCCCACAAGGGATAACATATTAAATACATGAGGATAAGTAATAAATGAGGGATAAGGGTATTAACGGCAGGAGGATAAGGGGTAATAAAGGAGTTAGGTAGGGAGTTAATGGGGAAGAGTGTCAGTGAAGGAGGGATAAGGAGGGAAAGGAGTTGGGGGGGAGGATGATTCTACGGGAGTTGGGGATGAATTTTGGAGCAGGGGATTGGCAGAGTGAAATTGGATTGGAATTGACACAGTGCACCGGGGGTTTGCTAGGGGTTTTGGGCACGGAGGGCTAGGATATCCGTTGATATCCTAGGGCTAGGAGCTAACTAGTCGGCAGGGAGGTTGGTTTTGGGTAGTGTTCTAAAGAAGCGGGAAGGAAGCAAGCTACAGACAACAGGAAGGATTATTAGCATCAGAGTTAAGGTATTTAATTCAAATTTATGCATTGTTTTAATTAGATTTATTACTCATTGATAAATTTTACTTGCGTAAGTGTTGAGAAAATTTGGCATTATTGTTCTTTTATAAACCTTGTAGAAATTGTTGTACATTTGGTAGAATTACTAGTTGTTAATTTAAATCCGGTCTTTATAGCAAGACAAAGAGATGAGACTAGTACTGTGCTTCCGGCTTGACAACTGTGATGTAAAGCCAGTCTAGTATCTTGTTTCCAAACTGATGGTTGTGATGTAAAGAAAGACGATGTGATGAGACTAGTACTGTGCTTTCGGCTTGCTAGTTGTGACGTAAATCCAGTCTAGTATCTTGCTTCCAACTTAAGTGATGTGATGTAAAGAAATACGTTGAGATGAGACTAGTACTGTGCTTCAAGCTTGAGATGATGTGACGTAAAGCCAGTCTAGTATCTTGCTTCCAGCTTGAATGTTGTGATGTAAAGAAAGACGAGTACTAAGCTTCCAGCTTGACAGTTGTGACGTAAATCCAGTCCTGTATTATGATGGGACAACCTCGTGCTGTGATGATGATGATGTATTAGTTTTATACTAATTCATATTGATGCAGATGATGATTGCATTACTTTGAGAATGACGATGTTGTCGATGAAGAAATTTTTTGATGATTTATAGATACACCAGTCAGTGTTCCAAGATGATATCGATGATGCTATCCTCTCACCCACTTGATGTTGTTGATGATGTTGTCCTCTCTCTCTCGTGCTTGATGCTGTTGAAGAATACCCTTCTTGTTAAGGGGGAGTGTTGAAATAATGTAACTACAAAGTGTATTCTAATAATTATTTGATATATTATTCATTAGATCAATCCCCATTGTGGATTGATGATGTCGACTATTGTAAAAGGACAAAATCCCCTTTTGCAGATTGGTCATAATATAATTGTAATAGGCTAAAGAAGAAGTTGGCCCCAGAACATATCAAAGAGGCCCTGGAATATAATAAAGGTGGTTATAACCACCCAGATCAAGAAGTCAGACCTGCCAGTGAAGAGACACTTCACACGTGCCAGTTTAGTATAAATAAGGAGGCTAGCGCCTCACTTATACACACAGCTCACTTTCTCATTGAGAGACAAGTTTCGGAATTTTAGTTGGAGAAGAGAGAGAGAGAGAGAGTGGCACATCTTTGGGAGACGATATTCTGTATTATTTTGAGTTATCTCTTGGCATTGTATTGGCTATCTATAATAATAAATTTTTGCTGGGTTTTATTCCCCTACAGGGTTTCCTAGGATAAATGTTGTGTCTCTTGTGATTGTGTATTTCTCAGTGATCTTGTCTTATGTTGTTGTTATCTATTGACTTGCAAAGAACTACAATAATGGTTAAAACATTAACAAAACTAGGGTAGTGGCTCTTAGTGGCATAGACAAGAGAAAGGGGGTCTCATTACGAGCTAGACTTCTCATTTCCTTGAAATGTTTGTGGATAATGTTGTCACCTCTAGTCATCAAGCCATGATAGTGGCCCTCAACCATTCCCTTGAAGCACAAGAGAAAAAGATCAAAAGAAATAAATCTAAGAATAAAAGGCAATGAATGGGATAGGAAACAATTGCATCCATGACAAGGTGTATCTCACCCTTCGCAAAGCCACCCATGGGTAAGACACTACATTTCTATGTTATCACATGTACCCCATGCCCAAATATTTACCCCATGCCACCTCATACACTTACATGACCTGAACTACATTCCACCTGGGAAACACCCCAAACTTAAGATAGGTTGGCCCAAAAGGACACCCCTAGACCCTCTCCAAAACTAACTTATCAAATTGCATAACGTCTTTGAGCATTTGTTTGGGGTTAAGGGGGTTTTGATGCACATGTTTAGGTAATTTAATTATTGGATTGATTTACATGCTATGATCCTTATGACTTATGAACCCCTGGAGGTCATACTTGTTGTTTTTGCAGGACCTTACCCAGTGGACAGGTACACATGAGGGAATGATTAGCTCGGACTTTCATGGGGGCCCAAAGCCCACAAATGGATGTTGAAACCCCAACCATGGGTAAGAAGAGATTGAAGGCTTGCACCATATGAAGGAAGGATGTTTCCTTTGGAGGCATTGTGGAATACCTAGACCTAAGGTCTCATGCTTCTCCAACCTGAATGTTGGCCTTGGGATGCCTTTAACATCACCTCTACAGCCCTAGATGTCACATGTTAGCTGGGGTTTTCACCTTGGAGGCATTCATGAGGCTATTGGCTCGTGTGGGAAAATTTTAGGCCTTTGGAGGCCCAACGTTTCATCTCCTTTTCCCAACATCCCACACTTGAGGCCCAAACTCACCCTAGGAGGGCATGACATCACCTTTGGAGGCCTATTTAGATGGAAATTGAATTTATTTTGGTAAAAATGTAATTTTTTAGTAAACTGGCTAGGTCGACCCTGATATTTTGACCTTAAATAATTAAAGGTCATAATTTTGGTATAAATAGACATAAAGTGATATTCATTTTCACCATAACTCATCAGGCAGAAGTGGTGGTCTGAAATTTTCACCCTCTTTAAGGGTTATTGGATGAAATAACTAGTGCACATCTCTTGGGAGAGCTTTATGGTGGTGTATTTTGGCATTTTTCATAGTGGAATGATCTTCAACTAAGGTTTGAATCGATTATTCTTGGTGAAGTAAGAGGAAAATCTACATTTGTATTCATGTTATGGATGTTTGTGGTAAAATTTACTTGTTTCATGTCTAAGATCATGAATTTTTTTTTTAAACCCTAGGGGAGAAACAACAAATGCTTATTTCTCTCTATAACTCTTCTACTAGCTTGATCTTGCCAATTATACATTTTTTGGGAGTAATTATTAGAGCCCTAAAGTGCTAGTTCTATAGTAATTTCATTCTAAATCACCAAATCAATTGTCTTTCAAAAAGCCAAGGAAGGAAGGTAAGTTAGGGCCTACAAGTGACTACTCTCTAGCAAAACCTCCCTTAAAAGATTTAGATGCTTGAGGCCTTGAAGTGCCAATAACTCTTGCATCTACCTATTCCCATGGATAAGCGTTATCATTATTTTATTTCTGAAGTGATATTTTTAGTATTATTCACTCCATAAGCCCCTAAAAGACACTGGTTTCTATACTCTTGTGGATGAATGAGATCAAACACACTTTCAAAGTATCTTCTTGAAACTCTCACTAACACTAATAGTCATATTGTTGTTGCTATAAATATTGTTACAACCAACATTGCAGCCCCTTAGCAACCCTCAAACTGTCCATAAAACCACCCAACACTTGTACTAGGAAAACTACTATCATTATATGTTAAAGTGTTTGTTTAATTGCCTAATTTAAGTACTTTCTGAAGTGGTTTTGTTGCTATCATCATTATTTATTTTGTTCTTGTTACAAGTGTTTTGACATCCTATTGAAGTCATTTATTGAATTATTTTAATCTTGAAATTGTAAGTGACAAAGTACTATCAAATTGCAAAGTCTTTATATCATTTTTTGTCATCATAACTTGTAATTTCTGGACATATTGTTGCTGCTATACATTCTTTATTTTGTCTATACATAAGAGTGTTTTAGTAGCATATTTCCATTTTGAAGTCATTAATTTGAAACATTGATATCATTGGTTATTTCTAATGTTTTTTGTTTCAATGGTAAACGATAGGTACCATTCACCTTGAACTTCTCCTTGACCCTCTAAACCATACCAAGCGACTTCTTTTTTGAGTGACCTAGAGAGAGGGGTGGGTTTTATCATTGTATTATCTCCCTTTATCAACCAACTAGGTCTTGGGATGTCTCCCTTGGAGTGAGTTTCTTCTCCTCCTAAATAGAAAGAGGCATCCTATTAGGGTGACAATGATAGGACTACCTTCGTGTGACGTCAATCTAGGCCTACATGCCTTTAGGCTTTTGGCAATTATAGATTGTGTGATAACATGTAGCATTGAATCAATTTTATGAAAATTATGTGGATTGATGGGTCCCTGAGGGGATATCACATGCACTACGTGTTGTTTGGATCATGAAATCTCTTTCTTATGGTGAGTATATTCTCATGTGATATGATCTAGGAAAATTATAGATCATGAAATATCTTTCGTGTGGTGAGTATATTCTCATGTGATATTATCTAGGAAAATTCTAGCCTCTAAATCTACTGATTGAAGAAGTATTTTCAATCATAAATAATTATAAATGTCATGAATAAGAATAAACTATTATAAATTTCATGAATAAGAACAAACTATTTAATATTATGGAATTTTCAAAAAATATTACATTGGCATGACTAAATTGTTTTAGTTTGACAAGTGAGGGAGGGACCTTAGGTATTTGATTGACAATAAAGTATCTATTCTTTTTATCCATAGTAGTCATAGTAATCATATGATTTCTTATGTTATTTAATCATTTATGGGATAGCAAGTTCGATCACACATTTATGCATAAGGATATATTGCATGTAAGGTACCAAGTGTTAGCACTAGGAGTCACCTTCTGATTGCAAGGAAGGTAAGCTCAGTACCCATAAGATGATATGCGAAAGTATGAGTGTTTTTTGAAAGTTTGAATGAAAAAAATTGAAATGATAATATCCTCACTCAGAAATAGGGCTAACATGTAACAACAAATAAGGTCTTGACTAATTTCAACCAGTAGTTTGGGAGTAAATGTGGATAGAAAGAAGACTTGAATGAGAGGAATATAAGAGCTACTGCAAACATCAGGTCCACAAAAGACCAAAGGAAGAAAGTTTCTTAAAACAAGATCTTCTTGAGAATGGAAACTAAGGAGCTAAATAAACACCATGAAAATAAAATGATCAAACATCCATCATATAATTAACACAATCATCCATATGAAGCATTCAAATATGAACATTTAGCATTAGAAGTAAATAGTCTAAAATAGGAGCTGATTTCTATTAGTCATAAAGTCTTAAGTCCAGTACATACTAGATCACAGTCACTTTATAAAAAATATTACAGTTTCTTGGGAGCCTTTCTCTACCATCCGAACCCATTAAAGAAATTCAACTACATTTTTATAACAAGAAATGGAGGCAACAACTGGAGGTACGAGCTGGCCTCTTTTCCTTAAAAATCTCAGAACAATTATTTATTCTAATAACTAAGATAACAACCTATGCTATAAAATAGGGAAGTGTTGGTGACTAAACCCAATCATGCCTCTAACTGCTTTGATCCTCTTTTGCTGCTCAGCTCATGTTTTTCCATGTGTACCTTTGGACTTTGTAGTTGTCCTCTACATGCCAACTGCTACTTCTGTCAGTTATTTCATTATTAACTTATCCAAAATTGTTGGCTTAGTCTTCCTAGATCCCTGGTGTTTTTTGTCTACTCCCTTGGTTAGCAATTTTGTGTAGCACCCCCTAAAATGGAACAAGGAGAGAAGACAACGCCTGTGGGTAGCGCCCCCCTGTGTTGCATATCTGCAACTACATTTGTCCTCTATTGCAAAATTGAGTAGTGCCTGTGTGTAAACCTGCTCTCTGTAAGATATTACATAGCGCCTGTGGGTAGCGCCTATATGACAATTATGTGTTCTGTAAAATATTACGCAACGCCTTTACGCAGCGCCACTTACGCTGCGTCTGCATAAGGGTTTGGGTAGCTATGCCAAAAATGCAGTGTATTTGACTTCTGAACGTGTGTAGAGATGTTTGTGTCCTTCCATGATGAAAAATCAATTTACTTAGGTGCTTTTACCACTGAGTGAAGCTAGCACTTAGAAAAAATTCCAAAATTCATATAGCTAAACACATAGAAGCCTGTATAGGTGGAAAAACCTAGTATGTGCATATCAGTTAACCTTCCCAAGAAGGAACAACTCTAAAAAATGGGGTTTACCACTACCAACTACTTTGTCATTTTAACACTTAGCCTCACATTCTTTCTGGTGGCAATATTGTCTCCAACTAACTCAGTAGAATTCTTCTTATTAACACTGGTAAGCTTCTTCAGTATAGTTGTGCTCTCCTTAGCTGCTGGTTTGTCATATTCAATGGCAGCCTCAACCAACACCTGTAAATTATTTTGGGTTACTTCATCTTGGAAATGCTTCAGTTTTTCCTTTAGCTTCCTGTTGTGAGCCCGGAAACCCTTGTTCTATCTATAAATATTCTTCAGTTGTTTACGAAGAGGCAGAGCCTTTCTCATTGCAAACCTTGCCAAGTCTAGGGTATGATTGTAGCCAATCATGATCTCATTCATTTGAGCCAAGTGGACCTTGTCTTCTTCTTTGAGACGATCTATTTCTCTCCTTGCATCCCTAATCTTCTTAATAAGTCTTTTGTAGGTCTGGATGCCAAGGGGGTTGGGGACATGTACAGTCTCAGCAGGCTCCATCTCGTCCTTTTATTCCATCTGTACAGGAGTTTCCTTGCATGTTTCATCAATCTTCTCAAAACCTTTTCCTTTATGCTTCTTCTCTTGCACAATAGCCTGTTCTTTATTCTTCATAGGTTTTTTACAATCCTTCATAGGGATTTCATCTTCCCTCTCTAAAGGTATTTTGGTACCTTTACCCTTGATTGTCTATACATGGGTTTCTTGTAAAGGATGTCCTTTGAAATCCCCCTTCGGAATTGATGACCTAGTGAAAGGTATTTTACCTTTGATTTCAAATGCTGGAGGAGGAGAGGGAAAGAGAAGCTTCTTCCCTTTTTTTGATGTCACCTTGGTAGAAGATGGAACTTCTTCTAACCCTGGTGGAGGTGGTGGTGAGAAATATCTGTGTGGGGAAGGACAGACTTCCTTCTCAACTTCCCTAACCTGCTTATTGATCTCTGAAATAGGGGTTATGCCCTTTCTCTTCTTGTTGATCCATGTTTTAGTACTGATAGGTGATGAAGAGCCTGCAATCTGTGATTTGGGGGTAGGTGTTGGGTCCAGCTTGAAGTGAGAACAGACCAAAAAAATCTCCCAGGAGATCTCTTTCTTTCCCAACTCTTCAAAGACAAGCATCCTGATAAGTCCAGAGTGGAAAAGACTGGAGTCCACATCCTTGGATTTGGCTTGCACCCTATCTACCATTTTACCTATACTTCTCAGTAGGTAATATGGAATATTCATCTAAACCTTACCAGTAAAATGCAACAACAACCTTATGTGGTAATGATACAGGGTGTTAAATCTCCCTTCACAAATAAAATATCTCTGTATGATTTTCAACATTCTGTCAAATTGGTCAATCAATAGATTCCTTCGCACACTCTTAGATAAATCATTGTCTTGGTATTCAGGCTTGAAAATATCTTTAATAAAATGTGAACTCAATACCATGGCCTTGAACCAATTTTCTCCTGAAATGGGAATCCCCGTTGCAGCTGAGATGGAGTCTTCAGTCACCTCAAATTCCAAATCTCCAAATTTGGTTTTCTTGCCATCAAAACTTAGTGCAAATTGTTTTGCTACTTCTGAGTGGCCTCTCTGCATGTTCTGGCAGAAAGAGAGGCATCCTACTCTTCAAAACATTTCCCTTGCCATGGGTTCTGTGTCAAAAAGGTGCATGTCCACAGGTTCTGTTCGAACTATCTTGCCACCTTTCTGTGCTTTCTTCAACTGAGGGGTCTCTATGACACAGAAAGAGGGTTCTTAAGAGGCTGCAAGGGATGCTATTGACTAGAAAACTTCAATTTAAGTCTCAAATGCACAAGGATGGACCTCCAAATTAATAGTTCTTAGAAAATGAACTTGGCTATGAGAAATGGACTTTCAGGCTTATACAGGTTTTCAGAGTTTAGACTATGAGGAAGTAATTCCGAAATGACTCTTCAGTTTTGATGAGTTTGAATGAGGAAAAACACAATGGCAGGGTTTTTTTACCTGACTCAAAACCCTCTTCATTTTCTCCAATGTCGTCATAGGTACATTTCTCCATCTCTTTGGATTGTTGGACATGCTCACTTTCAACATTGTCTTTTATCATTGACTGCACCTCTGAATTGACAAGGTCCTCTACAAAACAAGGAATAGGATCATCGAGCACCTGAGAAGAGTGCTCTAATATCTTGTCAATATGTTTCATTGGTTTGGTGTGACTTTGCATCAGCACAAATTTTCTTGCTTCAACAATTATTTTAGAATTCTCTCTCAAAAATTTGAATGTAGAAAAGCATAATGGTAGAGAATTTTCTTCGTCTGATCCAATACTCTACCCTTTGTAACTGTAATATGCAGGTTGACTTATCTCACTGTACTGTTGAAAAATAAAGTCTTCAACATCACAATCCTCCTCATATTTGTCATATACATGCAAATCATTTGTCTATGAGATGTCATCTAACAAGAACAAATTAGGGACATCGACCTGGTCTTCAACAAACAGATTGGTAATCTCATTCTCTTGACCATCTATAAATGAATATAAAAAATAATCATCCCTTTTCTCATCATGAGATGGATCAGCAACCCTTCTTTCATCAAGTGGAATATAATTTTTTTTTTTGCAAAATCATTGGCATAAGAAAATGCAAGAGGACCTCTTATGTTTTCGATTCTATGTTCAGGATCCCAATCAACCCTTTTCCTCTCATATTACCTTTCACGTTCTTGGGCATTTGGTCCTTCATTTTGAATATGCTCACATGCTTGGATGTTGTGTTGAATGTCTTGAGCATCACAAAACATTTGTTGTAAGGACTTGGATCTTCTTTCCATAAGAAGCAGAGATGAATCTGGATGGAGAGTAGTTGAAAAATGGAGCATAGCAGCAGCTTAAGGGGGTCAAATTTCTTTGGGTAAATTTTGATAGATACTGGAAAACCTTCTACTGAATACATAAATAGTTTCATTGTCCTGCTTTTCCAACGCATAGAAATCTCTAAGTTGTAGGTCCAAAGACTTCTTAATTCCCCAAAACTTTAAAAAGATGTCATTTAATTCCTCTCATGAGCTAATTTCCTCTGGCTGCAAATGTTTAAAAAAGTCTTTGGTGTCTCCTTTCAAATATTGAGAGAAGGCACTCATACAAACATCATCATATTCAATCTCAAACAAATCTATAAAATGCTCAAACTCTTGGATGTGTTTCTCGGATGAGATGCCATTAGGTTCCCCATCAAACATAGGTAGGTACTCATAGTGTTTTGGAGGGAAATTATGAAGGATGTGGGGTAAATTTAAGGGTCTGTATCTATGCTGAGTCTTGGAGGGTGTTGGGTCAAGTGCAGGCGATGAAATATCAACCCTAGTTTCATGAAGCTCATAAACTTGGTTATGGTCATCACGTAGCCAAGATGAAATTTCTTTATCAAAATGAGTGATAAACTGAGGGGATTTTCGTGTAATTTTAAGAGGGGGATATATATTTTCTGGATTGTCATGGTCATTATTTGCATGTAATAAGCAAAGAAGAACTTTTCTATCATTTTCGAGAAAATACTAGAGACATATTATAACAAATAGCAAAATGATCTGAAAAAAATCACATTTTGAGCATTTGTTTTCTTTCATAATGCCTTCTCCTACCTCAGCCAAGGGGCATTGTCTTTCAGTGAATCCTCTGAACTACATTTTGTATTCGAAATTTGAGTGAAGTCACCAATGACATCTTGGGATCTAGATTCTGCATTATGAGTGGAGTCACCATTGATGTTTTGGAAGCTTGATTCTTCATTGAGAGTGGAGTTTTCAGTGAAAATTGAAATTTTCTGGATTCTTCTACCAATGGAATCGCCTTCAAACTGATTTTTTGATGTGTGGAGTCACTAGAGTAGGAATACAACCAATATGTGCCTGAGTGTCTATTTCTCTCAGACCTTAGGACTCAACCATATCATTCTTTCCCAGGGAAAATTTTTCAATTCGTCCCCGAAAACAACGCCAGAATGTTAGCACTTTGTAAATTTTGTCCGGCTGAATAGACAAATGATAGAGGTAATTGTTTCAACTAGCTTTAGAGCTGAGGCACTAGCCTGCTCAACTCAGAGAGGGCTCTCTCATGTCACTTGATATATCTATGGAAATTAGTGGCTAGATTTGGTTTTTT
>JZKD02S2361886.1:434800-459699 GCA_000966675.3 Picea glauca | reverse complement strand
TCCTAGTCTCCTATATATACCAAGGAGACATTTTCATTTGGAATCATCTTGTACTTGAACATTTAAGTGGGGTAAAAGGAGGTTTCCCCCTCAAAGAGGCTTATTATATGAAATTCTCTCTTTTTCAAGGCGTTGAGTACTTTTTATGAGGATTTTCTATGCTATATTGATATTTGGTTCTTAACAGTAGACCTTTGCTCCAAGTTGTAGGCTTTGTGTCAAGTTGTAGGCCTTTGTGCAGAGTTATACGCTTCATGTCGAGTTGTAAGCTTTATGTCAAGTTGTAATCTATTCCAGTGAGATGGTATGGTATGCCGAGTTTTTGCTATACCAGTGAGACAATCTGGTACACTAGTAGCGTAGTCGATAACATGTTTGGTTGTGATGGTGTTTCTCGTAATATGATCTGGATGATCATGAGATAGCCTGTATAGCTCTGGTGATGCTATCAGTCTGCAAGACCATGTACGTCTTGCCCATGCCATGTGATATGGATGGATAATGATGATAGTAATGATGATACTCACAACATGGGTGTAGCCATGGGTGAGCACATCATGCGGGTGTAGCCCATGACTATGATGGTGGGACACACTACGAGATGTAGCTCTAGTGTTCTCTAGTGGGTTGTGGCCCCTAGATGAGATTGATAGGTCCACATGGGTGTAGCCATGTGTGACGTAATGATGCTACCAGTAGCATGGTCTACATAACCATGACGAGAGGATCATGGCAAAGAGAGCAAGGCTATGAAGACTAGAAGGGAACATCATGGTTAAATACCTCCCTAGCTAAGAGGGAGTGTTGATGTTTTGGTAGTTGTGGGTGGTACTAACCTCCATGGATAAAACTTTGACTAGAATAGAATATTCTGGAATCAAGAGAAAACGTAAACAGATGTGTGAAAACCCTGGAAGACAGGTCGACTGAGAAAAATAAGTAATATCAAAGTATTATATGCAGAAAAGGATAGGTCGGCCCTGCTTGAAGAGACACATGTTCACCTAGCCAGATTAGTATAAATAGAAGCCACTTGAGCTCATTTGGTAACACACTCACACTCAAGAAAGTGGTGCGCAATTCTAGAGGAAGAGTGCAGTTGCAATGACTGCAGTTGGGTACTGGTCCTAGTCTATGGTTTGGGACTTTTTGCTTGATGTGATTCCTTTGGAGAAAGGTGTGCTCTCTCTGTCTCTTGGTTATCCTTTGGGTCTAGTTCTTCTTCCAGAATCATTCTATTTGAAAAAGGTTACGATGCTCGGGGGTGGCTTTGTGCCTATGGTTGGGTGACAATGTTGTGACATTATATATGGTTAAACGAGCACAACATTCTAAAACTCCCTAGGGTGAATCAATTAGCTTGCGGGAGTAATACCAAAGTTTCACTTGAAGGGATAAGTACACATAGGGCCATGGGGGTCTAGTCTATCTTGTAATGCACCTTGTGTAAATCCCTCAATCAAGTGGGACATTTATGCTATGTGTTTTCTTTTGCAAATCTTTGATTTTTTAGGAGAATATTTTCATTCCTCTCAACACCTATTTGGGTAAGCATTGGAAGGTTCATAATCAATATTTTATCTTTTTCCAGCTACAAGCCTCTAGGCCTTCAACCCCTTCTTTCCATGAAGTGAGGGACAACCCCTTCTTGGGTCAATTCACCCGAAAAACCAAAAAATAGAGGAGATGAGGGGATGAAGTGCAGAAAGTGAAAAGTATGGTTGGGAATGGCATGATGACTCATCAAAAGGACCTCCCAATAACATACCTATCTATAAGTGTAAACCACTTACTATGGCGCAATGTCCACCACCAAGGTGAAACAGGGAAAAAAGCATAATGTCCAAGAAAATGTCACATAATCAAAAGCAGTAATAGATGCAACAAACTCAAATGCCTCAAATATTGAAATGACACTCACCGTAATACTTGACTTGTACCTCATGGAGCAATACCCAATGCCTTCCAGAGGCCAACTGATGTGGCAGATACCTTCATGACGATCTTAGACATGTGGTGGTCAAGTGGGTCTCTGTCTGTGCAAGTGGACACTACTAGTCAAGTTGTCTCTCGATACTCCATGTCTGCAACCTAAGGGCCTTGAGACATCATGTGCTTATTTATCCCACAAAATAGCGATAACACTTTTAATTATTGCGTTGTGGAGTCTCAAAAATTAAAGAGCTAGTTGAGCTACTTCCTTGGGGGTGTAAGCCCTTTTACTCCCAAAGACAAACTAAGCTAGCTAGGAAAAACCCTAGGAGGGTGTAAACCCTTTTACTCTTCCTAGGAACTCCTTCTGCAACAAAGTATTTCAAGAAAAATATAATGGACTTAGTGGGGTTGTATTCACTTATATTCCCCAAAATTTTAAACAAATCAACCTTGAAACAAAGAAAAGAAGCAATAGCAACAAAGATTCCTTACTTAGTCCACGCATTAACAAGACAAACTTATTTTTAACCAAGAAAATCCACTGTAGAGAAATAAATATACCTCCACTAGAGATAGCATGATGACTCATCAAAAGGACCTCCCAATAGCATACCTAACCCTAAGGGTGACCCACTTACTAGGGTGCAATGTCCACCACCAAGGTGAAACAGGGAAAAAAGCATAATGTCCAAGCAAATGTCGCATAATAAAAAGATGTAATAGATGTAACAAACTCAAATGCCTCAAATATTAAAATGACACTCACCGTAATACCTTACTTGTACCTCATGGATAAATACCCAATGTCTTCTAGAGGCCCACTGATGTGGCAGATACCGTCGTGACGATCCTATACATGTGGTGGTCAAGTGGGTCTTTTTCTGTGCAAGTGGAAACTACTAGTCAAGTTGTCTCTCGATACTCCATGTTTGCAACCTGATAGCCTTGAGACATCCTCTCCTTAGTTATCCCACAAAATGGGTATAAAACCTTTAATTATTACGTTATGGAGTCTCAAAAATTAAAGAGCTAGTTGAGCTACTTCCTTGGGGGTGTAAACCCTTTTATTCCCAAAGGCAAGCTAATCTAGCTAGGAAAAACCCTAGGAGCGTGTAAGCCCTTTTACTCCTCCTAAGAACTCCTTATGCAAAAAAGTATTTCAATACAAATATAATGGACTTAGTGGGGTTGTATGCACTTATATTCCCCAAAATTTTAAGAAAATTAACCTTGAAACCAAGAAAAGAAGCAATAACAACAAATATTCCTTACCTAGTCCACGCATTAACAAGATAAACCTCTTTTTAACCAAGAAAATCCACTGTAGAGAAAGAAATATACCTCCACTAGAGATAGCGCATCATCCATCCATACAATAGCTAAAGAAAAACCATTACAAGAGCAATTCACAAGAGAGATATGTAAAAAATGCCCAAGTAGGGCGCAAATTTCAGCCAAGAATGTCTTCTCTCAAGTGAGAGAGTTATGTTAAAATGAATTGAGGTTGATCTCTATTAATATCAACCTCCTAAACATAATTTGTCCACATACAAGGGTAAACCACAAAGTAAGGAGTAAAACTTTCCTTCACTTTGCCCCTTTTACATAATAATAATATTTAATTCATAATTTGCACATGAAAGAAACCCTAAAAGTAAGGTGTCACCCTCCTAAGGCAATGTTTTGGCACTTTGAAGCAAATCATTGAGTTGAGGATGAATGGGCTAGGCCTCCAAAGGCCACGTGTCCTCATGCGAAGCCTCTCTTCCATGATCCAAGGTGCCTTTCCTCAAAATCATGCCATGCGTCCTCATCACCACCAAAACCCTAACCCATGCATGACGCCAAGCCATCCAAGTGTGACATTTTTGCCTCCAAAGGAAAAACATTGGGCTCGTAAGGGCATAGATGAGGTCCTCCAAGGTGTCTCCCAAGCCTCCAAAGGTTGTCATCATCATCCAGTATATGGGCCATGGTATCTAACCTGTGGGCTTCAAGCCCCAAGGAAGCCCAAGCTAGGCTTTTTCTTCCAAATCAATCCAACAACTAGGTCCTACAAAAACAATGAATACACCTTCCAAGGATCTCAAGTCAAATGCATCATGATGAGTAAATCAAATCAATAAAAGAGACATCTAATCATGTACATCCAAACCAACTCATCAAAATAAACAAGTGCTCAAAGACCCTATGAAATTTGCCAACTTTAGGTATGGGAGGGTTGACAAAGTGACCTATTGGGTGAATCGTAACTCAAGTTTAGGAGTGTTTCCCAAGTGGACCCCTCTCTAGGCCATGTGGACAAAGTGACAGGGATAGGGGAAAAACCTTTGGGCATGGGTTTCATGACATAGATGGGTTCGTAGTGTCTCATTTATGGGTGCCTTTGTAGAGGGTATGTTGCACCTTCGTTTTCAATGCAACCTTTTTCTAAGCCCATTTATTGTCTTTCATTATTTTAATATGTTTCCATGTTTAAGCCAAGGTGGGGATTCTACCTAAGAATGAAAAACAGTTCCCACCTTGACTCTACCCTGGTCACATCATGCTTCTCCAAGTTGAAACAATGTGTGGGGCTTCTACCTAAGCATGAAAAACAGTGCCCACACATGCTCCTTCTTGGTTGGCATTTTGTACTAGTTATTTTTCACGGGTCCCATCAGTTTCTTATGAGAGACATTTCATTTTCCTCAGGATCCCTGGGTGAGCATATAGAAGGTTTATGATTTCCTTTTATCTTTTGCCAACTACAAGCCTCTGGGCCTTCATCCCCTTGTTCCCATGAAATGAGGGACAATCCCTTCTTGGGTGAGTACACCCAAAAATCCGAAAAGGTAAGGAGATGAGGGTAAGAAGTGTGGAAAGTCACAAGTATGGTCAAGAATGGCATGATGACTTGTCAAGACGACCTCCCAGTAGCAATCCTATCCCTAAGGTTGACCCACTTACTGGGGTGCAATGTCAACCACTAAAATGAAACAGGGCAAAGAGCATAATTTCCAAGCAGACATTACATAATCAAAAGCAGTTTAAAATGTATCAAACTCAAATGCCTCAAATATTGGAATGACACTCACCATAATACCTCGCTTGTTCCTCATGGAGTGAAACCCAATGTCTTCTGGAAGTCAACTGATGTGGTGGATACCCTCATGATGAACCTGGAACCGTGGTCGTGAGGCGGGTCTCTGTCTGTGCCAATGGACATTGTTGGTCAAGTTGTATATCGGTGCTCCATGTATGCAACCTGGGGACCTTGAGACATCATATCCTTAGTTATTCCTATGAATTGGGGATAACAGGTATAAAAATTATTGTATACAGAAATTAGTTTGTTGAGTTTAAATAAAAATGATGATTGACATTAAAGGAGACAATCATGCACATACTATTTATTCATCATCTTCTGTTAGAGATGTGAGGAATGTAGCGCACCAATCTCTCTCTCTCAAGTATAATATTTAGTGCATCATCTTTTTGTCTTGAGCAGTAGGGTTCTTGAAAAAGATCAAGGTTGATCTATAGTTAGGGTTTTCACCCTAAGGAGACAAACAAGCTAGGGTTTACCCAAGAGGATTGATTGAAAGAGGGAAAAAATAAACATCTTGCCAAGGTGGACTTGGTTGCATCGATGCTTACTTGTTGGAGGTCTTAGATGGTGGCTAGGGTTTTCTTGGTTTTCTGTACCTAGGGTTTTGGAGAGCTCGAAGGATTGTACCAGCTTTGCAATAGAAGGATTGTAACAGCTTTGTGATAGCATTGTGGTATGGTACATGAACTTAATTCTTGTCTTTATATATGAAGTTTTCAATTGTACAATACTCATGTATTTCAAGTTTGATTTTCAATTGTTGTTTCCTTCTAAATTAAGTAATTTCCAGCACTTACTGTTCATGTTGACTTGACATATTTAAGCATTGAAATTGTTAAATGTTGAGTTTTGTACCTTGGGAGGTGTTCCCCATGTGTTTGTGACATCATTAGCACATGTGGGATGGACATTACACTTTGTACCTTGTACTTTTGTCTAATTTCACTTTGACTTTGTCTAAAGTGAAATTTAGTCATTTTTGGCCTAAAAGTGACTATTAATTCACAAAGGGGGTGAATTAGGGACATACAGTTGACATAGGAAACTTAACCCAAAGTGGATTATTGATTTAGATATTTATGGGGAGATCTCAACCATTGATTAGATGGAAGATGAGATGATATCCACCATTCATATCTTAGGTTTCCTTATGAATGTCAAAGAGGGGCGCAAAGGGTGAAGGAGGCATTCATTCTTCTTTTGTTCATTGTGAGAGCAGCTCTTGGAGGATGAGCATGAGGTCAGTTTTGTGAGGATTCTTGAGCTTGGGCGCTAGCTTTCATGGAGGGAGGCTTGCATCATCTACCTTTGTTTATTTAGGAGAGATTTTCTACTTCTGTGGAGGGGGCATTGCTAGATTGGGGCGCATCAGTTGTAGGAGGATTTCTAGCCATCAGATTGCAATGAGATCAGTCGCAGAGGGAGGCCATTCAAAAGAGATTCATTCCCGTGGAGGGGTTTCCAAATCTAAGCTCACAGTTTGCAGTTGGAGCAGTTTCAGTGGATTTTCCAGCTTGTATGTGGGGCACACCTTTCTGGGGCGCACTTGGAGGGTTTGGGCTTGTATATCAACTCAGATCGAGTTGTTATTGTATCAGGTTCCATAATAAATTGTACTTGTTGTATTCAATCTTCTAATTTCCTCATATATACATATATATTCCAAACTGGTTTTCCTTGAGGGGGTTTTATCCAGGGTCATGTTGACCAAAAATACCTGTGTATGAAAATGCATGTGTTAGTCTCTTAGATCTGTTTATTTCCAGTTGTAAAGATCTATAGGTGTGTTGTATTTATTTTGGTATGCATGTGCTAACTTTTGGTTACTAAAACTACATGCTAGACCACCCAAAATCGCAAATATAACCGTAACAAATCAGTAAGAAGTTCTTGGATTTTTGGATGTTATAAACAACAACATATTCTACAATTGACAGTTGAAACTTAGAGCCAAACTGTGGTCAAAGACAGACCCAGTTGGAAAGCTTGACAAGACCTGAAAATCTTCACGGTATCAGAGTTGAGGTGGCTGAAACTTTGAGCAGTTGGGAAAGCATTTTGTTGGTTGTCATATACATCTTCTTGGCAGATTTTTTAGGACAACCATTGACTCATTCAGTGGTTATTAGAGGGAAGATTTTTGCAGATGACAGTTGGGCAGTTTTGGAAACTAGTCATCAGTCTCTTTTCACACCTACGCAGTAGGAGTGAGGCTGATTTGACTTGACCTCTTTTCACACCTATTTTGTTAGGAGTGAGGTCAGATTACACTTGTCTCTTTTCACACCTGTGTTGACAAGAGTGAGACATTTTTTTCCTTGGCAATGTGAGCATCAGTTGGGGATTGTAGTTTGGAAGACATGTTAGCATCTCATATGCGAGTTGAGGACAGGCTAGTAGGGGATAGCAATTGGTCACCTTGGAAGGTGAGGATGATCTACATCTTAGTGGACCTCGAGTTATGGGACATAGTCGAGGAAGTTGTTACCCCCATTCCTGTCACTTCTCTCGTCTTGGTGGAAGAGTTCAGGAAAAGGAACAAAAAGGCAAAGAGAACTATTTGTGACGTAGTTCATGACCATATCATACCCCATTTGATGGGGAAGACTTGTGCATACAATATGTGGGCATCTCTATGAAATTTGTATGAGAGCTCCAATGAGAACCGGAAGATGGTTCTTCATGACTAATTCAGGGGCATTTGCATGCTCAAGGATGAGTCGGTAACTTCATTCCTTAGTCGTTACACTTAGATCGGAGATGAGCTTGGACCCGTTGGAGAGGTTGTTGATCCTAACTCTTTGGTGAGGCAAGCTACGAATAGCTTCACCAAACCATGGGGTGTTGAAGTAAAATCTTCGTGCGGACAGGTAGATCTCCTCAAAGAGATAGACTCTTAACTCTAAGACAAAAAGTGCTTATCATGGTCATTGACTTCCTTTTAGTTCTATACAAACTAATGCATGAAGAGGAAAGAGGAAAGACGTGCCCCTTATCGATGTTTGTCCCTACACGCTCCGAGTTGAACTCCAATCTTGAGCTCCTCGATAAGCCCTGTAGACAAACAAAGTACAACCACTCCCTATTCTATCGAGATTAGTTCGAAGTAGACCTATCTACATAGAGACAAATTCATATAATTCAAAACACAAATTAGAAAGAAACAGGCCAAGCATATTACATTAATGAGGACAAAATGTCACTTACAGCCATAGATGGAATGTAGCAGTTTCGTCAAGTTCTCCTTGTCTAACCCTTGCTCAAAAGACCCACGATCAGAATGATAACAACTTCACTGATTATTCTCCACTTCACTATGTGTTTCCTATGAGATCATAGGTTTCATGCCTTCAATCATTCCCCCAAATATCACTTATGAGATCATAAGTTTGGTATCATTTTCCCTCTAGATCCCCATTTCACCATGACAAAGCCTGCTTATATAGCCTTGGAGAGGCTCAACCACTTGAGATATCATTGGGGTGAGTTGAGGATTTTCCTCCTTTAGTTAGGGATCTTCCCTAAGATCATGGTTGGACTAGGGATTCAAATCCAACTGCCTTCCAAGATTGAAAATATTTTTCCCCCATTCTTCTCAACAAACCAACCGCTGCCCAGAATAGGTAGCACTCCCACAAAAGGAGTGTCAGAGCATTATAACGCTCCCTAGCAAGGTTTAGGGGGGCGCCAACACGCCCAAAAGTAGTAGTGCTCTTCCAAAAGGGAAGAGGTAGTGTTATAACGCTCCTATATAGGGTATATGGGGCGCCAACACTCCTAAGAGAGGTATAAGGGAGCGCTCTCCTCCAAAAACCCAAATTCAATGGTTCTTTCAGATGGCAAGAGGTACATAACTCCAGTCAAACATTCCTCTTCTTCCAAACCAAGTGTTTGAGGTGTTTCAAGTGTATTTTTGATGTCGTTATAAGTATGACATAGGCATCATGGCAGTATGTTTTTCTTGACACTTGTGACACCTGTAATGACGACACTTGCGACACTATCGAAGTGAGTAATTTTGATGTGTAATAGATTTCCCCCCAAAGTATGAAGTTATAAGATGAGAACTGATAACTGAAATGCTTTGTAGACTTTCAAGCAAGGGTACAGACGCAGAGAACCTGACAGAAGCTGCACACAAACATCCACCAAATATTATGACATGTTTCAAACCCAAGGCATGCATACCTATGCTTGGGTGATCAAGACTTGCAAGATATGGCTACCATAAAATACACTGGGGATCCATAATTGTATTGATAAAAGGTATAGTCAGCGAGGATACAATGTGGATATATATTCTTATGACCTGAACTAATCATAGCCATGAAGAATACACAGTGGATCTACAAGATGACAAGACATAGCCACAACCAATACAAAGTGGATCTATGTAACAATATATGTGTCATTGTTCAAAAGAAACTCCTTCGCAACCTGGGCAAAGTACATATAAGAGTGACGACTCAACCCAGGGTCTTCTTACCGATCTCGATGTAGTACAAATCTAACCATGTGAATAGATGTCCTGATGTCGAACATGGCAGAAACCACTTGATTATCGGTCAATGATGTAAGCCGTTAACAAGCGTGAGGGAAATCATCATTAATGTCAATGATTCCCATAGTACATTCCAACGAATGTGAATGGATGAGATGAAGTCGAACATCCATGGAATCATCTGATCAGAGTTCAATGATGTAAACCCATTGTCGAATGTGAGGAGGCCTACCATTCATTGAGGCATGCAGGTCCCAAAGTACAAATTGATTTCTAAGTCTAGTCCATGGATAATGTGTTGAAGTCGACAGGAATAGACTGGTTGAAGGAGGCCCTTGATGTATCCTCCATCAATGACATGAAACAGACAAAAAGATGTAATTAGTAGATCAAATGAACATGGAATGACATGGATATTGAGACAAGATATTTGTGATGGCTGACTCTCGAGGCGGATACTTCCCTTGAACACCGAGACACGATAGCAGAAACATGACATGGACCAAAACTTGATGATGCAGTGGATGTTGTGACTTACGTCAGGTGACCCAAAGGAATATAGGAAACTCAAAAGATTGGCTCAATGCAGAGGTTCAGCGGATTGAAATGTGTACAAAGACAAGGTGCCGTGTTCAAGGGCGACCATAAGAGTTACTTGGTGATATTCTCAAAACTGCTTGTCTTGCTTCTTTCAAATTTGCCCCCCATCCAGATAGATGAGTAACTTATTTTGATTTAATGAGCTCGAGGAGGGTAACACATGCTCGATATAACTCACCTTCGATAAGTTCCTCTTCCTTTGTTTAAGGAACTGGAAGAAGTAAGGGTTCGGTCCCGTATGGGCCTGTCAATGTTTGTTTTAGCGAGTCCAAAGATAGAAAACGCGAAGGTTTTTCATGATTATAGAGTCTGGAAAAACACTTAAAAGAGAACTCTCTCAGCTCCTTTTTCGTAAAGTAGTCTGATGAGACCGAAAAAGAGATAAACTATCACTCAACATATGTTTTCTTCAAATACTTTAATGAGCGCGAAGAGAACAAGGTCGCTCGACAATCTTTTCATATTTAGAGAGTCTGAAAAGAACTTAAACATGACTCCAATGTTGTCCTTTTTCGTAATGTTAGTCTCGCGAGGCCGAAAAAGAGATAAATTATCACTCGAAAGACGCCCTTTCAAACCTTTTAATGAGTGGGAAAGGAAGCAATATCACTTGGAAATCTTTTCATGTTTAGAGAGTCTAAAAAGAGATTAAAGGAGACTCCAGGGGGTTCCTTTTTCGTATATCCATACAGGTCTAAAAAAGAGATAAAATTCTACTCAGATGCATTCTCATGTATTTACGAGAATGAGAAAGAACAAAGACTAAGCTCGGTATTCCCCCAGCATGAAAGCTAGTGGCTTAACTCTAGAATGATCATCAAAGGCTGGAGACATACCCTCCAAGCTTCAATTCATTCACCGACTTTGAGGTTGTCACCAATTTCTCTAGTAGATGAGAAAAAGGAGAAGGGTGGATGAAAAGAAGGTTCAAGAGAGGTGACTGTTTCATTTTTAATGAGATTGACATAGGAAAAGAACTATGCTCAAGGCCTCTATTTCATTTTTTAACGAACTTTCCACAGAGAAGAGAAACTATGCTCATGGTTTCTTCCTGATCATGGCTTCCGAGAGGATAATGCTCTGGAAGGATACCATGTCAAGGGAAAAAACTCGGTCATGGCCTCCAAAAGATCTTCGCTGGATAGAAGATAATCACTCGGGAAGGACCACATGTCGAGGGTCACGATACGAGTAAGGAGATCAAGCTCCAATAATCCTACCGAAGAAATCACCATGTCCACTACCGGATCCAAATCGTCAGAAGTTGAAATGATGGGAGATGATGAAAAATCAACACCAGAAGAGGAGATAGACTGTATATTTGCCCAAATTTCTTCATGAGGTGGAAGAAAAGAGGATTGGTGACGGTTATTATCCCAAGGTGACTTGTCTATGCGAAGCATCTCCAAAATAGATTCATCCGAAGGAAAATTTGGGGAAATTTAGTCGATCGCAGATGACCAGGAACTTAACCGTGATTGCATCGAGGAAATGTCGGGCACCAATATATGTTGGTCATCTAACAAGGGAGAAATGGATTGGATAGAAACATATGCAATTTTGGCTGGACTAAGTGGCACGGTGTCACCTAGTGCATCGAATTCCAATGGACAAGGTACAATCCAAGGGTCAGATGACTCCAAAGATTAATAAGTCGTGTTCGAAATCATATCGATCGTGGAAATATGATGTGTAGTCGGTGGAAGTGGTGTAGGGAAGGTACCCATGAGGCTAGAATCTTTCAGTAAGCCAACACCAATGCTTTCATATGTGATCTTGTGGTCTCCCAAGAAAGGAATATTGTTGGTAGCGGGAGCGCGAGCATCAGTCGTGCAGAAATCCAACTGATCAACAGTGAAAATTTTTCCCTGATGAGGAAATTGGACACATCGAAAAAAATGACGAGGCAATGACAGTCATAGCATAAAACCAACTTCTTCCAAGTAACAAGTTGTAATCGAGGGGAGCATCAACCACCTCGACATCAACAGTAATAGTTTCGCCACCTAATTGGATGGGCAGGGACTGTAAAATTCCATGGGGATGAAAACCTCACCCTTCGAAGGCACGTAACATCATTGGGGATTTGTTGAGTGCTGGTGATTTTAAACCTTTCCAACACACCAAAGACATGACACAAGTCGAGGCTCCCTCATCCAGAATAGTTTGGTGGATTTGTTGATTATGAACAACAAAATCAACTTGGAAAGCAAGTTGGTGGGAGAGTCGAGATGCATAATTGTCCAGGTTAAACATGATCTGATTGGATGACTCAGGATCAACAGCACCAAGAGCGGCCAAGAGCGTTCTACGTTGACTGGGGTAGTGTTGTAGAACTTCTAATGTAGACATAGCACACGGTGCTTGAGTGAAATCTTCAACAATGTTGTAGTTCTGGGCAACACGTGAACTAGGATTAAAGGTAGCATTGCGAACAATGCTCTTAGGAGGGCATAAGATAGAGTTGAACGTGGGTTTCTCAATCTAGAGTGGTCCAGACGGAGGATTAACTGATGGAAGTATAACAGAGGATGACGATGGATCTGGTAAAGTACCGCTATAGTTAGTGTATTTTCCTTTGTGAAGGTTACTTAGTGTGTCGTATGTCCTAGAGTGAGTGGTCAAATTGATCCCATTAAACATATAAATATGTGCACTCGACGAGACCTCATCATTAGGATCACTAGAATTGCCTCCATGAGAGGAGGTTTGAGCAACCATGGATTGCTGCTGTGGAAAAGGTTGAGTAAGCACAACGGGTTGTGACTTCCCTTGGAAAATTTTGGCCACTTCATTGTGAAGTGGACAATATCGAGTGTAGTGATCATCACCACAAATGATACACGGGAATTTCAATTTCCGTTGTGGTTGCTTTTCAGTAGCAGGTGTTTGATTTTTGGGTTGTTCATTATTATTTTTTTATTTATTCTTTGTCTTCTTCTTACCTCTGGACTGTTGTGAAGGGGTAGATTGAACTGCATTCACCTCAAAGATCTGAGTTTGGGGGGAGGTAGAGGAGGGTGTAGTCGATTTGGAAAAAGATTGAGTTTTGACGGAACCGATAACACCATCCGCATGAGATGAGGATGATGGCTTAGAAGGATCGGTATTATCTCGAGCAGCATTCGGAAGAAAATCATACAAGTACCAGATTGGGAATAAACCAAATCTAAGTACTGAGCCCGAGTGATGGCTTGTTCCTCTATGACCACACCACCCATAGCGACATCACGAGCGATCGGGGGTAATAGTGATTTAGTAAACCATTCCGCCAATAGTATGTTAGTAATGACTACCTTGATCATCCTTCGTCATCACCTCCACTCATGAATATGGTCAGAGATATGCACGGAGTTAGTTTGATGAAGGGAGGTCAAGAGTTCAGTACCTGTCTCGTAGCGAATAGGCAGTTTAAAGTGCATGAGGAAAGACATGGAAAGGGAATGGAAATCATGACAAGAAGCATGTGGTAGTTCAATATACCACTTTGCTGTTGAACCGGTAAGTGTTCGCTAGAAAAGATGCAAACGTATAGAATCATCCATGAGGGATTTTGATGAACACCACAAATGGAAAGTCATCGCATGGTTGTTCAGATCTTCACCAGGGTTTCCATCAAATTTCGTAATATCATAAGGAAGTTTAGCTGGAATGACTGGCCAAACCGGTGAATGAGAAATAGGATCATTAGTTAACTGAGACAAGTCTCGGAGATCCAGAGTCGCAAGGAAAGGTAGTTGTCGGTTAATTTGTGAATGATACTGGTGCGGCATAGGAACACCAGTAGGACCATAGACTGGGTTAGGTGGATAGTTTTAACCAATAGGTCCTCCGAAATACGATTGTCGCTAGCCAGGATAAGAAGGATTCGATGGTGCATGAGAAACATTGGCATAACCCGGTGGGTTCTGAACATTATAGGCCGAGTGATTTATTTTCCCGTGAGGAGGATAAACATTTTTCCCTTGAGAATGGTAAGGAGTAGATCCCGGAGGCCGATACACATGAGGTCCATGAGGAGGATAAGACTGTGGTCCCGAAGAACTCCAGGTGGTGTTTGGGATGCCGCCCGGATAATATTGCCCGTAAGATGTTCCGGAAGGGATAGGATTGGATACTCTTCCTAGTGGGTTATTATACAAGTGCCCCCCAACGTGGGGTTGGGTAAAAATGCCTCTTGAAGATACTCCCCAGGATTGTGAAGGGTTTCTAGCAAATGAGGGTTTCCCCCCTACCAGCGGTGGATTTACAACCGGGGTGTGACTGGCAAATGGAGGTTGCCCTCCAGGAGGATCATGAAAAGTGGGTTCTCCCCCAGGAGGGGTAGGCCCACCATGGAAAGGTATTCCTCCAGGAGGGAAAGGTTTTTTGGATGGTGGTTTCCCTCCGGATGGTTGTGTTTGGCCAGCAGGGGTCTGCGTTCTCGGGTGAGAAGATGTCCCAGCAGGATCATGTGGAACATGTGGAGATGTAGAGTAAAATCTTGTAGAAACAGGGGTAGAGATTGAAGTCCTTTGGGGATGAGTAGAGGTGATGAGTCCAACATTAGGATGGACTTGTGTTGGTGTAGCAGTAGGGTGAATAACCTGATCAACTGGGTGATTCATGGTTTGATCGGATGGTCCTGTTTCACTAGGAGGGTCATGAGGTTGGAAGGGTTGTCAAAAGGATTTGAAATGTTCGTAGAGATCACGTCCCGAAGAAGTCCTCCATACAAAATGAGCAGGTCTGGGATTGGTTTCTATTGCAGTGCTAGGATGAACAGGAGTCCTATACTCATCACCAAAGATTGGTTCTGTGGATCCCATATATGTTTTGGTAAAGATCCTCTCTAGTAATCATGGGATCTCTTCATCTATGATGTTCCCAAGGGAGTCTAAACGAACCAAAAGTGGTTCGAGAGGGGTTACCGAAACAGATGTAGTGGGATTCTCAATCGTGACCAAAGTGCCTTCTGAGTTATCTAATGGAGGAACAATAACACTTCCAATGTCAGATTGATTTTCTACCTCACTATGGTAGTTGTCTTCTGGAGGGTTAGGAGGTAAGGTTTGATAGCCTTCCGGAGGCAGCCCTTGCATCCTACGTGATCGACGAAAATATTTATCGTCTATGGGATCAATTGTGGAGAAAAATAGAACACACTGAAAATGTAGGGCCAACTAACAAAAAGAAACAACATACGCTAACAAAATCTAGGAATCAACCAAGCAAACAAAACTTCTCTCGATGACCATACTAGTTTGTGATGAAATCCAACGTCGCGTGATCAAGTCAAGAAGGGGTTAGGATATGGTGGAACAGTTACAATGGAGACCTACTTAACAGAATTTCACCTTGGTGCAAGCTTCCACGCAGTAATTGTGGATTTACCCTCCAAGGAGCCCGAGTGAGTTTGACCAATGTCTGTTCCAAGTACAGTGAGACTTCCCTTCACCGTCAGCTTGTGTAAGTACCTAACGATTATGGCAACTAAAGACACCAATTCGCAGTGAGTCCCTGGGCAGGTATAGTCGACAGTCCGATCCGAAACGTATGGGTAGGATAACAAGTCCGAAATCAACTCGAGAGGCTCCCACACATAATCGTGGGTATACCTCGAAGTGACCCCCAATATACGATTTGACCACTACAAACAGTTGAACCATGGAGGGATAATCTCCATAATTCACCCGAATGCGACCTCGTACGTAACCCCTGTGTGAGAGGGAGATCCCAGAAAACCAATACGAAATTTGTATTTGACTCTCCCTAGCTTAGGATGCTAATGTTTTTTTTGAAAAACTTTGGAGAGTTTTACTCACAGCCTAATCCAAAGTGCTAACCCTAGTCTAATGTTGGTGGAAGATCCTAGAAAAAATAAATGTTCTAGATAATTTTTAATTAGCATTCATTTTACAGCTATTCTTTACTCAAAGGGTGCATGAAAGTGAAACGGGTGGAATGAGGACTCAATTCTCAAAAAGATGCATAAAAGATTATAAGCAATCATTTCTTTTCAATGAACGCCTATTTAAGGGAAAGAGAAGGAGTCGTTTTCACTTTCAAACACTAATATGAAACGTCCTCAAATCAATTGGTTCTCAATCGAATCCAATGTAATGCTAAAACATTTTCAAAAATGCCTTCTAATATGCAAACCAATCACTAAAATGTATTTTTTGTCGTTTGTATGTGAATGATGATTAATTCAATGCAAAGAATTCTCCTGCTAACTACCCTTTCATATCAAGGAGATTCAGACAAGTATGAGCAGATTTCACACAAACAACACACCCTTTTTTGATCAAACAAGAGAAAGAAAATAAAAAACGCAAAAGGAAGGAGAAAGATATTGGACAAGATGACCTCAAAAAGACAAATGAGAATATTCACAGACTTCTGATGTCCTTCACCAGAGTTTCTGCTCAGTCAGACAAGAGAGAAAAAAGCAGTGGATTGATTCCAAGTTCTCAACAGGAGAAAAAACTCAAAATAAGGGAGAAGGTCACAAAATATGAACAACAAAGTTCCTACTTCTCAGAAAGCAGAGGGTCAAATGTCATTAGGAAGATGTAATGAAGCATCAAGAAGTTGGACAAGGTCAAAAAACAAAGACTGAGTTGTAGAAAACACAATTCTAGAAGGTATTTTTGCCAAGGAGAGGTTGGCTCTCAGGTGAAAGGGTCACGATAGAATTATAAATCTTTGTTTAAGGCCTCCAAAGAGTGTTGGCTCTAGTCTAACATGGGCACAGGGGCGTAGGCTCAAAAAACTCAGAAAAATGTCAAAAAAATGAAAAACTCAGTCAATTTGTGTCAATCAAGATGCATGTGATGGATTGAGGATTGAATCAACAAGTGAAATCATATATAGGGGGTGAACAAGGCCTATAGAAAACAAAGGGTAAGACAAGGTCTGTGAGGAAAAACCAAAACCAAAAGTTTTGATTCGATTCCCCAGTGGAGTCCCTAGTTTCTGTTGAAGGAAAATCTTCCTGCGGATAGGTAGATCTCATCAAAGAGCTAGACTCTTAACTCTAAGACAGAAAGTGCTTATCATGGTCACTAACTTCCTTTTAGGTCTACACAAACTAATGCACGAAGAGGAAGGAGGAAAGATGTACCTCTTACCGGTGTTTATCCCTGCACGCTCTGAGTTGAACTCCAATCTTGAGCTCCTCGATAAGCCCTGTAGACAAACAAAGTACAACCACTCCCTATTCTATCAAGATTAGTTCGAAGCAGACCTATCTACTTAGAGACAAATTCATGTAATTTCAAACACAAATTAGAAAGAAATAGGCCAAGCATATTACATTAATGAGGACAAAACGTTACTTACAGCCATAGATGGAATGTAGCAGTTTCGTCAAGTTCTCCTTGTCTAACTCTTGCTCAAAAGACCCACGATCAGAATGACAATAGCTTCACTGATTATTCTCCACTTCACTATGTGTTTCCTATGAGATCATAGGTTTCATGCCTCCAATCATTCCCCGAAATATCAGTTATGAGATCATAAGTTTGGTATCATTCTCCCTCCAGATCCCCCTTTCACCATGAGAAAGCCTGCTTATATAGCCTTGGAGAGGCTCAACCACTTGAGATATCATTGGGGTGAGTTGAGGATTTTCCTCCTTGAGTTAGGGATCTTCCCTAAGATCATGGTTGGACTAGGGATTCGAATCAAACTTCCTTCCAAGATTGAAAAGATTTTTCCCCCATTCTTCTCAACAAACCAACTGTTGCCCAGAATAGGTAGCGCTCCCTCAAAAGGAGTGTCAGAGCATTATAATTCTCCCTAGCAAGGTTTAGGGGGGTGCCAACACTCCCAAAAGAAGTAGCGCTCTTCCAAAAGGGTAGAGGTAGTGTTATAAAGATCCCATATAGTGTATAGGGGGCACCAACACTCCTGAGAGAGGTATAAGGGAGCGCTCTCCTCCAAAGACCCAAATTCAATGGTTCTTTCAGATGGAAAGAGGTACATAACTCTAGTTAACCATTCCTCTTCTTCCAAACCAAGTGTTTGAGGTGTTTCAAGTGTCTTTTTGATGTCGTTATAAGTATGAAATAGGCATCATGGTAGTATGATTTGCTTGACACTTGCGACACTTGTGAGCAAAATGCGATACTTGCGACACTTGTAATGATGACACTTGCGACACTATTGAAGTGAGTAATTTTGATGCGTAACATTGGGTCCATTTGTACATGGCATAGTTTCCATGGAGGTCATTCCTACATGGGAGAGGATGTGGGATGATTTCATCCAGGAAAAGACTAGGCTTGCAGCCGAGGCTTCTGGACAGTGGCAGCAACACCACCACTATATTTTTTAGGGCGAGGACGATCTTTCTCTTTGGACAAAGGGAAAGAAGAAGGCCGGTCGTGGGGGTTGGCAGGGTCCCAAGTTTGGGGCCCCACCACAGGGGAGTGGAGGAGGGGAGAGCAGCAGTGGTGAGGGCAGTGGTCAAAGGAGAGATATGAGCAAAGTGAAGTGTTTTGTTTGTAAGTATTTTGGGCACTATGTTGGACAGTGCCCGAACAGGAAGAAGAAGAAGGGTGGTACCGCAGCTACAACATAGGAGATAGATTTTCAAACACGGTTTCAGAGAGAGTGTGCTTTCCTCATATGCTGCACTTCAGTTGAGACGACACCCAGTATATGGTATATTGATAGCAGGGCTTCGATCCATATGACTGGACTTCGAGAGCATTTTTCTGATCTCAGAGGCACTGAGGTCAAGATTGAGATTTCTCTTGGAGATGACAAAGTGGTTAGAGTTGCAGGGGTTGGAACAGTTTCCTTTCAAAGAGATGGCATGCCACCTTTATCATTCACGTACGTTCTTTATGTCCCTGGGATGAAGAAGAATTTGATTTCAATTTCCACCCTCCAGGATAGAAGTATTGAGGTGAAATTCAAAGGCACTGAGGTACTGATTCATCCTCGAGGGTCTTCACTTGCCTCGGGACAAGTGATTGGAGTGAGGGATGGGAAACTATTCAGATTAATTTTTTAGCCACTTCATTCATTGGCAACAAGTAGCGACAACAACATACAAATATGTTAGTTATGGCATCGCAGGATGGCCCACCTACATCATCGGGCTCTTGGAGGATTGAGAGATGTTGTGATCAGAGTGCCACAGATCAATATTGAGCATCAGGATGTGTGTAGAGTTTGTGCACTTGGTAAGTTAACCAAGGCATCGTTCCCCAGTAGTGACACCAGGTCAGCTGGGATATTGGATTTAGTACACAAGGACGTGTGTGGGCCCATGACTCGGAGGTCCTTGAGTGGTTGTGAGTACTATCTCACACTTATTGATGACTACTCGAGGACTACTTGGATCTATTTCCTGAAGGCCAAGAGTGAGGTCTTCACATGGTTCCAAGAGTTCAAATCTCTTATGGAGAACCAATCGGGAAAGAAGATCAAAGTCTTGCAGTTCGATAATGGGGGAGAGTATTCCTCAAGACAGTTTGTAGAATTATGTGCACAACATGGCATAAGAAGACAGATGATCGTACCTTACAACCCCCAATAGAATGGGGTTGCTAAGAGGAAGAACCAGGCCATTACCGGTGCAGCGAGATCCATGTTGCATGATCAAAGTTTGCCTTTGTACTTATGGGTAGAGGCATGTGCGACTGCAGTTTACCTGAAGAACAGGAGCCCCCATAGGATATTGGGGAAGATGAATCTTGAGGAGGCCTTCAATGGTAGGAGGCTTGATGTCGAGCACATCAGGATCTTTGGGTGCTTAACATTCTCTCATGTCCCCTAAGAGAGGAGGACAAATCTAGACCCCACATCCCAGCAGGGGATTCTAGTTGGATACTCAAAGGTGTCGAATGCCTATCACATCTACATTCCGCCACTTAGGAGAGTGGTGGTGAGAAGAGATGTCATATTTGAGGAGGATAGGGCTTTTGCGAGATCTCTTGAGTTGAGAGTTGGAGTTGAGGATGATGTAGAGTCGTCGATTGTAGTCTCAGAGGGAAAATAACCTCAGATTTAGAGTACACCAGTATCAGGGGTGACAGGGTGACCATGCACAGCTTCAGGGTCACATTCAGAGCATGTTTAGTCAAATGGGGCACACACTTCAGAGGGAGAACAAACTTTAGGATCTCTGAGTGTTGAGATGAGTCCTGAGGCAGTCACTCTTCGGTAGAGAGACATTACTTCTTCATTGACCGGTTCAGGGAAGAGGAGACCTAGATGGTTTCAGGAGACCCTCAAGGAGGCCAGGGAGAATGTAGGGGAGCCCAAGAGACAGATCAGAGAGAGCAGGCCACCAGTCAGATTGGGAGCATGTTTGGCACTAGTGAAGAGTATCTGGGATACTGAGCCATAGACTTTTGCGCAAGCAGTGGACCTCGGGTCTGGAGAGAGGCCATGGTAGACGAGTATGACTCCATTGTGCACAATGATGTCTAGGATGTGGTTCCAAGGCCAGTGGGGAAGTCAGTTGTGACTTCCAGGTGGTTGTACAAGACCAAGATTGTTGTAGGTGGCAATGTGGAGAAACACAAGGCATGTTTTTTGGTGTGAGGCTTCTCACAGATTGAGGGAGTCAATTATGACGAGACTTTCACACCAGTTGTGGGATACACTTCTATCAGGACTATCATTGCCATAGCAACAAAGATGGGTTGGCGTATTCACCAGATGGATGTGAAAACCACATTTTTGAATGGCCTTATTGAGGAGGAGGTGTACATAGAGCAATGACAGGGATTTGAGGTGAGTGACACAGAGACTCATGCGTGTCTTCTAAGGAAGGCACTATATGGTCCAAAGCAAGCTCCCTGAGCTTGGTATTCATGCATTGATACTTATTTTCTTCAGATGTTCTTCGAGAAGAGTGATGTTGATCCAAACCTCTATTTCATCATGAGAGGTGAGGACACACTCATTCTCATTTTGTATGTGGATGATTTATTCATTACTGTAGCCGAGGATCTCATAGTTGAGTGAAAGCTGGGACATGCATCACATTTTGAGATGAGTGATATCGGATTGATGCACTACTTTCTGGGTATGAAGGTATGGCAGGGGGAGGGTCACATATTTCTCGGGTAGGGGGAGTATGCAATAGATATTTTGAGAAGGTTTTAGATGGAGGACTGCAGACCCATGTCTACACCTATGATCACCAACTAGAAGAATCTTAGTGCTTCAGATAGCCAGTTGGTGGATGCCATAGTATATAGGCAGTTGATCAGTTCACTTATGTATCTGGTTAACACCAGACCAAATATTTGTTTTGCCGTGAGCACTCTCATTCAATACATGGTTGAGCCGAGGAGTGTTCACATCATTGGGGAAAAACACGTCTTGATATATGTTGTTGGGACAATGGACTATGGCCTAGACTATGTCAGGGGAGATGGAGTCAGCTTGGTTGGCTGCATAGATTCAGACTAGGCAGGATGTGTTGTTGATAGGAAAATCACCTCATGGTGCTGCTTCAGTTTTGGGTCAGGACTTGTTTCCTAGTTCAACTGAAAGAAGAATTCATTTGATTTGAATTCAGTCGAGGTAGAGTATATGGTGGCCAGTCAGGCCAGTTGCGAGGCCATTTGGCTTCGTAAGATGTTGGTTGGGTTATTTGGTCAGGAGATGTCATCGACTTTCATTCACTGTGATAATCAGAGTTGTATCAAACTCTCTGATAATCTAGTGTTTCATGACCGGTCAAATCATATTGAGATCAGGTACCACTTCATTCATGATTGGTTTCAGAGAGGGGCAGTTCAGTTGCAGTATGTCTCTATAGATGACCAGGTTGCAGATATTCTCACCAAGGCCCTGCCATGGGGCAAGCATGTCTATTTCAGAGACAAGATGGGATTGGTGAGGAACACCTTTCTCGGTAAGAGGGAGTGTTGAGTTTTGTACCTTAGGAGGTGTTCCTCATGTGCTTATGACCTCCTTAGCACATGTGGGATGGACATTACACTTTGTACCTTGTACTTTTTTCTAATTTCACTTTGACTTTGTCTAAAGTGAAATTTAGTCATTTTTGGCCTAAAAGTGACTATTAATTCACAAAGGGGGTGAATTAGGGACATAAAGTTGACATAGTAAACTTAAACCAAAGTCGGTTATTGATTTAGTTCTTGATGGGGAGATCTCAACCATTTATTAGATGGGAGATGAGATGATCTCCACCATTCATATCTTAAGTTTCCTTATGCATGTCAAAGAGGGGCGCAAAGGGTGAAGGGGGCATTCATTCTTCTTTTGTTCATTGTGAGAGGAGCTCTTGGAGGATGAGCATGAGGTCAGTTTTGTGAGGATGCTTGATCTTGGCTGCTAGCTTTCATGGAGGGAGGCTTGCATCATCTACCCTTTTTTATTTAGGAGAGAGGTTCTACTTCTGTGGAGGGCGCATTGCCAGATTGGGGCACATTAGTTGTAGGACTTCTAGCGATCAGATTGTAGTGAGATTAGTTGCAGAGGGAGGCCATTCAGTAGAAATTCATTCCCATGGAGGGGTTTCCAGATCTGAGCTCATAGTTTGCAGTTGGAGCAGTTTCAGTGGATTTGCTAGATTGTATGTGGGGCGCACATTTCTGGGGTGCACTTGGAGGTTTTGGGCTTGTATATCAACTCAAATCGAGTTTCTATTGTATCAGGTTCCATCATATATTGTACTTGTTGTATTCCATCTTCTTCTTTCCTCATATATACATATATATTCCAAACTGGTTTTCCTCGGGGGGATTTTATCCAGGGTCATGTTGACCAAAAATACCTATGTACAAAAATGAATGTGTTAGTGTCTTAGATCTGTTTATTTTCAGTTGTAGAGATCTATAGGTGTGTTGTATTTATTTTGGTATGCATTTGCTAACTTTTGGTTACTAAAACTACATGCTAGAGCACCCAAAATAGCAAATATAACTGTAACAAATCAACAAGAAGTTCTTGGATTGTTGGCTGTTATAAAGCGACAACATATTCTACACTTGACAGTTGAAACCTAGAGCCAAAATGTGGTCAAAGACAGACCCAGTTGGCAAGCTTGATAGGACCTGAAGATCTTCATTAAAGGATTTAACATATAATTGAAAGATAATAGAACAAATTAACTGTTGTAAGTTTTCTATAATAAAGTGATTTGTAGATCCGATTTATGCTTGTAAAAGTGTGCCCTAAGGACTTAAACTTGTTGGCATATGTTTAGTATCTTTCTCTTGGGCTGCCTAGTGTGTTGGGTTGAAGTGAGATGAAATATTATTTGTTGTTTGCTGCTGTAAATTCTATTTTGAATTAAAAGTCAACAAAGAAAGAAATTTTCTCAATCGCACTATCAAAACCTCCTACTGTTTTCTCATTAATTATGAATGAAATCTGCTACAAGAAAAACCAAAGAAGGTACTTCTCTCTGCTGAAATGAATAATTAAAACCCATAGCCATGCCTTCTTATATAATAAAATAAGGTCTCTTTAGGGTTACAAAATTAGACCTGATCCTAGATCCACTACAGTCTTGGGATCTGTAGCCTTATCTCTACATGACAAGTAATCTTTAAATACCGTGCTCCAAGAAAGAGATAAGATCTCCTTAGGATTTGTGCCCTACAACTAGATTTCATTCACCCTCCTTGAATTAGACTAAGTCAAAATTAGCAAACCGCTTAAATAAGACTAAAAGTCTTAACTTAGAAAAGACAACTAACACATGAAAACTGCTGAGAATGGATTGTTGATGATAGAATAACAACCCACTCTATAAGACTGACCACTCCCTCTTATTTAATGTTCCTTACTGTTGAATCTGAAAAGAGGAAGTGCACCCTCACTGTCATGTTCTAACTACTGCAACTAAAGCACTCAAATCTGGTTCAGACATGCACCCAGGACTCCCACACATGAGCCCAGGTTGTAGAAGACTATTTGAGGTACAATAATCTAACAAGTAGCACTAGGAAAGAGTCTAATTTCTTATTTTCTTTTGAAAGTGAAAATTCTATTGATGATGTTCCCTTACAACATGATGTACAAGTGCAACAACTAGAAGTTCAAGAAAGAGAAGTAGAACAAACTCCTAGACCTAAGTGGTATGAAAGAGCAAATGCTAGATGGCAACTTTGAAAGAAGAGATACAAGGTCACAAAGACAAAACCAACTTGTCAACTATGCCTCGATGATTTTGGCCATGAAAAATGAAGATCCTGTGACATATGAAGAAGCAGCTGAGAAGAATGAATGGAAAATAGAAATGGAGGAAGAGATGGATTCCTTGAGAAAGAACAATACTTTGGATCTGGAAAGGTTACCCCAAGGTAAAACTCCTATTGGCTGCAAGTAAATTTTTTGAACCAAGTATAAATCTAATGGTGAAGTTGATAAGTTCAAAGCAAGGTTAGTAACCAAAGGCTATGAACAGATCGAAGGTGTTGATTATAATGATACATTTGCTCTAGTAGAAAGGATTAATACTATCATGCTAACCTTGGCTCTCTCAGTGAGAAACAATTAGGAAGTTTATCAAATGGACATGAAATCTTCTTTCTTCAAAGGAGAAATTGAAGAGGAAGTGTATCTTGAGCAGCTAGAAAGTTTTATAACGAAGGCAAAGAAAACAATGTACAGGTTGAAAAAAGTGATATATGGATTAAAGGAAGGAGAATGAGCTGGGTACAAGAAGATCATTAATTGGGTCGTAAAGAAAGGGTTCACAATAAGTCAAGAATACCCTTATCTTTATTTCTTGAAATCTCATAATAACATTCACATGGTGGGTTGTATGTTGATAACCTTATCTTGATA
>JZKD02S2361886.1:408233-434750 GCA_000966675.3 Picea glauca | reverse complement strand
AGAAATGTGAATATGTGATGTGAATGGACCTTGTGGAAAAGGTCGATGAATGTGAATAATATTATGAATTTATATTGCAGGACTGCTGAGAGGGGATGTGCTAAAAAAGAGACCACGATGGTGGTGGAAGGCACCTGGAAAGGTGGCGTTAACTCCCACCGAGAATTAATATCGTATTTGGACTTCACTGGCCCGGAGAACCAAAAGTGGCTCGCTGGCCCCAAATTAAATGTCTCGCCGGCTGGTAGGTAGATGGCTCCTCAGGAATTTATGAGGGATAGGGGGGTGAACCACCCATCCGTAGAGCCGTCAAGCCTGACCAGCACGAGGGAAATCATGCCACACATAACGTCGCAAGAGGATAAGGTGTGGGGGAGAAGCGATTGGGGGGCAGACGCGAGGGAAGGAAGATAACTCTGGAAACATGTAGAGTGAGTGATAGCAGAGAGGAAGGAGAGTAACCTTCACTTCTTGTCACTGGAAAACAGAGACGTAGTCTCACAACATCGTGGTCTCGACATGGGGGTGGCTAGTGGTAAATCCGTTGGGAGTCGCTGAGCCTATGGTTGGGTGGAAACGAGTACCCCTCTTAGCAGTTCCATAACCCCTGGTGTTATTTTTGATAAGTGTTTTGCCTCTGGCATCTTGAAATATATATTTAGTCTAACATTTTTGTTTATAAGTTGTGAAATGGTGAATGATTCCAGAGTAAGAATGTCTGTATGGTGTCTTGATCAATACTGGTAGATGCATGTTTATAATGGAAAAAATACATATGGCTTATGTCTTCATAAATCACTATTTATATGCTTACTGACCTAATTCAGACTACCTGTCTGATTCATGGGAGAAAGGTACCCTTATATGCCTCAGATAGTACCCTGGGTAAAAACCTCCCCATAGAGATACCCTCCTTGAAAATGCCGTCAAGAATCAGGAAAGAGAATGTGAAGGCGTAAGGCCTTAGTAACCCTGCACGAGGAGGAACGATCCTCTTGAAAACCCGAGATGGAAGCATAAGGATGAAGTATCGAATCGACGGACGAGTTCCCGTTGGGAGATCTGTGGTCACTCACGAACGTCAGATCGAAAGAATAAGATGGAGTGTTAAGTGCCGTAACCTTGATAGGTATTGATCGATGGACGAGATTCCATCAGGAAACCTGTGGTCACGCATGACCATTAGATTGGTAGGAGTAAGTAGGGTGTTAAATACCTTACCCCTTTGTTTTCCGTGTCTTCGTGGGCAGTGAAGGAATCGGGACTGTAGATATCCAAGGTCCATGGGAGTATCTGGACCGTTGATTTTCCACGTCCAGGGAGTCATGGAAGAATGCACAGGTAGGAACCAATCTGAGCCGTTAGATCTTGGCTGGAAAACCCGACAGCCGTTGGATCTGTCGGGAGTCCTGGTTATGGGAGTTCAGGACTTTCCATGGTGAAAACTCTGGGATAGATATGGACTGCCCGATCTCGGGAGGCCACGTGTCCTAAGATTACCCATTTTGGGAAATCAGGAATCGCGAACTCAGGAGTCCTGGTGACGAGAGTTCGGGACTTTCCATGGTGAAAACCCCGGGATAGATCTGTACCGCTCGATCTCGGGAGGCCACGTGTCCTGAGATTACCCATTTTGGGAAATCGAGAATCACGAACTCAGGAGTCCTGGTGATGAGAGTTCAAAACTTTCCATGGTAAAAACCTCAGGATATATCTGGACCGCTCGATCTCGGGAGGCAACGTGTCATAAGATTACCCATTTCGGGAAATCGGGGATCGAGGATTCGGGAGTTCCGTTGACAAGAGGTTGGGCTCTCGCCTTGATAAATCCCGACGGAAATAAAACTGTGGTCATATGAGAAGAGGGCATATCGACCAAGGCGTAGCCCAGGGGGATAATTTCCAAACGAGGCATGTTCGACACTTCGGAATTTTGGTACTCGGGACACCAAAGGGCATGCTTCCCTGTGCCAACAAATCCCGAAATTAAGACTTGCAAACCCCCACCTGTTAGTACGAGGGTTAAGTATCGATCAATGGATGAGATCCTTTTGGAGGATCCAGGGTCTGGGATGACCATGAGATGTGAGGAAGAGATGTCGGCTTTAAGCTGGGGCGTGAATGCGCATTAAGGTAAGTAATGAGTAGATATGGACGGCCATAGTCCACCCACTCAGATCCATGGATGAGGTTTCATTCCGGAGCCCCCTTGCTATTCTGCCTTTAGCGGTGGAGGGGGGGTCCGGAATCGTATGTGCAACTCTTGAATGGTTGAGATTAATTCACCTTGATCAATGGTGCTTTGGTGAATTTCGAACCCCCCTTGCCATTCCGCCTTTAATGGGGGGGGGGGGGTTCCGAAATAGTGTGGCGTGTGAAGTGGGGCCCCCTCCTGTCCTGTCGACTACTGTGTCGCATTTCCTCTCTGCCCCCTGTACTCCACTTAACCGTGCAATGGGGCCTGTTCTCATTGGCTGTTCTCTAGCCCTGTTGGGATTTGTTCCTATTGGCCATTTGCTAACCCTATAGGGATTCATCCCTATTGGCTAGTTGCTAGCCCTGTCGGGGTATGACGGTTGCAGAGTCGGACGATTCGACACCCCTGTAGCGCCGAGGCGTGAAATACAAAGAGGCATCGTGATTATTTGAACTATGATCATGACCCATGATCACATGGAAGAGAGAGAGAGAAAGAGCCAGCTTGCGCTAGGCCTCTGTAGGTAATTCAGGGGCTCTGATTCAACAAAAACCAACAAAACAATTTGATTGAGGTAGTGGGTATGTGACAAAGTGGTATCAGAGCATGTTTACATCACTCGGCTTGATTGGGCTCATGAACGAGTTATGCATAAGCTCCTTTCGAAGAACTCCTACGAGGAGTAACCCCCTAACTTAACTCTCTTGTCCAGGATTAAAACTTGGAAATGAGAACCCGATTGTGTATACATGTGAAAAAGTTATGAATTTATGCACATGTTCTAAAATGTATCTAACTCTTGACTAATAACCAACGTTTGTGTTTTCACCCAAGCGGACGATCAGCCGCGGGAATTTACAGACACAGAGAATGGTGACTCACCAATAGGTGGGAGAAGGCTCCCACAATAGAGATGAAGAGTCTGACGAAAGAAGAGAAATAGGAACCCCTCCAGATCTAGCCCATACTATGAGGAGTCTCATGGTTGAATTGCAAAGCTGCAAGGTCGACAATGAAAGGATGATGAAAGAACTAGAAAAACAAACTGAAATTAATGCAGTTTTACTACAGAGCTTATCCGACCTACAGCAAAAAATGCAACATACACCCGAGATGCAGAAACATGGTCGTATCAGTGGCCATACTGAGAGGAGCACCTCAAGAAAGGTCCACCCCAGAGGTAAAGGACCAGTGCCAGACGATTCCTCTGAGAAGGAAGATGGCGATTCAGAAGGCTCCTCCAGCAGCAGGACCAGTTCCTATTCTCGAAGAAAACAAAAGAATCAAAAGACTTCCAAGGGTCATAAATTTGAGGAATTCAGAAAGGCCAAACCTCCCTCCTTTGACGGTGAGATAAAGAGGGGAGAGGAAGTCGAGGCCTGGCTACTTGGACTGAAGAAATATTTCAGAGTCCATGATTTTTTAGAGAATTTGAAGGCCCGAGTGGCCACTTTCAATATGAACGGAAAAGCTTCCATCTGGTGGAAAGATCTTAAGAATATGAAAGGGGTCCACGAGGAGGACCTGTCTTGGAAACAGTTTGAAAAGTACTTCTGGAAGAAGTATTTGTCGAAAAAATATTTCGACGAGAAGGCTAAAGAGTTTTATGAACTCAAACTGGGGCAACTCACTATAGAGGAATATGTCAACAAATTCCTCGACTTATTGAGATATGTACCCTACATCAAAGCAGAGAAGGAGAAGGTGCAACACTTCATCAGTGGGCTACCTAGGGAATACTGGAACCGAATCGAATTCGACGAGACAAAGACCTTAGAAGACACTATTCAAAAGGCAACATATTGTCATGAACAATATGGACATCGGGCAGAGTCTCGTGGAGACTGGAAACAAAAGAGTGGTTCGATATTTTAGAAAAAGGGATCAAATCCTCAGGATTTAAAAACTACAAGAAGAACCCCAGAATGAACTTTCCAACCCGGAGTTTACTCCAACAGAACTTTCCCTCGGGGGACGGAAATAAAAATTCTGGACCTATACCAGTGAAGACTAATAACCCAAAGAAAGAACCTCTAAAATGCTGGGGTTGCAGAGAAGAGCATCTCCTGAGAGACTGTCCACACTGAAAACATAATAGTGAGAAAGTTTATAACATTCAGGAAGCTACCATAGTCAATGATGTGGAAAGGAGTGTGCCGCTGATTTATGCAGCCTTGGATAATAACCAAGCTGACCACCAAGCTTCAGTGGTGGAAATATAAGGTATGATTTTCAACCATCTAGTGTCTGTTTTGATTGACCCTGGTTCACATTTGAGTTATATAGCCCCTAGAACTGTTGAAAGGTTTAATTTACAGCCACAAAAACAAACCAAGCCATGGTTGGTACAGTTAGCCACTGGCACCAAAAGAAAGGTAGTAGAGGCCATACTAGCCTGCCAATTAATGTTGGGTAAATTCCCCACCCAAACAACCCTTAATGTATTACCCCTGGGATCATACGATCTGTTGATTGGAATGGATTGGTTGGCCGCCCATAAAGCCAAACTAGACTGTTACCATAAAACCTTAGAATGTGTGAGCCAAGAAGGAAAAAGGATAACCCTCCAAGGGATCCGAAAACCGGTCTCGGTGAGGCAAATATCAACACTGCAAATGAGAAAGTATTGCCGAAAAGGATGTCCCCTATATGCAATACAGGTGTTGAAAACAATCGAAGGTGATAATCCAAGCCCTGATGATCACCCTATCCTGAGAGAATACAAAGATGTTTTTACGGAAGAGGTACCGGGTCTACCTCCAAGAAGAGACATTGACTTCTCAATAGAGCTCGCACCAGGAGTGGTTCCGGTGTCTAGGACACCCTACCGGATGAGCACACCCGAGTTAGTGGAACTCAAATTGCAATTGAAAGAAATGATGGATAAGGGTTATATTCGACCCAGCGTGTCCCCATGGGGAGCACCAGTCCTGTTTGTGAAAAATAAAGATGGCACCCTTAGACTGTGTATAGATTATAGACAACTCAATAAATTAACCATAAAGAACAAGTACCCCTTGCCCATGATCGATGATCTATTCGATCAGTTGGGAGGAGCGTCTATTTTCTCAAAGATTGACTTGAGGTCGGGATACCATCAAGTCCGAATCAAGGGTGAAGACATCCATAAAACCGCTTTCTGGACATGGTATGGTCACTATGATTTTGTGGTAGTGCCATTTGGGTTAACCAATGCCCCTGCCACTTTCATGTGTTTAATGAACAATGTACTCAGTAAATTTTTAGATTAATTTGTACAAGTTTTTATTGATGACATATTAATCTACTCTAAGAATAGATAAGAACATGAAGAGAATCTTAGAGTTGTGCTGCAAGTGCTAAGAGAGCACCAACTCTATGCTAAATTCAACAAATGTGACTTCTTTCAGAAGAAAATACATTACTTGGGACATGTTTTGTCCGAGGAAGGGGTAGCAGTAGATCCTGACAAGATCAGGTGTGTCATGGAATGGCCTACCCCAAAGGATGTCTCAGACATCAGATCCTTTATGGGATTAGCAAGATACTATAGGAGATTTATAAAAGGATTCTCCAAGATTGGTTGTCCAATCAATGCCCTCCAGAGGAAGGGGACAAAATTCATGTGGACACAGAAATGTGAAGAAAGATTCCAAACCCTGAAACATCTATTGACCCATGCACCTGTGTTGAAAATCGTTGACCTAGAAACTTACTTCCTTATGTGCACAGATGCCTGTAAAGAAGGGCTCGAAGGAGTCCTTATGCAGAAAGGAAGTGTGATCTGCTATGAATCCCAAAAATTAAATGAACATGAAGTCAAGTATGTGAATCATGATCTAGAACTGGCTTCCATAGTGCATGCCTTGAAAATGTGGAGGCATTACCTCTTGGGAAGAAAATTTGTACTTATGACAGATCACTATGGATTGCGGTATTTGTTTGACCAACCAAAGCTCAATGCTAGACAAGCCAGATGGATGGCCCTCCTTAGCGAATTTGATTTTGAAATCAAACACATTAAAGGGAAAGAAAATAGGGTGCTCGATGCCCTTAGCAGAAGCATGAAAACAATTCACCTGGCAGCAGTGAGTACCTGTGAGAAAGATGTCAAGAACAGAGTCAGAAATGCACAGGAGACAGATCCCTTCGTTCAAACTGTGACCCTATACCTACAGCAAGAACCTGCTGGAGTAAAATATGAAGGCTACCAGATGACCGAAGGAGGTCTGCTCACTTACAGAGATAGACTGTACATTCCAAATTGTGACGAATTGAAGAGGTTCATTATGGATGAACTACATAAAAGACCATATATTGGTCACCGAGGATACTAGAAAATGATCACTGCCACCCAGAAACAATTTTATTGGACTGGATTAAATAAGGACATAGCCAAATAGTTGGCCCAATGAATAGAGTGCCAATAGGTTAAAGTAGAACATCAACATCCAACATGACTATTACACCCTTTACCCATCCCAGAATGGAAATGGGAAACCATTTCCATGGATTTTATCACAAGATTGCCAACTTCAACCAAACAAAATGACGCCATTATGGTAGTGGTGGATAAATTGAGAAAGTATTCTCATTTCATCCCTGTCAAATCAACCTGCAAGGTGATATATATCGCCCAAGTATTCATGAAAGAGGTATTCAGACTGCACGGTATGCCGAAAGAGATAGTGTCTGACAGAGACACAAAATTTACTTCCATTTTTTGGAAATCACTGATGGGTAGTTTAGAGACCAAATTGTTGTTTAGAACCACCTATCACCCTCAGACCGATAGACAGACAGAAAAAGTGAATCAGATATTAGAGGATATGTTAAGAATGCATGTAATGAATCAACCCAAAAAATGGGAAGACTACCTGCCATTGGTAGAATTCGCCTACAACAACAACTACCAAGCATCCTTAAAGATGAGTCCCTTTGAGGTCCTCTATGGTAGGCCATGTAATAATCCAGTCAGCTGGAGTAATCTTGTAAATAGGATTTATTTTGGACTCGACATGTTGAAAGAAATGGAACAACAAGTGACTCAGATAAAACAAAATCTGAAGGTCGCTCAGAACCGACAAAAAAGTTATGTTGATCAAAAGAGAACTCCAAGAGAGTTCAAAATGGGAGACCATGTATATCTCAGAATTAAGCCCATAAGGAGTTCCCTAAAAATGGGAGCTTGTGCCAAGTTGGCACCTTGGTATTGTGGACCCTTTGAAGTTCTAGAAAGAGTGGGACCTGTAGCCTATCGTCTAGCACTTCCTCCCACAGTAAAAGCACATAATTTTTTCCATGTTTCATTATTTAAGAAATATGTACATGATGCTAATCATGATGCGTCTCTATGTACATGCAGAGTGAGTGATAGAAGAGAGGAAGGAGAGTAACCTTCGCTTCTGGTCACTAGCAAATAGAGACGCAGTCTCACAACATCGTGGTCTCAACTCGGGGGTGGATAGTGGTAAATCCGATGGGAGTCGCTGAGCCTACGGTTGGGTGGAAACGAGTACCCCTCTCAGCAGTTGCATAACCCCTGGTGTTATTTCTGATAAGTGTTTTTCCTCTGGCATCTTGAAATATATATTTAGTCTGACATTTATGTTTATAAGTTGTGAAATGGTGAATGATTCCAGAGTAAGAATGTCTGTATGGTGTCTTGAGCAATACTGGTAGATGCATGTTTATAATGGAAAGACTATGTATGACTTATGTCTTCATAAATCACTATTTATATGCTTACTGACCTAATTCACACTCCATGTCTGATTTGTGGGAGAAAGGTACCCTTATATGCCTCAGATAGTACCCTAGGTAAAAACCTCCCCATAGAGATACCCTCCTTGAAAATCCCGTCAAGAATTGGGAAAGAGAATGTGAAGGCATAAGGCCTTAGTAACCCTGCACGAGGAGGAACGATCCTCTTGAAAACCTGAGATGGCAGCATAAGGATGAAGTATCGAATCGACGGACGAGTTCCCATTGGGAGATCTGTGGTCACTCACGACCGTCATATCAAAAGAAGAATATGGAGTGTTAAGTGCATTAACCCTGACAGGTATTGATCAACGAACGATATTCCATCAGGAAACCTGTGGTCACGCATGACTGTTAGATTGGTAGTAGTAAGTAGGTTGTTAAATGCCTTACCCCTTTGTTTTTTGTGTCTTCATGGGCAGTGAAGGAATCGATACCATAGATCTCCAAGGTCCATGGGAGTATCTGGACCGTTGATTTTTCCACATCCAAGGAGTCATGGAAGAATGCACAGGTAGGAACCAATCTGAGCCGCCAGATCTCGGCTGGAAAACTCGACAGTTGTTGGATCTGTCGGGAGTCCTAGTGACGGGAGTTCGGGAGTTTCCATGGTGAAAACCCCGGGATAGATCTGGATTGCCCGATCTTGGGAGGCCACGTGTCCTGAGATTACCCATTTCGGGAAATCGGGAATCACGAACTCAGGAGTCCTGGTGACGAGAGTTTGGGACTTTCCATGGTGAAAATCCCAGGATAGATCTGGACCACCCGATCTTGGGAGGCTACATGTCCTGAGATTACCCATTTCGGGAAATCAAGAATCACGAACTTGGGAGTCGTGGTGATGAGAGTTCGGAAATTTCCATGGTGAAAACCTCGGGATAGATCTGGACCACCCGATCTCGAGAGGCCACGTGTCATAAGATTACCCATTTCGGGAAATCAGGGATCGGGGATTCGTAAGTTCCGTTGATAAGAGGTCGGGCTCTCGCCTTGATAAATCCCGACGGAAATAAAACTGTGGTCATATGAGAATAGGTCTTATCGACCAAGGCGTAGCCCAGGGGGATAATTGTGAAACGAGGCATGTTTGACACTTCTGCATTTCGGTACTAGGGACACCAAAGGGCATGCTTCCCTATGCCAACAAATACCGAAATTAAGACTTGCAAACCCCCATATGTTAGTACGAGGGTTAAGTATCGATCAACGGATGAGATCCTTTTGGAGGATCCAGGGTCTGGGATGACCGTGATATGTGAGGAAGAGATGTCGGCTTTAAGTTGGGGCATGAATGCGCATTAAGGTAAGTAACGAGAAGATCTAGATGGCCAGAGTCCACTCGCTCAAATCCACGGCTTAGGTTTCATTCCAGAGCTCCCTTGCTATTCTGCCTTTAGCGATGGGTGGAGGTCCGAAATCAGATGTGCAACTCTCGAATGGTTGAGATTAATTCACCTTGATCAATGGTGCTCAGGTGAATTCTGCACCCCCTTGCCATTCTGCCTTTAATGTGGGGGGTCCGGAATAGTGTGGCATGTGAAGTGGGGCCCCCTCCTATCCTGCCGACTACCGTGCCGCATTTCCCCTCTGCCACCTGTACTCCACTTAACTGTGCGACGGGGCATGTTCTCATTGGCTATTCTCTAGCCCTGTTGGGATTTGTTCCTATTGGCCATTTGCTAACCCTATAGGGATTTGTCCCTATTGGTCGGTCTCTATCCCTATCGGAGTCCGACAGTTGCAGATTCGGATGATTCGAGACCCCTGTAGCGCCAAGGCGCAAAATACAAAGAGGCACCACGATTATTTGAACTATGATCATGACCCGTGATCACATGGGAAGAGAGAGAGAAAGAGCCAGCTTGCGCTAGGCCTTCGTAGGTAATTCGGGGGCTCTGATTCAGTAGAAACCAACAAAAAACTTTGATTGACGTAGTGGGTATGTGACAAAAATATAGACTCTATTATAGCGCAAGTTGTAGGTTGGGCAAAGCCCGACCCAGCCACAAAGAAAGTGCTACAACTTGGGAAACACCTCGATGTAGGTCCCACACTTCAAGGTTGACTAGGTCACTCTAGGGAGGTGATCCCTAGGGGGATTGAGATGGAGATGGAGTGAAATGGAAGTGAATCCCCTATAGGCCAAGTCTAAGTGGAGTGAAATGTGTGGAATGAACTCTTGGGAAGGTCCAAGGGTTGCCAAGTGTGTTGAGTAACCTGCAAATGGTGAAATACCTTCCCAAGACACAAGAAAATACACTTTGCAATGATGTATGTTAGTTGGATCAGCAAGTTAATCTTTTTGTACCTAATTTGCAGTAGTAGATGACAATTTATATCAACAATTAAAGTATATAAATCAGAATACAAAAATCTAAACTAGTTAAGTAAATCAACATTAAGATTACCAATGAATATATGCTGAGAAATGGCACTTAAGAAGCAATAGAAGATGGATGTTGTAAACATGTATTTTCTGCAGAAAATTGCAGCTTATGTTTGTAGCATTCAATGGCATGCAGCAGCAAAATCAACCTTGGAAAAGTGCCAAGAACTAACCCAAAAGGTGGGCCCTAGTTGGTAGACTAGGTGAGTGAAGTTAGAGAGCTAGTCTAGGGTTAGTTTAGGAGTTAAGATAGTGTTAGTAGCTAGGATTATGAAACCCTAATGGCTGTAGGTTAAAGTTTGTAACATCAATTAAAGTAGTGGGAGAGAGGGGACGCCCTAGTAGGGGAAGACTCCTCTCAATGAAGAAAACCAACTTCAAGCAAGAAACCTTTCAAAAGATCAAAAATTGTGTTTCTCAAGGGAATGATTTTATATCTCCATTGCAAAAAAGTATGACTAGTGCCTTCACTATTGGGTTAATGGAGTCAAATAAACGAATAGCTAGAGAAGCTACCTCCTTGGGGGTGTAATCCCTTTTACTTCCCAAGGCAAGTTTCTCTAGCTAGGGTTTAACCTAAGAGGGTGTATGCCCTTATACTTCTTTGAGCAAACCCTTGTATAATCAATGAGATGAAGCATAAAATGATGAAGACTATAGTGGGGATGTATGCCCTTATACTTCCCACCTAGCTCCTAGCATAACAATACTTGACTTGAAAAAATGATAGCATAATAGTAAAAGACCATACCAAGATCAAGAGAGATGCCAAGATGATCCACCATAAAAGCTATAAAAACATCATCCAAGGCTAGCGCCTCACTCCTCCATCAACCATTCATCAATATAGCCATAAACAAGTGCACAAGAGACAAAAAGAGCCAAGTGTAGCGAAAATTTTAGACCAAGTCCTCTCACAATGAGGGAGCATTATGTTAAAATGAGATCTTATGATCTCTTATTTTTACAAAATGTCACCAAAGTGACTTGTCCATAAATTGAGTAAACCACAAGATTAGGGGTCAACAGCCCTAATCTTGCCCCTTTAACAAAGTAATATTAAACAATTCACTTAAAATTTCACTTTTTGCACAAATAAAACCCTAATTTACAAGGACGTCACCCCTTTAGGAGACGTTTTGGCAGTAGGAGAAGGAGGGTAGTAAAGCTTCTCAAAGCCACATTCCAAGCATCCAAATGTCTTCCTTCAAGGTCAAGACCTCAAAACCCACAAAACATCCAAGTGCCAAACCATATCATCTCACCACCATGTCCTAGCCCCCCACACATGACGTCATGCTAAAAAAGAGGACGTTTTTCACCTCCTGGGAAAATCGTTTGGCAAATGAGGGCTAGGATATTTTTTCCAATTCATCATCAAGGCCTTCCAAGTCTAATCTTTCTCATCCGGCATGTGGGCCCTTGGCATCCAACCTGTGGGATTTTATCCCCATGGAAGCCCAAGCTAGGCTCTTTCTCCCAAAACTGTCCACCAACTACGTCCTGCAAAGACAAATGAGCACGCCCTCCAAGGATCTCAAGTCATAACATCATGATATGTGAATCCAATCAATAAATAAGCCATCTAAGCATGTGCATCAAGGATCACTATATCAAACAATTAATTGCTCAAAGACACTATGTGACTTGTCAAGCCTGAATATGGGAGGGTTGACGAGGTGTTTTATTGGGTAGATCTTGCCCTAGGTCAATGAGAGTTTCCAAGAGATCCCTCTCGAATCCATGTAAAGTGGATGAAGTGGTTGGGGTCAAGACTCAATGGGCATAGGGCTCATGACATACAAGGGGTCGTAGTGTCTCATTCATGGGTGCCTTTGTAGAGGGTGTGTGGTATCTTCATCCACAATGCACTTTTTCCAAGCTAATCGATTGATTTTTATCTTTCTTTCTTTGTATTTTTTTTCAATATAGCATAAGATGAGATTGAAGGTCACTACCCCGACATGGTGACCAAATGATGGCAATGTCACCCACAAACACCTAGTGGAAATGACATGGTTGGCTCGTGATGAGGCCTCCTTTCTCTTAGCCATGCAACTAAGAGCCATTACCCTAGTTTGGTGACCAGATGATGGTAATGTCATACCCTTAGATATTCATGGACGTGATAGTTCAGCTCGTGATGAGACCTCCTATCCTTCAACTAACCTTTTAAGCATTCTTGATCATATTGTGGGTCCCCTTTACTCAAAGATAAGTGTTTCATTGCTTTCTTGGGTAATCCCTGGGCGAAGCATATAGAAGGTTTATACAAGGCTTTTATATTTTACCCAACATCAACCCCTCTGGGCCTTCAGCCCCTTCTTCCCATAGAATGAGGGACAACCCCTTCTCGGATCAATACACCCTAAAATCCCAAGAGATAAGGAAATGGAGGGGAATAATGATGGAAAGTGGTAAGTAAGGTCAGGAACAGTACAATGGCTCATTAAGGGAGTTCCTATAAGCAAACCCATCCCCAAGGAAAACCACTTACTAGGGCACAATGTCAACCACCAAGGTGAAGCAGGGCAAAAGGCATAATGTCCAAGCATATATCATGAAATCTAGAGAAGTCTAAGATATATTATAATCAAATGGCTTAAATATTGAAATTATGCTCACCATAATACTGACTTGTACCTCATGGAGCAAGGACCATTGCCTTCCGGAAGCCAACTGGTGTGGTGGATGCCATCTGCAAAACTATGACCATCTGTGGTGGTGAGTGGGTTTTTCATCTGTGAAAAAGGGTATTGTTGGTCATGTAGTCTCTCGACACTCTATATCTGCAACCTGAGGGCCTCGAGACATTATCTCCTTATTTATCCACAAAATGGGGATAACAGACCCGATGAAGAAGGAGATGAAGAAACACTTTGCAATGATAGATCTTCATCCACTCCATTACTTCTTTGGCATAAAAGTATAGAAAAACGAAATGGAAATAATCCTTAGTCAATGTACACTTCTAATTTACCCAAGAAATTCAAAATGGTTGATTGCAAACCAGTTGAAATTCCCATGGAGGTTGGTAAGTTCACTCTCGAGGGTGATGATTCAGAAAAAAGTTGACTCCGCTCTTTATAGAAAGCTAGTTGGCAGTTTACTTTATTTGACTATCACTAGACCAGACATTTGTTAGGAGTTGGTGTATGTTCATTATTTATAAGAAGTTACATTGGGCAGCAGAAAAGAAAATTTTAAGATATTTGCAAGGAACAAAAGGCTTTGGCATGTGTTACAATATGAATGATGACATTACTCTCACAGGTTTTACTGACAATGACTGGGCAGGCTGTAGTGATGATAGAATATCCACTTATGGATACCATTTTAACATTGGCTCAGGAGTTGTTTCGCATTGCAGCAAGAAACAAAAGTCAGTTGCTCTTTCAAGTTTCATCTACATAAGAAGGTTATAAAGCTACTGCAACAATAGACAAGGAAACAATTTGGTTGAGAAGACTTGTGGATTTACTAAATGAAAACCATGAAAATCCTACAACAAATTTTTTTGACAAAATTAGTGCCATCCAGTTATTAGAAAATTTATACTTTCATGCAAGGACAAAACACATGGATATCCAGAGTATTATTAGATTTATTTATGAATAGAAGTAGATAAAGTCGCAGTATGTGGAAATAGAAAAACAGATAGCAAATATCTTCAACAAAGCTCTACCAAAAGACAAGTTCACAAAATTTTGTCATGCAGTTGGAGTCACCCAAATTATTCATTAAGGGGGTGTGCTAAAGATTAATGAATTAATTTGGCTGACATTAATGCTTTTATTTGTTTCGAGAAATAGATTCAAGTTCAAGTGCCTTAGGGGATTCATTGTTATCAAATGAAGAAATTCATTTGAAATTTCAATACTACGACAACCCTGTTTTCTAGGGTCCAAACAAGAGAGTGTGAAGATCTCTATACAGCTCCATTTTTTGCATTTTTTTTTTCAATTGGAAATCTATATGAGTCAGCTAAATGCAGTTATAATTTCATCCATTTCCACCTAGAGGGTACAGAGTTATGCTCATTTTGGTAAAGTGTGTTTTCCAGTTCTGCAACATTTTATTTGTTAAGGATTATTTCTTTTCTGAAAGAAGGAAAGGAAGAGGGTTTTTCACAGCATATGATATGTTTCCAGATTTATGATATATCTCATATTAGCAGTGTTACATGGAGATGCGTCCCATAGGATTTGGGGCACGACCCCTCGCTCCCCACGCGCCCAATATGTGGGGCGCTTGGTGCAACGTTTCGCCACACCCCTTTTCTGTGAAACTCCCCAAAACGCACCCTGAAATGTTTCATCAAGTTGCATGACACGTTTTCTCAAAAATGGGGGCTTGTGGATGTCCCCTCCTGAAAAGCAAGACGCGCTTCGCAAAAAGGGGGGCTTGTGGGCACCCCTCCAATTTTTTTTCCAAATGCATAAAAACTTAAAAAAAACAAAAATCTTAGTAAACTACTAAAATTAATTCACCTTTGCATATACATCTCTCTTATTTAACATTTACAAATCATTTAGCGTTTGGATTTCATATGAGAGTGACCCACAATTTGCCTTGGTTATGTCTATTTCACATGCAACTTATGTGACTAATTTTTAGATCTGAAACTGTTTCCTGGTGAGTAAACAGTAAACCCTAGCTGTTATCACTGAACAATTTTACACTGAAAATTATTGACTAAAAATATATGCAGCGGAAACAACAAGATCATACATGAATCATCAATACACAAGAGACAATTTTTTTGTTTTGTAACTTTGTAAATTTCAGAAATTCTGAGGGCAAAAACAACCCACCCAAATTTGCCACAATTGCAAAATTTCCCTTGTTGAAATTTCCAAGCTCCTAGCACAATTGCACTCTCACTTATGCTAACTCCATTATGCACAGTGATCAAATGTCACAATTACCTCTCTCCTTTATATACAAGTCCAATGAGTGAGTTTAGGCACCCCTTATAAACTCAACAATTAATTAGAATATTTGAATCCTCTTTGCAGGTGTGAAACCCCTACATAGGCCCACAAAGCCCATCAACTTGCCCAAGAGGCCCTAGGCTCATCCCAAGGCCGATTTCACTAAAATGAAAGGCTAAACTAGTGCCAACAAAGATTCCCACATGCCTGACACCTTGGCCTCTTGTGGGAATACCTCCCGAAGCTACAATATCATCAACAGGTTACTCGTGAGAGTGACTCTGATTCAGATAGTGACATTGCCATTGATGGTCTTGATGCTTTCGTACAACAAATGGATGTAGAGGACCAATCAATGGCATCCTTGATGCTCATTTGAGGTTGATTTATTTTAGCTACTTTTAGTTTTCACTATCAATTGTTAATTTTTAGTTGTAAATTTTGACTTTAGATATTGATGACCGAGTCTGACTTGTCACTCTTTACTACTTTTAAGTAATTCTAATTTATTATTTCAGACTTCAGTATCTACTATTTAGTATTTACATCAATGTTACAAGAACCAAACCGAAACCAGTAAAACCGACCGGTCCAACCGGTTCTGAGCCCCCAATGGTCTGAACCACCTCATCAAACCGCCCCTGATCGGTTTCGTACGAAACCGACTAGTTCCTTGAAGTTTTTTTGCCTAAACCGGTCGGTTCCGTACGGAACCGGTTTTTTGCTGAAGACAACCCACAGTTGGAAAAGGTAGGGGGAAATTAGATTTTTTTTAAATTTAGGGTTGGGGGCATGCATGGGAAGCTTCTAGATTGTGTAGTCTCTAGTATCTACTCTCTAGAGTCTATCCTAGACTCTAGCCTAGACTCTATGGTTATTTTTGGACTTTATAGGCCATTTAGAGCCTTTTTGATGATGTATTTTGATTCGGATATTCATATGACTATGGACTCATGGAGTGCACTTACTCTTAGTGCTATTTTGGTTTTATACACTATTACTTGTTATATATATATGATAAAATTTGCAAATTTGTGTATAATGGTTTGGATTCACATGGATGCACATGAATATATATGAGGAACTTTGCAAATTTGTGTATAATGGTTTGGAATCGGATTCACATGGATGCACATGAATATGTATTTGTTTTTCAAAATTTGAATATTTTATGTATTTTTAGTGACCATTTTTTTCCCGGTTCCGGTTCGGTTCCAGTTTTTGGGGTCGACCGGTTCAATGACCGGTCCGGTTCTGGTAACTTTGATTTAGATAGTACTATTTGGAATTTGAATCAAACTATTTCATTTTGTTGCAAGTTATAAATTTGAACTTTTGATGTGCATATATCATTGGTCCAATGTGAAATATGATAATAACAATGGTGATAGATGAATCATGTTTCTATCATTTACAAGTTTTTGTTTAGTATTTACATTGCACAATGATGAATTTACATGGGATGAATCGTTATTGTTGGGATTTTTTATTTTTTTATAATTTCAGGGATGATCCTGGTATCCCCCACTTTAGGGATAACTAAGGAGATTATGTCTTGAGGTCCATAGGTCCTAGACATGGAGTACCAAGAGCCAGATCGACTTGAGCATGGCCTTGGAGGGCCCATATTTTATTACCTTTAGTGCCTCCACTTTGTCAGCAACAACAACATCCATCACCTCGGCTTGATCCTGTAATAGAAGTGGATCTTGCTCCATGAGGTAATGAGTCTAGGTATCATGGTATGTGTCACTCTGATCCTCAAAACCTTTGAATATGTGCATTTAGTTATTTTGTTTCTAACGGGTGCTTGGATCTTATACTTATCCACTTGAGAATGTTTAGGGGGAATGACAAGATGCCCTAGTAAGCTTGTGCCCATAGGGTTTGAGTTTCCACTGGGGGGATTCATGAAAAGTCATCGTCCGCTCCCATCATACTTACCATTTTCCATCTTACTCCCACTCACCTATCCAATTACATTGGTCTGGGCATTGGGTTGGCCAATTATTTAAGGGTTGCACCTTACCTTGTGGGAAGAAGGGGCTAAAGGCCCAGAGGGTAAAAGCAGTTGGAAAAAGATAAAAGCCTAAAAATAAATCCTAGAGATGCTTCGCCCAGGGATCCCGAGAAAGCAGTAAAAGGCTTCTTAGCAAGAAACAGAGGGACCCATAAAAAATAATAAAACAAGACCTAGTCAAAGGATAGGGGGTCTCATCACGAGCCAACCTATTAGGTCCATGGACATCTAGCAGTATGACACTACTAGCAGCTGGTTACCATGCCAAAGTAGTGGTTCTTGGTGGCATAGCCAAGAGAAAGGGGGTCTCATCACGACCCAACCTTCTCATTTTCATGAAAGTGCTTGTGGGTAACATTGCCACCACTAGTCACCATACCAGGGTAGTGTCCCTTGATTATCTTTTTGAAAGAAAAAGGAATAAAGAATAAAGAATAAAAGGCATGAATGGGCTTGGAAACATTTGCATCTAGGATAGGTGCAACTCACCCTCTATAGAGGCACCCACAGGTCATCCATGCATTTACCTACTATCACTTCACCCCTTATCCAGACATCCCTTGACCACCTCACCCACTAACATGACTTGGAATTTATTTCTACCAGAAACATCCCACATCCAGTGAGCATTTTCCCAATAGGACGCCCTGTCACTTCCTCCAAACTTGGCTTGCAGATTTGTATAATGTCTTTGAGTACTTGACTGGGTAAAAGGGGTTTTATGCACATGTTTAATAAAATTGATTATTAGATGTGATTGACATTGCTATGATCCCTATGACTTATGATCCCATGGAGGGAATATCTGCTGATGTGAAGGATCATACCCGACAGATAGGTACACATGGGGAGATGATTAGTTCAGAGCTCCATGTGGCTGAGAGCCCACCAAATGGATGCTGAGACCCCAACAGGGGGCAGAGACAGGTCATAGGGTTTGCACTGGGGAAGAGGAGGACGTTCCACCAGAGGCAGTTGAGCAGACCTGTACCTAGGGGGGTTATGCCTTTTCCACCAGGACATTGGCCTTGGAAGGCCATGACGTCACCCAGGACATTCATGACGCCAACCAACATTTGTGGAGGTTTTGGGAGACAGTTTTGGCACATGTGGCACGTGTGGCTTGTTCCGGAGGCCCAAGGAGGCCTAATGTTTTCCTCTAGGAGGCCAATGTTGCCCTAGAAAGGGCTAATGTCACCCTAAAAGGGCATGGCATCCTCATTATTTTCTTGATTAGGTTTTTATTATGACATTTAATGTAAAACAATATTATTGTGTATTTTTGGCCATGTCGGCCTTTTGTGACCTAAAATTAAATTAAGGTCATTTCTATTGTATAAATAGAGAGCTAAAACTCTCTTATTTTCATCATCTTTCACTCACCACTTGGTGAGGCCTGAAATTTTCGTCCCTTCTAGGGTTCTTGGCTGAAATTATGGTGCACTTGTTGAAGGAGGCTTTTCTTTGGTGATTTTTAGCATTTTTCTTGGTGGAAGGTTTATAACTAGGGTTTGGCTAAATGAATGCTTGGTGAATGTAAGTGAATTTCTACAATCCTTCCCTTACTTGAATGGTTATAGTGTTTTACTTACATTTTGTTAATGAATTTGTTGGAATAAACCCTAGGAAACAAGCACATGTTGTTGTCCTTGTTTTAATTACCTGCTAAGATTGTGCCAATGAGTTTTTACCTATGAAGACATTTCTAGGGCCTTGCCTTTGCAACACCCTACCTATGCTCTTCAATCCTAGCTATTTTTATTCTTTCCATTGAGCTAAAGGAGGAAAACGTACTAAGGCCCACGGTTTCTACACCTTAGTGAGTCGGTTTCCCCTAGGGTTTGATTGTTGAATCCTTGGCTCAACAACACTTCACCATCAAACTCTCTTGTCTTTAGCCCTTCCAATATCATTGTGCTTCCTCAACATTTTCCGCTACCTTTGACTCAATTTTCCCTATGAATGCACTGATCTAAGATCTTTATGCTTGAGTGCCTTGATCACAAACTTCAAACAACCAATACCCTTTGAAGAATTGCTACCATCTTCTAACCCTAGCCTAGACTAACCTACTAACCCTATTACTGCCATTATCCATTTGATTTATAGTTATACTTTGTAGCAATTTAGCCTCTTTAAGAAAGTTGAATTATTGGCTAATGCATGATAGTCTTTGCTTCTAAATGAATGATGGTATTACAATATTGATGATAAAACGTTCTTATTCATTTTGAAGTTTTCTTTAGCATTTATTGTGAAGTGACGCATTGTGACTATTGCTATTGTACATCATTGATTTGCTTCATCAATATTATTGGTCAATCTGCTTTATATCAAAAAGTCCTTGATTATATGAAGTCCTTGATTATATAAAGTTTTCTTGTTGCTTTGTCTCGGGCAGGTACACTTCTGGTTATCATTATCTTTATTGGTTGTTTAGCCGGACCTTCTGATCGGTGGTGACTTGTGAGGGGGAAAATTTTACTTAGCCATAAGCCTTTGCCTTCTCAAAACCCCAGGTCACCAGGGACATCTCCCCTGGGCCTACCACCCTAAACAGAAAAAGATATCCTATCGAGGTGACAGTGGTAGGATAGTCTCAAGTTTCGCTAGTTTTCCTATCCTTTACTTCCAAGTACAAACTGCACGATAACAGGGCCCGCCTATGTGAGGGGCCCCAACATCCCCCCATCCCCCATGAATTTCCCTAAAAATTGGGGGGGATCTCCACACGTTCCCAATGTACATTTCTATGTTGCCACGCTCCCGTGTCCCAGAAACTTGGGGGAACATTTGTTAGAGCAAGATTTGCCTCACCCTATGCAATCTTGCAGAGAGGACCTTATTCCATTTCCCTATGCAAACTTACCTTCCCTGTTGATAAAATCTAGAGACAAAAATAAAAAAAATTCCACTTGTATGCATCTTGCACACTATACAACAAGCGTATACAGAGGTTGCTTCACTACAACCCTCATACATTGGGATTTGTGCCAGAAAATGAAAATTAAATGTCGGGTTTCCATGTCACAATAGAAGATTTTTTATCCTTGGCCTTCCATATATTGGAAACATTCCAACTTGGCCCTTCAGTTCCATTTTGAAGGCTATAAATGGGCCAATTCCGAGCTATGGAAAAGGAGAAAGAATTCAACTTTGAGAGCAAAGTTACTTTGGAGAAATTATTTATTTCATATTGAGTCTGCATCCCTTTGTCCTTTAAGTCTGAACAGAGTGTTTAGCCCCCAATCTCTTCCCTTATTGATGGAGAACATCATTGTCTCCCTTCTATGAGCTTGCCTTTGGTGGAGGATTGAAGTGGTGGAGGCCTAGCTGGAAGTAGCTTAGTTTCTCGGTTCCGAACTGTGCCGACACGGAAGTCTATAATATTTTCGCTTCTGCTGATCATTTATCAATAGAAATACTCTCTTCCCGTCTAATTGATATCTTGCAAATATATGAGTTATTATCCATGGGCATATTTGTTATGTATATTGATGGATTATGCTATATAATGTGCTAACCTTTTATATCATCACCATATGCTTGTTTAGCTTGTTTGTTGAGAACTTGTTGCAGGTATATAGATTTGGGTCAAAGTGCTCGACGGTAGACATCATCAAACATCTGGACGAGGTAGGCCTCCTTCCTATCTCACTTGCATATTGGTTTATAAAGCATGTTGTTGGGATAGAGTTGATTTCTGCAGTCATTTCCATCTGTTGTGGTTCACCCTAGCCATAGAGAGATTTTTCTCGTAACAACATTGCATATTAGTAACTATTGCTGGAGATTTTTCTCATAAGGGTGACTTTTACCCATTAGTGAATGAAGTATCATCTTGTATAAAATCTTTTTCATTTGTGAGAAAGGGGAATACAAAAAAACTTAAAGAGTCTTATTGTTGGTGACATTCTTGTGGTCTTGCGTTCCATTTTCAACATTTTTGTGATGTTTCCAGTTCTAAGATAACATTACTCCAAACATGTATTCATAGTATTCATGGAATTTGATTTCCTTGGTACATGTTTGGTTGATTCAATCACCATTCCTTTAAATTTCATCATTTAAAAGAAAGTCGAAGAAGAACATTAAGTGGGGAGCAAAGAAATATTCTAACACAATAGGTAGATTAGTGTCATCATAATTCTCTAATGAACCCTTAATGTAATGCATCCTACATTCAATTTTTAGGCAAGGTTATTTAGTATTTACCTCTAAAAGTAAAACATGGAAATGTATAAATCATTCTTAAGAAAGTATTTAATTTGTTGCAAATCATATGAATATTTAATATGTTGAAAATCTTGAAGGATGTATTTAATTTGTTGCAAATCATATGAACATTTAATATGTTGAAAATCTTGAAGAATGTGAAGATAAATCTTATGGGCTAGGACGAGGCTAGAAGGAAGAAGACTAGGGCAGTATGGATTTCTCAAGTGAACAAAAATACTAAATTTTTCCATAATTATGCAAAAGGTAGGAAAATATTAATACCATTTGGGAAATGCCAAAAGTATATGGTTTTCGGGAATCTACTTTTTGAGAGATTGCGGCAAAGGGGATCAAATATTTCATTCAGCTGTACAGAAGCCCAGAGCAGGCAAACATTGCTGAGATAATTAAAATATAAAAACATTTTCCTAGGTTCAATGAGAATGAACTGAGTGTGGAACTATTGGCTTAAGTGTCCAAGGAGGAACTAAAGGGTGTTGCATTTTCTTTCCAGAAGGACAAGGGTTCTGGCCCTGATGGCTGGACAATAGAGTTTTTTGAGAATTTTTATAAATTCTTGGAGGAAGACATATCAGTTGTGGTTGAAGAATCAAGGAGCTAGGAAGGGTCTTGGGAACTCTTAATTCTACTCTTTTAGCTCGAATACCTGATATTCTCCTGAATCCATTTAAGACTTTAGGCCCATCTCCTCGTGTACTACTATATACAAGATCATATTTAAAGTAATTGCATTAAGACTAAATCGAGTCCTTTCTGAAGTTATCTCTCTTGAACAATTTGGATTTTAAGCAAATAGGCAAATCCATGATGCTGCTAGAGTGGCCCAAGAGGGACTAAACTCAATTAAATTGAAAAAGTTGGCAGCCATGGTAATCAGGCTTGCCTTGTCAAAATCATATGATAGAGTCGGTTGTACTCAAGACTCATTCTTCGACATACTAGTTTCTGTCTCCCCTTTGTCGGGTGGAGGGATCTTTGAACTCATCTTCTTTCTCAGTATTGGTGGATGGGCTGGCCTCCCCCTTCTTCAGAACCTCCAGGGCACTAAGGCAGGGAGTCCTTTATCACATTTGTAGTTCCTCATTGTGGCTCAAGGTCCTAGTAGATATCTTGCGACTCTTATAAGAAATGGAAGGATCAAAGGAATTCGCTTAGGTAGAGACTTACCTTTCACACATCTACTATTTGCATATGATGTACTGTTGTTTGGAAATGACACAAAAAGAGAAGCTGAAGGGATAAAAGTAGTTCTGGAATTGTATGGGATGGAATCTGGAATGGAAATTCATATACAAAAGTCATCCATTTCTTTTAAGGGTTTAAACAAAAGGTTGGAAAGATAAACACATGGGAGTCCAGGATAAAGGTATAAAATATTTGGGGTTTGTTCTTAGGCACAATGACTATGGAGTCCAGGATGGGATTTGGTTATATAAGAAGATTGAGAAAAGAATAACTGGCTGGTGTACTCGTTGGCTCTCTTTAGGAGGAATATTAACACTGATTGAATGAGTCTTAGAGGCTACACCATTTTACTGGCATTCCATGACTTATAAGTATTTGGGGTTTTCTCTTAAGCCCAATGACTATGTATTTCAGGATTGGATTTGGTTATAGAAGAAGATTGAGAAAAGAATAATTGGTTGGTGTACTTGATGTCTCTCTTTAGGAGGAATATTAGTACTGATTAAATGACTCTTAGAGTCTACATCAGTTTACTGACATTTCATGGCTTATATATCTGTTGGGATATTGAATAAAATCAGGAAAAAATGCTTTAGTTTTTTGCAGAAGAGAGAAGAGGAAAAGAAAGGACTTCTCTTAGTCAATTGACAAAGAATTGTGAAGCCAAAGTCCCCCGGAGGGTGGGGTTCGAAAAACATACATCATTTTGGGAAAGCACTCGCAGACAAAAGCTTATGGAAGCCAGTCAAATATGAAGGCTTATAAAAGCAGGTAATGAAATCTAAATATATTGATCCTCTTACTGTTGAAGATTGGATTAGATTGCCTTATAAAACTCCAGCTAATGCTTCCATTATGTAAAAATATTTCTTATTATCTTTTCCTCTTTAGGTAATTGGGTATGTTGAAAAGTTGGTAATGTAATGTGATGTGGAATAGCGATAGACCCCTGGGGATGCAGTGACAGATAGTACAGGTTACCTGAGGACCTGATTGTGTATCTAAGATAGCAAGGTGTCATTACTTTAGTTGATGTAGCTACTCCAGAACTTAGCACTTTGTGGAAACAAGGATGGAAGGATGTGGGGGACCTGGGTCTCGATGGTCTGAAGGCTGAGCAGTTCAGTACATTTGTTCAAAAACTACAGAGTAGTTTCATTTGTTTGAAGATGAAAAATGATTCTTTGGTATGGTCTAAAAACCTGTCGATTTAGAGTACACTCCTAGCTTTGGATACACAACAAGGTTCTTAGAAGGTGAGCAAGGTGCACTCAACTGGTGGTGGAAGCCACTGTGGAAACCAAAAACTACTTTAAAATCTAGACTCCTCTTCTGGTTAGATGCATCCAACAAAGTCTTAACATGGGATGTGCTTCAAAAAAGGTCATGGCAAGGGCCAAGTTACTGTGTCTCATCCCAGAATGATGAAGAAAATATTCAGTATATTTTGTTGAATTTCCCTTTTACTCAAGAAGTTTGGAAGGAGATTCTTGGCTTAACTGGAGGCATGGGGCCTAGGATGGACAATTTCTAATTGAAGGACTAAAGAAATGGATGAAAGACTCATCTATGGCTGACCATAGGGCACTTCCATGTGTGATTCCTGGGGTATTTGAATCACCAGAAATGCAATTCCTTTTAAAGGGAAATCCTTCTCCCTCTTGGAAGTTATTATAAAATCAAATATGTCTATGATGACATCGAGATAGTTCCAAAGGCCAAAGCCCCGAAGCGTATAGGATCTATTGAGATTGACAAAACAAGTTCTTGGGGTTACTTTGATGGAGAAAGCCAAAGAAATCCTAGACTATGTAGTGCTGGTGGTGCTTTGGTTGTGACTGAAATTAACAGTTGTTCCTTCAAAGTAGGACTAGGAAGGGGGTCAAACAATTGGATGAATTGCGTGCTTTGGCTGCCTTTCTCAGGATAGAAGAGGAGAAGAGTATTAAATGTCTCAGGTGTACAATGATTCAAGCTTCAAAGTACCTCCAGTACCTCTTATGTTTTTTCAAGTGTGGACTGGGATACTAATCCAATGCCTATGATGGATTATGTTTTTTGGTTTTTCCCTAGGTTCCAATGGCTTATAATAGGCAGAGGTTTTGTTTGTAATTTCTGAGAAGTTTGATGCTCTCTGCTAGTGGATAGATGACCTTTTTTGGTCAGTTAAGGCAGACTCTTTTCTTTTATATGTTCTTACAAATACGTCCAAAGTGTAAATTTCTTTCTACTTGAAATATAAAGTTGCAATTTTTTCTTTGGAAAAAAATGAAAGTTAAATAGTTTAACTAGGAAAAACATGGCATCACAATCCAAAGAATAGATAAATCCAATTAGACAAAATCACACACCAATGGTAAAATTAAGCTTGTTTATACATATAAGTTCCAAATGTGAGAGAAATAGCTTGTGCTTCTATGTTATAATCTATAATCTCTCCAGGAAGAGCATTTGAAGGATAAATCCAAAAAAGACCAATATTCGCATGAAAGCAAATTTAATCTCAACCAAATATCATCACCCCCAACATCCAAGATTCTTCCCTTATCCAAAAAACATAAGTAAGATTCAAACCTATGGATCTAAGTATAAAATATAGCACAATGTGCGTGAACTATTTTTTTCTTTCCTGTTTTTCCAAATTTGAAAAATATCTGGTATTCAGTCCTGCAAACACTAATTGCAAAATATATAACCATTAGAATGAGGCAATAGATTACTCCATCCAAAATATCTTATACATCCTTACCTTTTTGTAGATATTCAAGAATCACTTGTCCTTGGCCTTTTCCAAATCAGGGAGGTCTAATACGAACATGCATTCAAGGTAAAATCAATATTAGGCTATATCAAATCATTGAGGTCTCACATAACTCAATTTCATCGAACACACAAAAGATGAAGGCAAAGCATTGCATTATGAACAAAACCATAAAACTCACATAGCATGCCTTCATCATCACTTGCATCATCATCTGTTGCTTCATATTTCTACAAGATGAGAGAAACACCAACATTGTCAAAATATTATATAGATGTAATAAAGACGTCTTACATTGTGTTGAAAAAGAAAAAAACATTAATACAAACTTGGGAAAGTTACATTTGTGTACATTATAGAATCATCATACTGAAATGTCATTGATGTCTTCCAAGTTAAAAGCATCCACTGCCAAAAAAATGAGTGAAACTATATCAAGAACCACAAAACATAACAAAATTAGAGATATGTTTCTAGTTGAAGCATAAGTTAGTGAAGTAAGCATGTGTTGGAGTGAGTGAGTCAAGAGAGATGGTAAAACTCCCATTGATAATCAAGATAAATCAATAGATTCCAAGATAAAATAATGCATCATAAAAATGGGATTGCATAAGCAATCCCCAATCTAAATACAACATCAACAAGAAACATATGACAAATTTTACCGCAATGTTGACAAAAAAATAGAAACCTATCTAGGTGTTAAACAATCATTGATAATCATTTTCCTTTTGTCTGTAAGAGACAGAAGTCAATATAAGACCAAATGTGATAAACAATACTAAAAAAATTGTAAGATAAGGAAACATGGTTGTCTCTTGTCTCCCACACATATATAGTCCTTTACAAATAAATTTATTTACTAGTCTCTCATATCTTAAGAGTGTAAAGTCATAAAACAATAGTATCTACCTTTAACATTATAATAAAGAGACCATATCACAAGCCTATAAAAGAAAATGCTTTTCAATCTCAAACTTTAAGGAATAATGTCTAGCATAAATTGGTCCAGGGATATGAAACTCTACCTTCAACCTAAGCTACTAGGTA
>JZKD02S2361886.1:388090-402968 GCA_000966675.3 Picea glauca | reverse complement strand
CACCACTGTTTCATCTTATCTCCCGCTCATTTATCCCATTCCCCTTGTCCAGGCATTGGGTTGACCTATTTGTAGGATTGCACCTTATCTCATGGGAAGAAGGGGCTAAAGGCCCGGAAGGTAAAAGCAGCTGGTAAAAGACAAAAGCCTAGAAATAAAACCTCAAGATGCTTCACCCAGGGATCCTTGAGAAGGCAATAAAAGGCCTCTTAGCAAGAAATGAGAGGGACTTGGAAAATAACAAAGAAGACCTAGTCAAAGGATAGGGGTTCTCATCATGAGCCAACTTATTAGGTTCATGGGTACCTAATAGTATGACATCGCCACCATCTAGTTACCATGCCAGGGCAATGACCTTTGGTTGCATGGCCAAGGGAAAGGGGGTCTCATCACGAGCCAACCTTCTCATCTCTGTGAAAGTACTTGTGGGTAACACTATCATCTCTGGTCACCATGCCAAGGTATTTTCCTCTGGTTATCCCTTGAATAAAAAGAAAAAGAAGAAGAAAAATAAAATAAAAGAATAAAGGCAACAACGGGCTTGCAAAAAATGCATCCATGACAGGTAAAACTCACCTTCTACAAAGGCACCCAAAGATAACATTATGCATCCTTGGCCCTCACTGCACCCACATGTCTGGACATCCCCTAGCCACATCACCTCACTTACATGGCTTGGATGAAATCTTCCTAGGAACTTTCCTTTTCTTGTGGACACTAGCCCAATAGGACGTCTTGTCTTTTTCTCCAATCTTGTATTGTAGGTTTTTGTAATGTCTTTGAGATATTGACTGATGTATTAGGATTTTTATGCATATTTTTAATAATATTGATGATGAGATGTGATTAACATTGCTATGATCCCGGTGACTGATGAGCCCATGGAGGGTGTAGCTTTTGATGTGTAGGACCATGCCTGACGGACATGTACCATTTGGACCGGTACACATGGGGAGATGACCAGTTTGGACCTCCATGGGGCTGAATCACCCACTAGATGGATGCAAAGACCCCATCAGGGAGTAGAGATAGGATGGATATGGATCAGGGATTTTACACCAGAGAGGAAGAGTACGTTCCATTAGAGGCACTCCGACAGGACTAGACCTGGGGGGAAAGACCATTTTCAGTGGAACACTAGCCTTGGAAGGCTTGGGATGTCTCCATATTCACCATGACATCATCCAGCTTCATGGATTCTTTTGGAGGCAGACTGGGCAACAGTGGCACGTGTGGCATGTTGGAGAAGCCCCTGGGGGGCTAACGTTTTGCTCCTTGGTGTCTCATTTTCTTTAGAAAGGGCTAGCGCCTCCCTTGGAGGGGATTTTACTCTCATTTTGACTTGATTAGGGATTTTTACTTAGAATTTAATGTAAAAACAATATAATTTTGACATTATGGCCTTGTTGGCCTTTTTATGACCTAAAAAGTAAAATTAGGTCATTGATACACTATATATCGAGGGTTTGGACTCTCATTTTATCATCATCTTTCACTCACCACTTGGTGAGGTCTGAAATTTGTGCCCCATTTGGGTTATTGTCTGATTTGAGGAAGGCACACTTGTTGAAGGAAGAGATTTTTGGCATTCTATGGTGTTTTTCTTGAAGGAAGGTGTTACAACTAGGGTTTGCATGATTATTTTCTTGATGATTTGTAAGTATTTTTCTACAAAAATTCTTGATTGAATGGTTGTAGTTTAATTTCTTGCAACTATTTATAAATATTGTTGAATCAAAACCCTAGGGGACAAACACACAAGTAGGTCGGTGTCTCATGTCCCCTGATAGAAAAACTTTTAGCCATTGAAGAAGAATAAGAGAGCCTAGCCATAGCTACACTCCTTTTTCTTCTTCCCTTGAGCTAGCCGTACCTTTTTACTTCAAGAGGAAGAGGAAGTCCCAGGCCTAGGTTATCTACACCTAGGGCCATTTTCTTTTAGTGTTTGATGAAAGAGCCTTGCCTTAGCAACACTCTCCCTCTTTAAACCCTCTTGTCTTGACTTTGCTTTTCATTGAGCCAGCTATTTTCCAGGAAGGAGGAAAGAGCACGAGGCCTTGCTTTAGAAACACCAGAGTGAGCCTCTCTCCCCTAGGGTTATGATTTTGGAGCCCTGCTTTAGCAACACTTCAAAACTTATCCCTCTATTCCTTTAAAATTTCATCTCCTTCAACTTTTGTGTTCTTCACCTATGACTCCATTAACCCTAAGGCAATGATCTAAGACCTCCAGCGTTGAAGTAGAATTGGATCCAAACACTCTCAAACCTCTTGAAATTGAAACCCTAACTACACTAACCCTAGCCTAAACTAACTTACTAACCCTAAGTTGTTGACGTCATCATTGAATATTTCATCTTTATTGCTGCAACGTTTTGACTTTTGAGTAATTGAATGGTAGTTGAAGACATTAAGTGATTTAAGAAGTTATTTGTTATATTGAATGTCGTTTCATTCAAGTATTTATTGATGAAGTGATATTAATGCCATTGCTATATTGTAAACATTGACTTTGTCAACATTTACTTTCAAATTGCTCATATTGAATATAAGATAGTCATTGATTTATATGAGGTATTAACCAAGATTGCACGTATTAATTTCCTTATTGTGTTGTCTCAAGTAGGTGCTCTTCTTTTCTTTGGTTATACTCTATTATTGGCTATTTAGCTAGGACTATCTGATTGGCGGTAATCTGTGAAGGGGAACTTTGTCTTTATGTTATTAGCCTTTGCCCTTTCAAAACCCCAGGTTACCGGGGACGTATCCCCTGGGCCTAGCCTCCCTAAATAGAAAGAACCTCCCCATTGTGGTGACATTGGGTGGGGAAGGTTCCTGTTTCACCAGTTTGACCTACTACTCAGCCTTTCTTATGTCTACAAACTGTGCGATAACACTGTCCAAGTTGGTCTTCTTTAACATGCATTAAACATCAAATACACCTCTAGAATTTTTAACAACTCCAAAGATGAAAGTACTAAGAAATCCATGACAAATGAACACAAGTGTTTTTGGTCAACATGACCCTCGAAAAACCCCCATGGGGAAAAACCAATACAAGAGATAGATCTATATGGAGATCTGAAAGTAAGCTCTACAACATGTAAATACGCTAGGAACTTGATACAATGACAAGCTTCTTCTCAAGCTTGAAATGGAGTCCCTTGAACTTGTGCCTGCTAGATGATGACTTCCACTCCCTCTTGGTTTCCACACACATGAAATCTAGCACCCTTGTCTCTAAGTGTGCCCCTTGCTTCCACAAAATCTCCCAACTAAAATAGCACTCCAAGCCAACTAGTATGCACCCACCATGCCTTAGTGCCGACCCTCCATGCTCTTCCTTCAATGGTGTGCCCCCTTTCTCTCCAAACCCTCACTTCCTCTCTTTGTATCCCTCACTCCAATATCAAGAGAGAGAAATGAGCCTCCTTTTCCCTCCTTTTCCTCCTTTAGTCTAATCTTAAGTCTAGACTAGAAAACCAAGGACCCAGATTAGATCTAAGCCTTTCTCCAAAATGAATGGATGAGATTAGATCTCATAAACTCACTTAAGTTTCCATAGTTTACTTTATGTTCATTAATTCACACTTAAGTGAAATTAATGCCACTTTATGACTTAAGTGAATAAATTCACTTTAGACTTAAGTGAATAAAGTCAAAATGAAATTATAACATAAAGTACAAGCATAAGGGTCAAACTTTCCCTCTCTGTGTTTAGAGACTCACAAACACAAGGGGACTGTTGAGATTTGGGCACCTTAGAAAGTGGTCCCCTTTTGTTTGTGAGCTTCTAAACACACGTGGGAAGTACTTTGTACCATGTACCATGTACCTTATGTCTAATTTCACTTTGACTTAGGAGATTTAAGTCAAAAGTGAAATTTGGTCATTTTAGCCTAAAATGACAATTAATTCACTTTGTGGGTGAATTAAGGGACAAAAAGTGAAACTATGGAAACTTAAGTAAAGTGGGTTTTGAGTTGAGATTTACTTGAGATGAACTCAACCATTGACTTGGGATGAGATGAGATGATCTCATCCACCCATTTATTAGGTTTGTTCATACATCCTTAAGGAGGGCGCATAGGGCAAAGGAGAGCTCAATTGTTCACTTGTTCACCTTGAGAGTTTGGTGAGGAGTAAAGAGGTGAGAATTCAGAGGAGAGTTCAGAAAGCTAGGGAACACATGTTCATGGAGGGCGCAAGGCAGGTTGGACCGTTGGAGTCTCAGTTATTTGTGGTTAGTGTGTTTTCTAGGAGGAGGGTGCAAGTCTACTTGGTAGCATTTTGTGTGGAGCTTTCTTGTTTCTGATTTGTGGTTTGTTGAGAGGGAAAGAAAAGGGAAGTTTGCATGCAAGGGTTCTTCAATCAACAAAGAGACATAGTAAGGGGGAAAGGGTCTTCAGGCACAGTCACGGAAAGAGGGGGCACACTCTTCTAGGGGCGCACATCCCAAGGAACCATTGAAAAACTTGTGAGGAGCTTGTAAAGTATCAGGTTCCTTTGTATTTATCTTCCTTGTTGTTTTACATGCTTGAAGCACACCATATATATACATTCATATCAAATTGGTTTTCCCCGAAAGGGTTTTATCCAGGGTCATGTTGACCAAAAATACCTTTGTTCATTTCATGTATGTTAGAGTTTAGAACAACATTATTTCATCACTAAAAGATCTCTAGGTGTGTTATATAGATTATGGTATGCATGTGCTAACATATTGTGACAAAACTACATGTTAGAGCACCCATTTGGCCTATGTAACCGTAACAAATCAGTGAAGAAGTTACTGAACAATTTTTTGTCCTAAAACAACAACAAACCATTGTCAGACAGTTGAAAATTAGAGCCAACTTGAGGTCAAAGACAGATCTAGTTGTCAGCTTGATAGGACCTGGAAAATCTTCAGGGACCACTTTCCAAGATACCCAAATCTCAACACTCCCTCTTAAAGAGGAAAGTGTCACTCACCCCTCCAAACTTGTCCTTGAAGTGGAGATCCTTGCCTCCTGGCAAAGACTCGGTGAGTAAGACAACAACCTGCTCATCAAAAGCGGCCTATGAATCTGATCTACTCGTCACCATATCCAAGTGGGACCCAAACCTCTCTGGAGCCCTACTCTCTCTCATTAGTCTCTGAGGCTCTCCAACATACTCATTAGCTTCCCTCAAGGTCTCTTGAATCCATCTCAGTTTCTTCTTCCCTCAAGTAACCTCTCGTGGAGTAGTCTCCTCGTGCCTCTGAGTCTCATGCACACATATCTGCAAAGTAGTTTGTGACCCTGAAGCACCTGCACCAACTATATGTATACTTTGCAACTGTGACTCTAAACTTGTCTCAGGTGGACCAGTCACCCCTTAACTCAGTGTACTTGACACATGAGGTTGTGTCCCTTGTGAAACATCACTCTCCAATAGTGGGACCTCCTCAACTCTATCTCTCAACTTGAGAGATCTCCTGAAATCTCTACCCTCCTCAAATTTGAAATCTCTCCTCACCACCACTCTCCTCGGTGCTAGAATGTAGATCTGGTAGGCCTTTGTGACCTCTGAGTATCCAACTAGAATCCCTTTCTCTACAATGGGATCTACCTTTGTCCTCTTCTCTGAGGGGACATGAGATAAATTCAAGTACACAAATATGTGTAGGTGCTCAACATCAAGCCTACTCCCATTGAAGGCCTCCTCGGGAGTCTTCCTCCCCAAATCTCTATGGGGACTCCTATTATGCAGATATATTGCAGTACTGCAAGCCTCTACTCACAAGTAGAATAGCAGTGCTTGATCATGTAGCATACTCCTTGCTACACCAACTATGGCCATGTTCTTCCTCTTTGCAACCCCATTTTGTTGTTGGTTGTAAGGAACAATCAACTGCCTCTTGATACCATGCTCAGCACAAAACTCTACAAACTTCATAGAGGTATACTCACCTCCATTATCTAACCACAAAACCTTGATCTTCTTGTAGAAATTTAAAATGACAAAATCAACTTATAATAAATTATGTCATACACTTAGCAACCTAGAGATAACTGTCTTAAATGAACTCTGAAATGTATAACCACACTCAGAAAATACCATAAGCAGAAATACACATTGCCAAGCACTTTAGCAGCGAAATAAACACAATGAACAACAATCATTCAACTCAAAAATACTCAGAAATTTGGGGAATGCGAGGGAAAACCCCAATGTGGGGAAACTCAATGAGAGAGAGAGATTTTATTAGCTTCAGGAAATGTATATCAATAGCAGCAATACATTTACAGCCAAGAAAAATAACTTACAACGCCCAACTGTCCCAACTTTCTTCCTTGGAAAACGTGCCCAAAAAATCCTTACTACTATATGGCACTGCCCTCTTTCAACACCTTGAAATCTGTGCCAAACAAAAATTTTATGGACAACAACAAAAAACTGCCCAAAACACCAACAAAACACACTAGAAAAATGCCTCAATTTGTGTGTAGCAATGCTACCTCGAAATCCACGCCCTCCTCTCTATTGTATGGACTGTACGGATCCATACAGTATGGTCTCTCTAACAACAGTGAGTTACAACACTCTCACATAGAAATATTTTCTTGGGATTTGTGCCCAATCTCTCTTGGGAAATGCGTTGTCCTTGTTTCCATAACTTTCCTCTCTCAAGCTATCTCAGAAATCTCTCTCAATCTCCTTCTCATTGTGTCTTGCACACTACCCAATGCATTCTCTTATAATATTAAAGTGGGCCTTCACCTTCTTCAACCCTAGATCTAATGGCCAAGATCTAATCTTGCCTTTATAAGATCAAGGGTCATCATTCATTCCCTCCAAAATAAATCACTTTAAAATATTCATGTACATTTTCACTTTATAACATAAGAACACTTTATGAGATAAAGTCACTTTAATATTAGAAGGTACACTTTATTAAAAAGTCACTTTAATAAAAGAACCACTTTATCACAACTTTATAAAAACCCATTACAAAGTCAAGTGTCTAGTAGTGTAGGTACAAGGTGACTTCCGCATACAAGACACACATGCGGAGTACCTCCCGAGCTAAAAAGCTAACACTTTTTTCTTGTCTGGTTCTCCACAAGAGCTTTGAACTCTTGGAACCTCTTGAAAACCTCACTCTTGGTCTTCAAGTAATATATCTAGGTCTTCCTGGAGTGGTCATCAATGAAAGTAACATAATACTCCCAACCACCCAAGGAACCTTGTGACATAGGGCCACACACATATGTGTGTATCAAGTCTACTACCCCAGTTGATCTATTGTCACTGTTGGGAAAGAAAATCTTGGTGTACTTCCCAAGAGCGCACCCTTTGCATACCTCTTGATGCTCAATGTTGAATTGTGGCATACCCGTCACAATCTCTCTCAGCAATCTCAGAGCTCCATGGTGCAAATGATCCATCCTACAATGCCATAGCTCGCACAACTGACTATTGTTGTTGCTACTCGTCAAAGCATACAAAGGTTGGAAAATAAATGTATACAGGTTCCCCTCTCTCATCCCAATCACTTTGCTAGAAGTGACACTGGACCCCTTAGGGTGATGAGGACCTTTGTACCTCTGATAAACACCTCAAGACCCCTATCCTGGATGGAGGAAACTGAAATGAGATTCTTCTTCAACCTCGGGACATACAATACATCCTTGAACACCAAGGGTGACATATACTCCCTCTGAAATGATATTGTGCCACTCTCGGACGCCCTGACAATGGTGTTGTCTCCAAGCACTATCTCCAACTTGATCTCGGTATCCATGAGATTAGTGAAGTGCTCTCTCACACCTGACATATGCCTCGATGCTCCACTATCAATATACCAGATGTTGGATGGCATCTCAATTGTCGAACAACAAACTATCAAGGAACACTCCCTCTCAAATTGAGTAATAAACTCCTCCTCCTCTTTTTTCGTTGTAGTACCCCCCAACTTCTTCTTCTTCTTCTTCTTGGGACATTGTCCAACATAGTACCCCATCTAGTTACAAGCAAATAATCTCACTTTGCCCATATCCCTTTGTTGCTCACCCTATCTCGGTTGTTGTTGTTGCTTGGCCCTAACTTTGGGCCCCTGCTTGGTATTCTTCATTCCCTTAGCCACAAGAGCAATATCACCCTCACCCTTCTGCTGATTCAAAGATCCAGAGCCAAATCTAAGATCCTCCTACACAAAGTCATCCCATATCCTCTCCCAACTGGGCAAATGTTGTCTCACCACGATGCCTCACACAAAACTCTCCCAAGGTTTGGAAAATCCATTTAAGGTTTTCCTCACCTACTCTGACAGATCTACTATCTTGCCTGTTATCCCCTATCCTAGGGATAACTAAGGAGATTATGTCTCGAGGCCCACAGATCCTAGACATGGAGTACCGAGAGCCATATTGACTTGAACTTGGCCCTAGACGGCCCATCCTTCTTCTTCAGTGCCTCCATTCTGTCAGCAAAAACATCATCCATCTCGTAGGCCTGGTTCTAAAGTAGCAATGGGTCTTGCTCCATGAGATAATGAGTCCAGGTATCATGGTATGTGTGACTCTAATTCTCAAAAAAATTGAATATGTACATTCAATTCTCTTTTGCTTCATGACGTGTGCTTGGAATTTATGCCTTTTGACTTGTCCATACCTGGGGGGATGACAGAATGCCCTAGCAAGTTGTTTCCCTTAGGAGTGAGTTTCCACTGGGTGGGTTCATGAAAGGTCATCATCCATTCCCACCATAATTATCACTTTTCATCATCTTCCCGCTCATCTATCCCCCACATTGGTTCAGTCATTGGGTTTTCCAAGCTAGTAAAGGGTTGTACCTTGCCTTGTGGGAAGAAGGGGCTAAAGGCCCAGAGGGTAAAAGTAGTTGGCAAAAGATAAAAGCCAAAAGATCAAAACTTTAGATGCTTCGCCCAAGGATCCCCGAGAAAGAAATAAAAGGATTCTCAATAAGAAAAAGGAGGGACCCATAAAATAAATAAACTCAAGACCTAGTTGGAGGATAGGGGGTCTCATCACGAGCCAACCTATTAGGTCCATGGGCATGTAGCGGTATGACACTATTGTTCAGTTGGTCACCATGCCAGGGTAGTGGCTCTTGGTAGCATAGCTAAGAGAAAGGGGGTCTCACCACGAACCAGTCTTCTCATCTCCGTGAAATGCTTGTGGGTAACACTGTCACCACTGGTCACCACACCAAGGCAGTGTCCCCCAACTATTCTCTTGAAAGAAAAAACAATAAGAAAAATATAAAAAATGGCATTGAATGGGCTAGGAAACATTTGCATCCAGAACAAGGTGCAACTCACCCTCTTCAGAGGAACCCACAGACAAGCCCTACATTTCCCTGTCATCACTGCACCCCTTGCCCAAACATCCCCATACCATCTAATGCACTTACATGACCTAGATTGGTCTTCACCTGAAAAAATCCTACACCTAAGGAGAATCAGCCTAATAGGACGTCTTGATTCCTGAAACCCTCTCCAAACCTGGCTTGTAGAATAGCATAACATCTTTGAGCACTTGTTTGGTAAAGGGGGGATTTATGCACATGTTTGGGTAACTTGATTATTGTGACTTATGAACCCATGGAGGGCATAATTGTTGTTTCCGCAGGGCCACACCTGACGGATAGGTACATATGGGGAGATGATTAGCTCAAACCTCCATAGGGCTAAAATCCCACCAGATGGATGTTGAGACCCCAGCCAAGGGCAGACATATACCAGAGGCTTTCATCAGAGAGAGAGGAGGAAATTCCACCAGAGACAACTTGGCAGGCCTGGACCCAAGGGGTCTTTCCCTCCCAGCATGATGTTGGCCCTTGAAGGCCCTTGACGTCATTATTCAGAGCCTTGACATCACCTAGTTGAGGTATCCATCTTGAGGACGGATTTGGTTGGCACGTGTGGCAGTCCTGAGGGGTTTTTGAGCCCCAATGTTTCACTTGGAGGGCTAACATTCCAGCAAGGAGGCTAACGCCACCCTAGGAGGGGCATGACGTCACCCTAAAAAGATAAAATCAGGGTTTAATTTGTCAATTTTATGTAAAAACTAGATATTTGATGTAAATTGTCCGTGTCGGCCTTTTTGACCTAATTTTGTAAATAAAGGTCATTTTGATTGTATATATAAGGGATTATTCCCTGGTATTTTTTTCATCATTCTTTCACTTACACAAGTGAGATCTAAAATTCAACCTCTTAAAGGTTTATTGGCTTAAATTAAGTGGTGCACAACTTTTGGAGGAGGCTTGTCTTGGTGTTTTTTGGCATTTTCTTGGTGGAAAGTCTTCAACTAGGATATTTGCTATATTATTCTTGGTGAATGTAAGTGAATTTCTGCAATTCTTCTTTCCTTTGAATGGTTATAGTATCTTTACTTTCCATTTTACTAAGATTATGAAATTGCTAGCTTAAAACCCTAGGAGATTAAGCACGTGTTATTGTCCTTGTCTCAATAGCTTTTCACCTACTAGATTTTGTTAGAAAACCTATCCTTTGAAGCATGTGCTAGGGCCCTACCATTGTAGCACTCTAGCATTGTTTGCTTCATCAAGCCTTTATTAACCTCAAGCTTGAGCTAAAGAAGAATGAAAACCACTAGGGCCTAGGGTTACCTACTTCCTAGTAGTCGTTTTCCTTCTAGGGTTTGTTGATTGAGGCCTTGAGTTACCAACGCCTCAACCATCATCCCTCTTGTCCTTAGTTCACACATTATCACTTGTTTCCTTCAAGATTGTTGCTGCAAAAATTGACTCCATTATCCCTAAAGACACTAATCTAGACCTTATACTTGATTGATTGATGAGAACAATCCTTAAATATTATACCTCAAGCTATTTGCTAACATTTCCTAACCCTAGATTAGACTAATTTACTAACATATTTGTTGTTGTTATAAGCTACAACCAATTATTACAACAGTAAAATCTCCTAAAAGCAATTGTTAAAGTTGATTTTTACATTGTCTCATTAGCTTCTGACAATTGTTAGCCTATTGTTATTGTTAGATTATCATTTTGGGTCATTTTGAAGCTTGTTTAAGGCAATAATTGTGAAGCCATCATCATATATAAATTTTTGTTATAGATTTCTGTTTGCTTCATCTTATATCAACTTATTGCTTTCACTGACAAGTCCAAGGTTTTACGAAGCATTAACATCAATTGTAATTGTGAAATAGTGTTTTCTTGTTGTCTTGTTCTGGGCAGGTACACTTAAGCATATCATTGCTTCATTTTGTTAAACCTTTGGGACTTTATGATCGGTGTGACTTGTGAGAGGGGATAACTTTTCTTGATATCTCAACCTTTGCCTTCTCAAACCCCCAGGTCACCAAGGACGTCTCCCCTGGGATTTCACCCATAAATAGAAAGAGGTGTCTTATTAAGGTGAAAGTGATAGGACAACCTCCTGTTACGCCAATTTTCCCTTCATTAGCCTTTCCCTTTTGGACAAGTACTAATTACACGATAACATTGCCAACTGCTTCCAACTCACCACGAATCTGAGAAAATATCGTGAAGAATCAGGTCACTCTATCTGTCTTCGTCATCTTGGTGCCTCTTAGCTTTTCCTGAAGCACCATCTTTCGGTTTTGGTTAGGGATCTGGTAGAGACAACAAAAAGACTATCACATCTAAAATGCGAAGTCTTTACTAGACACATGAGGTATGACATGGTCCTTGACCACATCAAGGATAGTCCTCTTGGCCTTGAGGTTCCTTTTACGAAACTCAGCCATGAATACAGCATCCGTGGGAGGTACAACAGGATTCTCCACAATATCCCATAACTCTCCCTCCTCCAGAATCAAGACAATCCTGGCTTTCCACAGGCACCAATTCCCAGCCCCTACAAGCCTATCCTCCACCCTCAAACCTGCCACTACCATGGTTGCCATCTGATGCTAAAACTGATACACTCCAACCAAGTAAAACTGAGCAACATTGAACAACACAACCAATCCTCCAACGCACAAAACTCAAGTCTGAAAATGAAGCTTCCACACAAGTGAAAAATCTGCCAACTGTTTGCTCCAAAAATCAGCCACTTGCATGCCCTTTGGCTCTAATACCATGAAGAAATTTGAGGTTCCCAAGGCTGCCCAACACGCTTTTCAAATGACCTCTTGTTGGGCACTAAGTTCAAGGTTTATCAAACTGTTTTACTGTTGTTTTATGACAGGCACCAAGTCTGATTTTCTCCCTCTCTGAAATCCGCCCTTAAGCTTTGATTTGATGCTCTTTAGTGCCTCCTGTTATAAGGTTTAATGACAGATAGTTTTTTTGTCCAAGTTAGCCTACTTTAACATGCATTAAAAATCAAATACACTACTAGAATCTTTAACAACTACAAAGCTAAAAGTACTAAGCAAACCATGACAAATGAACACAAGTGTTTTTGGTCAACATGACCCTGGAAAAACCCCCATGGAAAAAAATAGTAAGAAAGATAGATCTATTATGGATATCTGAAAGTAAACTCTACAATAAGTGAAAACACAAGGAACTTAATACAGTGACAAGCTTCTTCTCAAGCTTGCAATGTAGTCCCTTGAACTTGTGCCTACTAGATAATGACTTGCACCCCATCTTGGTTGTCACGCACATGAAAGCTAGTGCCCTTGTCTCTAAATGCGCCCCTTGCTTCCAAAAAATTTACCAACTGAAATAACACTCCAAGCCAACAAGTATGTGCCCACCATGCCTTAGGGCGCACCCTCCACAAGAAAATTCACCCCTCCAATACACAAGTGTGCCCCTTGCCCTTTTCTTGTGCGCCCTTGCAAGCTAGTTGTGCCCTCACTCCTATGAGCGCGCCCTCCTTCCAAGTGCACCCTTGCCTCCCACAAGTGCACCTACACAAGCTTCCATACTCTTCCTTCAATGGTGTGCCCCCTTTCTCTCCAAACCCTCACTTCCTCTCTTCCTCTCCCTCACTCCAATCTCAAGAGTGAACAATGAGCCTCCTTTTCCCTCCTTTAGCCTAATCTCAAGGCTAACCTAGAACACCAAGGGCCCAGACTAGATCTAATCTTTTCTCCAAAATGAATGGATGAGATTAGATGTCATAAACTCACTTAAGTTTCCATAGTTTACTTTATGTTCATTAATTCGCACTTAAGTGAAATTAATGTCACTTTATGATTTAAGTGAATAAAGTCACTTTAGACTCACGTGAATAAATTAACTTTATACTTAAGTGAATAAAGTCAAAGTGAAATTATAACATAAAGTACAAGCATGAGGGTCAAACTTTCCCCCTTTGTGTTTAGAGACTCACAAACAAAAGGGGACCACTTTCCAAGGTACCCAAATCTCAACAAGGAACCCCTTAACAAAGTATGCCACAAGTCAAGATTAGCCAACATAACACCACGACAAAGGAGAATATGAAGAAAGTATTAATTTTGATGAACAAAATGGTGTTGATAAACAAGCACAAGAATAAAACAAGCATGTGAGGATCAAAGAGAGAATGCTAGACAATCTATACAAATAGTTGCTCGCAGTGCCAAAGGAGTTAGCTCGACCAGTTTCCACCAATGTTGTTGGGCATTTGGCTAGTTCTTAAGTCACTTTGTTCATGTTCACATTTGAATTTGACAACATTGAAATTCGATAAAAAAATTCCATGGTTAAATATAACATATAACATATAATAAATATATTACATGTTAAATTTAATAAATAAATGTGTCTTAACTTTATAATAATAATAATAATGTGTCTTAACTTTAATAAAGTTTCTATGTTACATAAATTATAAGTTATAAATATCATATAAATATAAAAATTTATATCAACTTAGAGAATTTGTCGACTGCTAATTGTGCCATAAGGTTTTACATACTCCGTGAATTCATTCCCTTGACCCACAAATCACACAACAACCATTGGCAATCGGATTGACATATTCATCCCTTCCCACAAGCACCACGACAAGTTTTCAACCATTCCAACACATTCTGTCCCATGGGCATCTTGACAGTGGAAACTATTCCAACCATTTGAACAATGCCAATATGCAGTACAAAGCATTATTTGAACAAGCATTCAAAGGCATATGTTGAACAAGCATCTAGAGGCATATGCAAATAGATAGAACATTCATGGCCATCTCCATAAGAAATTATTCCTAAAAAACAATAAGAAGTAAATGCTAAATGACAACTCGATGGAATGGCAAATTAATTGGTCAAACTTCATCCAATTTGTGCAGCTACTGATTAAATGCACCGAATTTCAAACTTGATCTTTCAAATCCAGTGAACATAATGAATTATGATAGTTCCATGCTAGTGAGTGCCCAGTTTGAATCTTACCAAGTGAGGTGCACCAAGCTATACCAATGGGTTTACTAGAGATGCTATCCACGAATGTGGGGAAGTACCTCTTGGGATTTGCCAAGAGGTTTTCCTTGGAAAAAAAGCTAATCATAGAAATCCACCTACATGAGGATAATTGTGATAGAGCACAACCACCACCTAATCAAAATCAAATGCATCAAAATAATAGTTTTTTCCCCTATAGTAGCTAACCTACCTTAACCCAATTAGGGGAAAATGGAAACAAACACTCTTAGAACATTTACACATTCAAAAGACACATCAAATCTTAAAAAAACATTAAACTCAATGTAGAGTATAGTGTGCACGACATGTACAAGTAAATAGCATATACAATCCTAAATTTTATGTGCTCAAAACTCTACAAATCAAAACATAAATACTAACACTTGGTTCTCATTCTTACTTCTATGGGAGGTTCCAATATATATACATCATGTTATAGTATGATATAATCATTATCAAATAACAATTTGAAAGAAAATGATCTGGATACAACTGCCAAAATATTCGATGGTGGAA
>JZKD02S2361886.1:372431-384170 GCA_000966675.3 Picea glauca | reverse complement strand
AAACCCAATGTGGAACACTTAAGAATCTTTGGGTGCCCTGTTTACATTCATATCTCCAAGGATAAAAGGAAGAAACTAGAACCCTAAGGAAAGAAGGGCATATTTGTTGGATACAGTGAATCATCCAAAGCCTACATAATCTATATCCTAGAACAACATAAGGTTGAAGTCAGCAGAGACATGATCCTCAATGAGAATATGGCTTTCAATAAATCTATAGAAGAATCCATAGAAGAAGAAGACTATGAAGAGCTTAAAGAAGAAAATACCTATCTTCCAAAAAGTCAGAATGAAGAACCAGAAAAACTTGATCATCCGATGCAACCATGCGAACCTATTGAATCAGTCACTGTACCAAAAACTAGAAAACATCCAACTTGTCTTGTGGCTACCCTACAAGAAGCAGAAAGACTCAAAGCCCCAAGTAGCACCTTCAAAGAGAGCAAAAATCCCAAAAGATTCTTCAACTATGAAACATGTATGACAAAGATTATAAATGAAGAACCCGCCACATTTGAAGAAGCAACTCAGAAGAAATAATGGAAAGAAGCCATGATAGAAGAACACCATTCCATCATGAAAAATGGCATATGGGAAATCATGCCTAAACCCAAAGAAAAATCAATGGTAACTTCAAAATGGGTCTCTAAGATCAAACATGCAGTAGACAGAAGCATGGACAAATACAAGACAAGGTTCATAGCTATAGGGTTCTCTCAGAAGGAGGGAGAAGATTATGACAAAACCTTTGCTCCTATTTCCATATATACTTCTATTAGAGACATTATATCTCTTGTTGCCTCCATGGGATGGAGTCTACATCAGATGGATGTAAATACAACTTTCCTCAATGGAGCAATTGAAGAAGAAGTATATATTGAACAACCTCAAGGATTTGAAGTACATTCTAGATATAATCATGTTTGCAGAATAAAGAAAGCCTTGTATGGACTCAAACAAGCTCCAAGAGCTTGGTATGCCAGAATAGACAACTAGTTAATAAGACTTGGTTTCTCTGAGAGTCATGTAGATCTAAATCTCTACTAAAAAGTTGTGAACAATGCACCTGTGATTCTACTACTATATGTCGATGACTTATTCTTGATAGGTGCAGAGTATCTCATCACCCAGTGTAAGAAAGAACTAGCTTCTGAGTTCGATATGAAAGATCGTAGTCTCATGCACTACTACTTGGGACTAGAAGTATGGCAGAAGCATGGTGAAGTCTTCCTTGGACAAGGAAAGTATGCAGTAAAGATTCTTCAGAAATTTGGAATGATGGATTGCAAATCCATGGCCACTCCTCTGACCACAAATATAAGAAAAGTAAGAGACTTAGATTCTGATCCAGTAAACCCATCCCTATATCGACAATTGATTGGTTTGTTGATGTATCTAGTAAATACTCGACCAGATATTTGCTTTGTTGTAAACAACTTAAGCCAATTACATGTGGAACCCATACATGAGAATTGGATAGCTACAAAGCATGTTCTAAGATATATTCGTGGGATGCTAAACTATGGTTTAAGATACACCTCATCCAGTGATATACAACTTCATGGATTCACATATTCAGATTGGGAAGGGAGTGCAGAAGACAGAAGGAGTACTTCAGGGATGTGTTGCATCTTGGGCTCTACTATGATATCATGGTCCAATAGGAAACATAAGTCTGTCGCACTTAGCACAACAGAAGCAGAATATATCACAGCATGTGAGGCATGTACCGAAGCAGTTTGGCTGAGGAAGATGATTTCTGGATTATTTGATCATGTACCAAATTCAATTGTAATATACTCTGACAATCAGAGTTGTATAAGGCTATCCGAACACCCAGTGTTTCATGACCGGTTGAAACATATTGAGATAAAATACTACTTTATTCATGATAAAGTCTAGGAAGGAGAAGTAGAACTCTAATATATCCCCAAAGATGGGTAGGTAGCAGACATTTTGACAAAGCCTTTGTCCGGGATAAAGTTTGCATCCTTACGGGATAAGTTGGGGCTCGTGAAGATAACTCCCTTAACTGAAAGAGAAGAGATGGCTCCCCAGGTTGGGAGGGAGCACTGATATATATATTATTGATTCATGGATAGTCATTATCCAGTTTGGAAAATGATCCAAGTTGGGAAGTCATTTTCATAATGAAAATGGTCTGATAGATTGTTGATGTACCATATACAACGATTCCCCTTGTGGACGGTGTGGGGGAATGGTCTAGGATAGTCATTCTTCTTGGCATTCGCTCTGAGTAGTGGTCAAGAAAAATGGTCCGCCTCCCCGGGCAGTCATTATTTTGAAGTTCACAATTGTGAGCAGTTTCGAAGAATGGTCTGTTTTGGAGGTTGGTGCAGGATATACATTTCCTTAGGAAATGGTCCAGACAATCATTCCGTAGGGTGAACTCATTATCTCTAGGTTACACTATGATTAGTGCTGGAGGAATGGCCCAGTTAGGTGAATGATCCAGGTTCAACAATAAGGGACAATCATTCCCTAGGGAAGACTCATTCTCTTCAAGTTGCACTATGATTAGTGCCAGAGGAATGGCTCAGTTAGGTGAATGGTCCAGGCTCAGAAATCAGGGATAGTTATTCTTATATTCTTAAGAAGAATAGTCCAAATATCCCATGGCTAATGTTTTACCTTCTGAGGGTAGATGCTCTTCCAGATCTCACAGTTGTGAGTGGAAGAATGGTCCAGATGACTCAGTTTGTATCATGATATTGTTTATACAAATTGATATCAGATGATATGATTTTTATAGAGATTGTATATCTCTAGATAGTAGTTGTATACTACTATGAATAGACACAATTGTGTTCTATTGGATGGCATTGTTCTGATTGCCATGGAGACTATCGAGTTGGATAGTGATGATGATGCTACCAGTTGAATGGTTTGTTTGTGGTCAAGACCATTTCCTTTTATACCTCCCTAGATAGGAGGGAGTGTTGATATTATGGTAGCTACGGGAGGTATTAACCTCCACTTGTAACCATTGACGAGACTAGATGATTCCAGGAAGCAAGAAGAAACCCTAAAGCATTGGAAATAACCCTAGAAAACAAGTCGGCTAAAGGAAACATTTAATATTGAGTTTTTATCCTCCAGAATGAAACGTCAGCCCAGACATCTAAGGAGGAGAAGTATAAATATAGGATGCTAGACCTCATTTGGAAGACACAACTCACAACTGTAGAAATTTAATGGTGCGCACTGCAGAAATTTAGCAGTGCACAAGTTTAGAGAGTAGTCGCAGCTGCAATTACTGCAACCTATAATTTCGGTCTTTCTGGGTTATACTTTTTGATCAATCTTGGTTATCCTTGCTTGGTGCACTAGCCTTGGTTGGCTATTGATTTGTTACCAGAATTCTTCTCTGTCAAGGTTAAGGTGTTGAGGGGTGGCATTTGTGCCTATGGTTGGGTGACAATATTGCTATATTGTCTATGGTTAAACAAGCACACCCACTTTTCTAACAAGTAGAACCCAAGCAACGCATAGCTTCTTCCAACAATGTTGGTCTATAATAGAATAATTTATCAACAAAGTCTCTCAGTATTCTACAGGTCATACATTAAGGTTAAAGTAGTTTTTGGCAAGCTCTTTTAGAGAAGAATTTCATGGTGGAATTTTTGTAAGTAATTATACATTATATTTGAAATAAAAGGAGATTGTTTGCTGGGGGTTTTATCCCTGTATAGGGTTTCCCCAGGGTACATGTGTTGTGAATTTTCATGTTGGTAAATCTATGGTTATTGTTGTTCTGGTCTATGAATGATATTAAGCTAAGTATTGCGAAAATTAAAGAACATATCAATGGTGTTAAATCAAGCTCATAATTTAACATGGTATCAAAGTTTAGGGTGTGAAACAGCTTTTTGAAGTACAACAATAGGTACACATAGATCCAAGCGATCCAAGCGAGCTTGATCAAGTTTCCAGCATGAGGTCCATGACATCCTCCATTTCTATTAGGGATGAGGATAGGCTTGAAGGAGCTTCCAACTTCAATGTATGGAAGCTTTGGATAACGAATATATTGCAAGAGCATGAACTTGAGCAGTATGTGACCACAGTGATGGAGTAACCCACCACTAATGCAGGAAGGGAGACCTTCAAGAAGAATCAAGCCAAGGCCAAGTGAATCATCTTTGACTCAGTCAAAGATAGTATAATTCCAGCAATAACTTCGTTAATGACTACCAAGGACTGTATGGATACCTTGGTAAATCTGTATGAGAAACAAGAACCAAGTCAGAAGAGGACAATTAAGCACAAGCTTAAGTATTTGAAGATGGAGAAAGGCGAATCAATAACATCTTTCCTGTTCCAGGATATCCTAGATCAGAGATCAATTGTTGGTCACAGGTGTCACAGTGGATGATGATGACTTAGTGCCAGCCATATTTCATGGTCTTCCTTCTTCATGGGATACTTTCCTTTGCAGTGTAAGTGGGAGAGATATTCAGCCCACGTTTGAGAGGTTATGGCATGATTGCCTCCAAGAAGAGAATCGCAGTTCTACCAGGAGGGGGCCAACCAATGAAGAACATTTGGCATTAGCATCAAGATTCAAGGGAAAGAAGAAGGTCACTTTCTAGAAAGGCTCTTAAAAGAAGTCAAACACCAAAGGTATGCTCAAAGGAAAGAGTATTGATACATCTAAGATTAAATGATTTAGTTGCAACAAGTTGGGTCATTTTGCTAAAGACTGTTGGTATAGGAAGAAAAATCCAAGGAAAGGGAAACATCATGCCTCAATTGCTGAGGATGATGAATCCAAAAGAAATCAGAAAAGTCCTTCTAATGAAAGAGAAAATAGAAAAGAATATTACCTGGTTTTTTCTTTATCCAGTACAGTTATCACAGGGCCGAAAACTTGGTTAGTACACAATGGTGCATCAAAGCACATGACAAGGTACAAGGAGATACTCTCAGATTTCAAGACAAAATATTTTGCAGAGAAAGTTGAGCTTGGGGATGACAAATGTTAAAAGATAGAGGGAGTAGGATTTATCTCCGTCAGATTGGCATATGGGGCTAGGGTTCATGTTGATGAAGTATTATATGTTCCAAGGCTTAGGAAGAATCTACTATCAGTTGCAACCCTTGAGGACAAAAGATATTGGGTGATCTTCAAGGACACGAAGGCACTTTTGTGGGCTAAAGGTAGCCACTTGAGTACAACAGAACCTATTGGGACTCACAGAGGAGGATTGTACATTGTGACAGGATAGTCAGTTTAAGCATTATCTCATGATGCGACTAGCTCCAACGAGTTGTGGCACAGAAGACTTGGACATCTTCATTACAAAGAACTTATGTATATGTAGAATATGGTATGTGGCATGCCCTCTATCTCTCTTAGTAAAAATGAAGTTTGTAAAGGATGCATGCTAGGTAAAAGTATAAAGAAATCATTTCCTAGCAGTGACAACATAGCTCAGGGCATCTTAGATTTGGTTCATTCTGATGTATGTGGTCCCATGTCATCTCCATCACTCAGTGGTTGTTTGTATTATGTCATTTTTATTGATGATTTCTCAAGAAAATGTTGGATATATTTCCTTAAAGCGAAAAGTGACACATTTGATAAGTTCAAAGAGTATAAAGCCTTTATTGAAAAGCAGACAGGGAAACACATCAGAACCCTTAGAACAAGCAATGGAGGAGAGTTTGAATCTCTCCAGTTTGAGGATTTCTACAAGGAAGTAGGAATCAAGATACAGTTGACTGTGCCATATAAACCTCAACAAAATGGTGTTGTTGAGAGGAAAAAAAGGACAATTTGTGAGGTAGCGAAAGCCATGATGTTTAACCAGGATCTGCCAAATTCTTTGTGGGTAGAAGCTACCTTCACTATCGTGTATATTCAAAACAAGTGTCCAAATGCTATCTTGAAGGAAATTTTTTTTGAAGAGGTCTTCTCAGGGAAAAAACCTGAAGTAGGGCATCTAATGATATTTTTATGTCTTGTATATATTCATGTCCCTAAGGAGAAGAGGATAAAGATGGAACCCTCAGGAAAGAAAGGGATTTTTGTGGGGTACAGTGAGAACTCCAAGGCTTACAAGATTTATCTACCAGGTCATAAGCAGATAGAGGTAATATGCCAAGTTGGGGCTCTTGTATATCTACCAGGTTCCAAGTAATATGCCAATTATGACCTTATTAGTGAATTTAATTAAGATATGACCCATAATAACTCAAAATTACGAAAATCGACGGAATGCAATGGAACCAAATCCAAGCTATGTAGAATGGATCCTGGTGATGAACGATGCAAGTCAGGCCCAATAAAACCCCTCAATATCTCCTGAACTCTCTGTCACCCCTATCTAGCTACTTCGGTAGGCATAACACTCTATAATGTTAAATGTCCAAAAATGGGGACATTACATCTCCTTGGATCCTTTGGCAAGGATCGAGAGGAGATTTCTTTGTATACAGGTTCCATCATATTGTATTTGTTGTTGCATCTCATGTTTTAGACACCACTTATATATACTTCCATTCCAAACTAGTTTTCCCCAAGGGGTTTTATCTAGGGTCATGTTGACTAAAAATACTTGTGTTCATTTCATGCGTGCTTAGAATTGTAAATCAACATTTAGAGTTGTAAAGATATAGAGGTAGTGTTATTTGTTTTGAGTATATTGCATGTGCTAACATTCATCCAATTTTTACACAAGATTGTCATCTTGTGAGGGGCTTTGCACAAGTACAAATACTGTGAAAGGTGACTTGCCAAGAAAAAAATGAATATCAAAAGGTAAGAAGGGATTTGGAATACACACACTACTAAGGAAAGGGTAACTCAAGAACCAAGCATTCCCTCTACAAAGGCGCTCGTGGAGATGAACCCACACATGGCCTTGCATGTCAATGACACCATAACCATGAAGTAAACCCCATATCATCTCATTCACTTATATTTTCACTTTGAAGGGTTTCTCAGGAACTACTCCTCTACTTGGGTACTGGCACACCTAATAGGATCTTGTGATGGTCCTCCCATACCTAAACTTGGTAAATTGCATAAAGTCTTAAGCTAGTATGAAGTTTGAAAAAGATACCTAATGTGAATTTCTTACGAGGCTCTTGTATTATATTGTGGCGTACTTTGACTGATTCTAATTACTCTTGTATCTTGTAATGGTTGATGTTGCTTGATTTTACGAGCCTTGTTTGTTGATGATTCACCCCTAGTATGATCCTTTGAAGGATGTTTCATGATTATGTCATTCATTGTTTAGAGGATGTTTCACCATTGAGGATGAGCATTGATCTCCTTGATGACTTGTCCTACCTCTAGACAACTTTCAACACCCCCTGGACCTTGGACATTGGAGAGATTACCTTGGACATTGCACATTTAGCCAGATGTGTCACCAAAGGGCAGAAAGCCCACAGCCTAGACATTGCACCCCCTGAGGACTTTAGGGTTTTGATGGATGCTATTACATTTGTTGAGGATGGTATAGCTACCCATGTTGAAGGTGTTGATCAAGAAAATAATAACTTTTCTCCTTTTCCATAAAAATCATATAACTCATATTGACATTAGTGTTAAATGGTCTTGTGCACATTGATGTGATGATTCGCCTTCCAAAGGTTGGGATATTGGTGGAAGTTGCTTCAGAGGTACATATTTTTCTTCATCATGGTGTTCACATAGTCATGTTCTAGTCACTTTCACCTTGTGTTCATGTACTCTAGTATGGTAGTGTACTTGCCTAGTTTACTTAGTTTCACTTATGCATCACCACATCTCATCATTTCACCTAGGCAATTTGTTTGTCACAACCTATTATCACTTTTTGCCTTGGTGAAACCCACTTCACCCTTACATTTCAGCACCTTGCCTAGGTGAATTGTGTATCACATCTCTACCTTTTTCCTAGGAAAAATCCACATTAACAAATACATTCCACTTCATTCCATCTCCTAGGACGTGCAAGACATAATTTTATTAAAATCCCCAAGCCTTACCTTATAATAATCCTCAATTCTTATATTTTCAATTTTTACGGTGTGAACACACCTAACTAGTTCATGACATTTTAATTAAAATTTAAAAATCCTAAACCTTAGGTTGAATGCCTAGTATTGGCCTATTAGTACTTTGTTGTTCTAATTCTTCATTGCGGACTTTTCCCCTAAGTTTTACTCACTAATTTGTCACTAGGGTTTATAACTTAAGTCCATGTGGTACACATGAGACTAGGCGCTCCTGGATCTTGTAGATCAACTACATATTGGTTTTTATCAAAGATTTTCTTCTCATCTTTGCCACTCCACTTATGAAGGATTGCTAATTTTGGAGGTGAGGACAACAAGTAAAAATTTGAAAAACTCACCATGGGTGGCTCCACTCATTTTTAGATTCAAGTACGAAGGTATATTTTTAGATTCAAGTACAACCACTTCTGCAATTATAGGTTGAAGAGGATGCATAATAGTGGGGACATGATACACGCCACCTTCCAATATGGGGGTGAGGTCAGGAGAGGATTGTGATGGTACAACTACCATGTGAATCAAAGGATAAGTAGTGTGAGGAGAAACCACGGATGCCTCAGAACCCTAAGGGCCCTTGGGTGAGCCCCATGCTTCTGGTCTCCCAGTGGTAATTGGACATAGATGAGTAAGGTGATTTCCTTCGCAAGTCCTGCAAAGGAATTTAGGCTTACGTCTGAGACGTCTAGGATTCTCAATGTCTCCAACATCATTCACAAAGGTTGGTGACATACTCTCAACATGATAGGAAGAGGTGGGAGAGTCATTTCCTACATGACGTACAAAGGTTGGAGACATGACATTGATAAGAAGGGTGCCCCCAGCATGATCGATAGAGGCTGGGTGCGGGTTGTCAACATGAATAGCATGAGTAGTTGAACCATCCTCAACATAACTAACAGAGGTTGGTGATGGAGCTCTGATATGACTAATAGTGACCCGGCTAGTGACAAGTTGTGTCATTTGATTCCAAGGTCTAGGGAAAGATTGACTTTGAAACATAGCAGGCTAGGAGGGGTCCTGGTTTACCTCATGTCCCTGTCTGAGAAGGTAGTATCCTCCATTTAATCGATTCAAAGAAGTCTGAATAAGCATCATCACTTAATTCTGCGAGGAGACGAAAGTATGATAGGGAATATTCGAGTGATGATATATGTTTCCCCCTTGTGAAGGGGTTCCATAAAGAGGATAGCCTGAATCGTAAAAATGATTCTGCCCGTGAGAAACACCCAGGGATATATGTGGACTTGCCACAGAAAAAGTTTTCAGAGGAACTGAAATGATAGACGAAGGATACATGGATGGAGTGTAATAAGTAGAATAATAAGCCATCTAAGTGTGGGCACATGAAAGATCATAGATATGACTGGATTCATAAGAGGGGAGGTTCCAACCTCCCATCGTAAAAGCAGGTTGAGGGACATGACTCATATCAAATGAGGATGTAGGAATCGGGGTCGTGGTGCCCCTAGATACAATTCTAGGATTCATATAAGTGGACCAGGGAGAGGATTGCACACGTGAAGTCATATCCACAGAAAACTGACTAGAGGCCCAAGGCATGGACTGAGTATCATAGTTTTGCATACTATTATAAGAAACAAGAGTATTCATCCCCATGAACTGAGTAGGCATCATGAGATAGGTATAGGTAAAGGAGGGAGCCCAAGGGACTCCATTATCCATGATAAATAGAACTCGGTACAAAATATTAAGGCCTACTAGTAAGCAAAGAGCACACCAAAATTCAAACCGCCAATATGCATACAAACGGGCTAGAGTGGTTGAGTGGCCTCCCTCCCTAAAGAAGGTATGTCTCGTCTAAGAGGGACCTAAGACTCCCTGTTAAAGATCGGAGGTAACAAAATCAGTTATAAGGGCCCTTATGGTCTTAACAACCAGTCGGTCAGATCCCCCCAGAGAGGTAATCCTCTATAAAGGTTATGTGTTGTTTGACCCTTATCTGATCCAGGGTACCTGTAGAATAACCCCTGCAAGTAACCTATGAGATACCTAATTCAAGCAACTAATAAACCATTGTATAATCGATGCACATGCGAGAAGTCATAAGTCTGGATCACCGTATGGGCAGGGTAACAAAGCCCACAACATTGAAAGCATCACCTCTCACAGAGGTATGGGCACTAGAAAGATCCCCAAATACGAATAAATCCATAGAAATATCTTTGACACTAGGCAAGTATTCGGGGGATATCCCTTCAACCAACTTTACGCGACCTCATGATTAACTTCGGTGTGAGCGGAGCCTTCTGATCTTACCAATTATACAATATATTTCTTCATTCCCTGACTGAGACACATATGTTGATTTAATTGCCTTGGGGAAGTTTACTCACAAAATCCTTTTCCAAGGCACTAAATCCTAGGTTAGTTTGTGCACCCTAGAAAATAAAATCGTTACTAACAAATTTAAATTATAGCATTGATTTTATGGCTGTGATTACTCCAAAAGGTATATGGTGATGAAAATCATGGTGTTATGAATCTACAAGAAAAGTAAATATGAAAGTAATGCAAAGTCCTAACTTTAACTTTTGATGAATGATATGCTCCTAAAAATGATACAGTTTTCAAATTCAAATCTGTGATTCATAAGTAAAGATACAATCTTTCACTATATGCACTAAGATAATGATAGATATTCAAAGACAAAAAATGCCAAACAATGAAAAATGCCTATTTTTTTGTATTTTCAATATATCGAAACTGAAAATGCATGGACTGAAAAGTAACTTCATATATAGACCTATTGTGTATAAAAAAGAGATAACTCAAGCAGGATATCAAGTAATGAAACACCTAGCCCAATGTACAAGCACTACTACATATGACCAAATTTGCCATGGTTTTTTGTTGTTATTGCCACAAATATCTGTCGCACTTTCCACGAAAGCAAAGACTATTTTTCATGGAACTTTTTTCGTCGCTATATCCACGAACTAGGTATTCGTGGAAACTGCGATGAAATAAGCCCTCCACGTCTCATCATCCTCAAGATAGTTTTACCTTAAAAAGTGTGGCAATAGAGACGAAACATCATCACAATAGGGACGAAAAACCATGCCAAAGTAAAAAACTTACCAACAGATTACGATGCAGATGCCATACGTGTGATGCAAAAGCGTGGAAAGTTGCAACGAAAAAGCGTGGCAATAGCGACAAAAATTTTTGGAAGAGAAAAAACTCACGAAGAGCTTACAACGCAGATGTTATATGTGCAATGCAAAACTGTGGAAACGTGTGTTGAACTTTTGTGGATAGTGACACAAATCCTTGTCAGACTAAAACCTAATCATTAGCTTGTGACGAACTTTCATCGATATTGCCACGCCTCTTGTAGGTTTAAAAAAAAAATCTACATGAGAAGTTGCGTGTTGCGATTCGTAAGATCTTCTAAAACAATGGATTCAACCATGGGAGTGGAAGGGGGACATAATTAGAATTAGGGTAATAGGGCTCTATGGAATTAAGTGGATCATCTCCCACCATGATTTTATAATTATTATGAAGTGGGTGGTATTGAAAGGAATTTCTTATATCCTCACCATCCTTGATGTGGGTAATACCGAAAGACAATACATAATACACATGATTGTGTAAAATTGATTAATAAATGGGAGGAACAATACATGAGATAGAGTAGTGATAATATGGTGAATTGTGAGCTTTATATCCATGGTGAAAATA
>JZKD02S2361886.1:347872-363181 GCA_000966675.3 Picea glauca | reverse complement strand
CAAAGGTAGGTAATTCTCCCAATGGGTTTGATTATCCATGACATACATCCTAAGCATGTCTTCCATGACTTGATTTACTCTCTCAGTTTTCCCATCTGTTTCAGGATGATAAGTTTTGCTTAAGTTCAACTGAGTCCCCAACGCTAACTGCAAACTTGTCCAAAATCTAGAAGTGAATCTGGAGTCCCTATCTGAAATGATCTTCTTAGGTATCACGTGCAAACAAATAACCTCACTTACAAACACACGTTCCACATCAGTGACATCGTAAGTGTCTCTAACCGGAATAAAATGAGCACTCTTGGTTAACTTATCAACTATCACAAGAATGGCATTGTGTCTATGAGATGTGAGCTGCAACCCCACAAAAAAATCCATAGAGATGACTTCCCACTTGGACATTGGAACATCATGTGGTTGTAGGAGGCCTGTCGGGTGACAGTGGTCGGCTTTCCCTTGTTGACACTCTAGGAACTTGGCGAAGAAATGGACTACATCGCGCTTCATGCCTACCCAGAATAAAAGTTTCCTCATGTCTACATACATCTTCTTCACACTCGGATGCACACAATAAAGTGCTCTATGGTATTCCTTTAGTATGATGCTTCAAATATCCCCATATTCAAGGATGTACATCCTTCCTTGATATCTCAATAGTCTGTCTTCTTCTAGACTATATCCTTCATACTTTAGATCTAATTTCCTCCCTCTCTGGAGGTTTGAAGTAACCTCTAAATACTAACTGTCTCCTTGGAGTTGCGTCAACACATGGTCCCTCAGATTGACCTTTAAAGGTACCAAGGTGAAGACATGTGGTCTCCTACTCAAGGCATCTGTGACCACATTTTCCTTCCCCTTGATGTATGAAATACCAAAATCGTACTCACTCATAAACTCACTCCATCGCCTTTTCCTGGCATTTAGATCTCTTTGAGTGAAGAGATGTTTTAAACTTTGATGGTCTGTTTTGAGCTCAAAGTTTCACCCCACAAGATAGTGCCTCCAAAGTTTCAGAGCTAGCATTACAGCTGCCAACTCTAAATCATGAGTCACGTATAGCTCTTCGTGTTTCTTCTATTTCCTTGATGCATAAGCTATCACTCCTCTATCCTGCATTAGCACGGCCCCCAACCCTTGCTTCAAGGCATCCATGCAGACTGTGAAGTCCTTTTCCATATCCGACACTCGTACAATTGGCGCACTAGTTAGTAACCTCTTAAGCTCAATGAATGCACTATCACATTCTTCCGTCCATTCATACCTGACCCCATTGTGCTGCAAAGTGGTGATGGGTTTCGCTATTTTTGAGAATCCTTCCACAAATCTCTGGTAATAACCTGCTAGCCCAATGAAGCTTCTCACCTCATGGGCATTTTTCGGCACTAGCCACTCCATAATGGCCTTTACTTTTTCTAGGTCCACAGAGATTCCTTCACCGGAAATGATATGACCTAAATAGTGGATCTCTTTCTGGAAGAAGGAACACTTCGACAACTTCCCATACAATTTGTTCTCCCTAAGGCAGGACAACACCACTCACAAGTGTTCCTCATGTTCCCTTTCATTCTCGGAATAGATGAGGATGTCATCTAGAAAGACTTGTACAAAATGGTCTAAGTACTTCCGGAATACGCCATTCATGAGGCTCATGAATACTGCTGGCGCATTGGTCAATCCGAAAGGTACTACGACAAACTCGTAATGCCCAAACCAAGTTCGAAAGGAAGTTTTTGGGAGGTCATAATCCTTAATGGATGATACGCAGATCACAAATCAATCTTTGAGAATACCTCTGCTCCTTTCATCTGATCGAAGAGGTCATCTATTCGCAGCATTGGGTACCTATTTTTCACTATAGCATGGTTCAATTCCCTATAATCTATACACAATCGTAAGGAACCATCCTTCTTCTTTACAAAAATTACTGGGGCACCCCAAGGTGAGACACTGGGCCTTATTAGCCCTAAGTCCAGTAACTCTTTCAACTGCATTTTAAACTCACAAAGGTCTGGCACTGTCATCCGATGCAGAGTCTTGGAAATTGGTTCTGCACCAGGTTTTAGCTCAATACTAAAATCAAGCTCCCTCTCAGGAGGTAACCCTGGTACTTCGTTTGGAAAAACATTCTTAAATTATGACAATATCAGGTACTGATCTAATGAGGGTCCCTTCCTTTCATTAAATGCTTCCACTACATATAGTTGACACCCTTGCCTCAAGAATCACTTAACCTTCATAGTTGAGATAAAGTGTAATGACACCCTTCTCCGTATGCCCTAGATCTCCATTGGCCTTCCTTCGTCATCTATACAGAGCACCCTTTTTTCGAAAAAATCTACCAAATCTCGATGAGATTCTAACCAATCCATTCCAATGATTAGGTCATATGCCCCGAGAGCAGTGACATGTACCTTCAACCTGGTAGTACACACTCCTAGATCTACTATACAATTATCAATGCTAGGTCCTACCGCTTGTTTTTCCCCCGAATCCATCTCGACTTGTTTAAAGTCATCTTGCTCGTAGGCTGCCAACCCACTCTCTTCTAATACAGATGGTGAAATGAAACTATCTGTCACACAAGAATCAAATAAAATCTTAATATTGATATGATTTAGTGTACCTGATGACTCCACCACCGTGGATTGAGGCTCGGCTTGGCGATTATTAACCGCTGCGTAAATCTGGTGGATGCTACTTGCTCTTCCCATTGGGGCTATTCCTTCTCTATGCATAAATCCTGATTGTAACTCTGGGCAGTCATGTTGGTAATGGGGTCCTCCACATCCCCAACAGGTAACACGAGATTGAACCTGTTGGAACCCTATATAATAGGGGAATCAATTTTCTGACTATACTTATCTATTTTATTCTTTACGCATTTGATCATGACGCATGGTGAAGGCGGAAAAAAGCACTCGACACTGTCCAAGCATAAAATGAGTACCTACGCGCGAGCTTCAAAGCGAGTTCCGGTGCATTTTTAGCAAAAAATTGTGAAGTGTTTTGAAATGGAAAAAATTGACTCTTGGGGGTAAGTGCTAATTTGGGTTTTTATAATCTATGTTTGGTGAATTTAGCAAATAATTGGCCCCTCGACCTTTGCCTTTATGCAGAGTTTTATGAAAAAATTGACAAATATTTTTCCAAAAAGTAATATTGGCCTAGGGCCAACCTCCGAATGCTCGACACCAAGGATAAGCGTCATTTCATGCACCGACAGCAAGCACACAAGATAGCGCCGACACCAAACCCCAAAGCCGAGCCTCGAGCTCATTTCATCAAGACAACATGTGACTGTTGGCTCATTTAAACGCCCAAATCTCAGTTTACCACGTAAATGTGGGATATTGCACGCAAAAGCTAAATATATATAAAACACAGCTTTTCAACCCCGTGCCAGATGTTCGAACCAGAGTCAAGGTGTCCAACGCAGAGAAGAACGCATGCATAGAAGGTTATGAGGTGTCCGAGGGATGTACCAGGAAATCATGGTATCACAAAATCCGTGGAACAAATTACAAGTCCCCGCATTGTATACCCAGTGATCTCTTAGACCACCTTCCTGCAATTCTTGATGACAATAAAGTGCAGGTTGATTTGCCAAAACCTCCTATTGGTGAAGGTCCTTCTTATCAAGCTGATCGCAAAAAGCTACGCCCGACCTTGTTATGGTCTATTGAATCTGATTGGAATGTCCCTTTGTGTGAGAGAAAAGGAAACTTCAGGTCTTGTGTACATCTAAGCATACTCTTGAAAATTGATATTGGGCATTGTTTGCATCTAAATATTCCAGCCCAGGATCCTCCTTTAGAAGGACTTGCAGAATTAAAGCCTCGTCATGGAGAAGAGCTTGAGAAGATTCATAATAACCCTAGTTAGGATGATAAGATTTTGGATACTATTCGAAGGAAAGATATGTCATATAGATTTGATCAACTTCCTGGCACTCACAATAATCTCAAGGCTTCTATTCAGCTACTTTGTGAAACTGATGGTGGCAAGCAATGTGCGAGTGAAGCAGGAATAAATCTAAGAGTTGGTAGAACTGAAAATCATCCAGAAGTCACATTAAACAGTGAACATATTTCAAGAAATGCTTTGCACAACAGTTGTGATGTAGCAAGGGATGAGCCCAAAGACGTTGGCAATTATAGTCAGTCTTACAATTCAGGTGTTTCACATCAAGAATGTTATCTGGTTGGAGCAAAATTGGACCTACAGAATGGAAACCACAATTTAGACAATGATGTTGAGGTTAGTGGAAAACAGGGAACCCGACTACAATAGTTTGATCATGCCAAGAATGCTCAGAAGGCTTCATCAGTATGCTGAACAAGGTTCCATAGCATTATTTTTGGGGCGCACAACACAGTTTCACGTGATCTATGAGAAGAGTATTTGGGGTGCTTTGGAGGACCCTATGTGATATTTAATCACTTTCATGGCATTTTCACAATTGAGTTTGATTGTGGCACCCAACACAGTTGCTTCTTAATACATGCCACAAATCTAAAGAGGTGTTGTTGTTCTCTCAGTACTATGGTTTCTCCATAGGTGGAAAAGAAATGTATTTTCTCGTTTACTTGCTGCCCAACAGATTGTTGGGCTTGACAGGGAAAAATTCCTGACTTTAGACAAACTCTCTTCCGTTGGCCTTTTTTTTTGGGAGGAATGGCTTTGGCTAAGGCTTGTGGAGTTGTTGTACAGTCTATTTTAACTGTAGGGGGAATAGGAGGTATTGCAACTGCAATTGCAGCAAGGGACATACTTGGAAATATGATTACTGGATTATTGATGCAATTTTCTTAGCCCTTCTCAATGGAGACACAATTAAAGCTGGCTCTATTGAAAGACAAGTGGTTGAAATGGGATTGACACCAACATCAATGCTGAACCTAGATAAATGTCCTATCATTGTCCCTAATTCATTCTTTTCGAGCTAGGTAATTGTGAACAAGTCACATTCTGCATGGCATGGCATGGTTGCTATAGTCCCAATTCAACTTGATGTCCACATATTTAGGTAATAGTTACACAAGTGGAAAAGCAGTTAGACAGAGGGGGCAGAGCATCATTGTTTTGAAGCATCATTTCAAATGCAGCTGGCAATCAAGGGCATGTGGCAGCAATTCAATAACTGAAGATCATATCTAGATCCTCATATCAACCAATTATCCAGCTTTCTAGGTGCAGATCATCATCAGGTGGCGAATCTATTCAATATTTTGGATATTAGCAGAACACAAGTGGCATTTTCCAGCAGGGCATTAAAATTATAGTTGGGCAATCACAGGAAGAAAGCCAACAAGAAAAATATCATCGCCAGATGTCGAGGCAGCAGTTACAATTGTAAATTTCCCTTTAATTTACTGTTCGATTCGTTTTAGGTGACAATTGACATGTGTAAATCTTGGTAATTGTTTTCTATTTTCAGAAAACAGAGGTAGAGCTCGAGTCTTGGAGGACAGATAGCAATTTTTTGTATTTATGCATATGAAAAAGACAGAACGAGGGTTTGAATGGGCTGAGTAGGAGAGGGTTCGAGCAGTGGAGTATTTTTTCTTGTTGGTTCGACCTGTGTGAGGGATTTTCGACCTGAGAGGGATAAATTTTCTTTGTTGGACTGGGGTCCTAGCTTTTCCTATAGCATTTTTTGTAATCTTCAAATGATCTATCAGAAATGAGCATGTTGTTCACAGGATTCTTGTGTGGAGATGTTGGTGGTGTTTCTTGTCTTTTTTAAGTTTTTCCTGTCATCTTTTCATTTGTTGTCAATTCTTATTATCATAAGAAGAGTAATAGAGAAGAATTTATTAGCAAATACTCTGCATCTGATCTTGTGATAATCTTTATGTTTTCTTCTAAAAGCCCAGTTTAGGAATTCTTAGCTTCTCCTTTGCTTGGCTTTTTCCTCCCCTTTTTCTTGCTCAAATCAACACCATCAAAACTTAATTCGATCCAACATTGACGCTACCTTGCCCTGTGAGAGAACTTTGTCCAGATCTGAGAGTGAATCGCATTTTTAAGTGCAGACCCCATTTGCCCAATGGCCCTTCTTGTTGTCCCAAACTAACCATTTAAAAATAAAAAACCCCATACTTTCATAGCTAGCCTAACATCTGTCTTATTCCATACCAAGTTAATTCAGAAAGAGAGATCCCTCTCTAAGTCTTGGAGGGATAGATCCAAGACTCCAAGCAGTTCGAGGTTACCTCTGTGATTGCCTCAGAAACCTTATGCAAATTACAGAGCGCTAATAGAACCTGTGCATTGTTCTGTGACTGTCTCTGAAATGAGTTCCTTCCCCTGGAACCCCTGCCCCTACTAGTTGTTCCCTAAGATGGCGATGGACCTGCCTTCGTCGTTGGTGATGATTGAGATGCTACACTCGCTGCCATTGAAATCCCTGCGGCTACTGTCCTTGGTGCGACTCTGTTACCATATGGAGGTGGCCTTGAGCCCCCTCCCCTAGGAAATGTCCTAGGGGCTTCCCTACAAATCCAGGATGATGCGGAAAGGTTGGTCTTGTACCTCCGGTTAAGTTCATGTGTTCCTCCACATAACGCGCATTTTCCACATCTTCCACTACTGAAGACGGTTTCCACATCTGCACCATATTCCTTATCTTAGGGTTTAGCCCATAGACGAAGCGTTTTGCCTGTCGTTGGTCATTATCCATATATGAAACATACTTGACCAATTCCATAAACCTAATCTCATATTCCTCTACGGTCCTGTTTCCCTGTACTAGAGCATGAAACACCCCTACCTGTTGTTCCTCATAGTAATATGGAAGATATTTCCTTCAAAACATCTCCTTGAAAAGTTCCCAAGATACAGTATCTGGGGTAAGATGCAGTTGTCTTTCTAGGTTGCCCCACTAGTTCAAGGCGCTGTCTCTTAACTGAAAAATTGCTATCTTCGCCTTTGAGGTGGATTCATAGTCCCTTAAGGAAAAACACCTTGTCATGTCTTCCAACCATGCTTCCGCACATTCACTGGCGCGACCCCCAACAAACTCTGGAAGTTTGATCTTTTGCAGTTCTCTAGTGATGTCTTCGGGTGGAGGTCATCCCCCTGAATCCCTTGGCGCTTCTGGATTACCTATTCCAGATGGTGGGGATTCCACTTTGATCCCTGCTGGTTGTCGCCCCTTTAAAGTCTCATTTATGGTCTCCAAAGAGCACAGTATGAGAGCTAGTTCGGGCGCTGGTGGCAGCGGCGCTGGTGGTGTTGGCGGTGCCTACGACGATGCTCCTCTACCTCGATTCCCTCGAGTCCTAAGCATCCTGTGTGATTTAACCTGCATCAACCAAAGTTGTCAGGGTGAGTTCAAGGACGTTTCTCATTGCACAAATTAACTAAAAAACAGGGTTAGGCGTAAGTTTTTTTCTACATGTCTGTAAACAAACATTACTCTCTTTAGGGGAGGTGGCTAGGTTAGGGCTAAAGCATCTAAGCTTGATTTCTTCGCCTAAGAAAACTATTGACTCCCTTGCCTGGTAGCTACGCTAGCTTTGCACCATACTCGCCAATTCCTCTAGCTTACTTTCCTAGTGTGTCTGCCGCCTCCTTCCTGCTTGTCCTAGTCTAAGTCCTTTAAAATTTTCACTTACAACTAATTAAGGTGACTTCCAACCTAATGTTGATTAATTATTAAAAACTAATAATCTAGACTAAACTTAATCAACAAAGCCTATGTTTCAGTCGCCTTAATCAACGCATTTAGTAAATCTAGAAATTTAAATATTATCATTGGTATCCTACTTAAGTACCTAACTAATCACTTAGTTAATCCCCAATTTAATTAACCAATTAAATTAATTAATCTTCCTAATTATTCATATTAATTAGTTGATTAGTTATCACTTGTATATATATTTAGATTTAAATATTATTGTTATTAAATGATTAATATTTAACCTAAATTAAACATTAATAATTTAAACCTTAATTAAAGGTAATAACAATATCTTCAATAAAATATCTTTTTTTTATAAAAATAATAAAAACAACAATAAACTAAAATAATAATAAAAAAATAGAATAAAACAATTACATTACAATTAAAATAAAATTAAAATAAACAAAAATTAAAATAATAAATAAATAAACAAAAATAAAATAATAAAAATCTAGAGTCAGGCAGTGGGTCCTCGCATGAGGCCCACATGCCCCCTCTCCTCCGTTCTTATCCCCTAACCCTAATTTCCTCATCCTTATCTCTTCGAACCCTACCCTTTCTTCCTTTTCACATTTTTTTTTAAGCGTTCAGGGTGAAGGATGAGACCGGCGGCCATAGCCATCTCCGTGCTAGGTCGACCCTGGTAACTCATGTTCCAGGAATGGAGGGCACGTCTAGCACAGTGGCACGTTCCCTCGTTCCTTGACGACTTATCATGGCACTTGGTCGCTGGATTTGGCATTGAGCTTATATTATGTGTGTTGTTTTGTGTTGTGTGGTTGTCTGTGAGGCATAGAGTACACAAAATCCCTTATGGTCTTGGCGCTTGGGAGCTTGTCCGTTGACTTGCGTGTTGTAATGTGTGGCTAACCTGTGATAAATTTTTTTTTTTTTTTTTTAGTTCGTTTTTATTTTTGTGCTATTATATTTTTTTGTATTTACAGCCTACAGGCTACCCTGGGCCGTGGTGTTTGGTCTTGGGCGTTGGGATCTGGTCCTTAGATCTGGATGCTTGATTGCTCTATCGATATTTGACGCATTGTTCTCTCCCTTTGAGACTCCTCCTTGTGGCCTTGTGTGCGCTGGTGTGTTGCCTCATGCATTGGTGCGCTGGTGGCCTGATAAGTGAGCTCGAGCCAATGCAATGGAGCTTGGCCCTTGTGCGTTGCGCTCGTGTGTTATGTATGGCAGGTGCACTTGGGCGTTTGGCTTGTATGTTCTTCAACCAGTCTCGGCTATGTGCAATAGGATCAGGGTGAAATTCTTCTTCTTATAAGCTGGCTTACAATCTATTCTTTGATCTCGGCTACCTCTTCCCTATAACTCAGTTATGTTTTTCTTTTCCTTCTTTTTTTATTGTGGCACAGACGACGAATATATCAAACGAAAAAAGTGGAAAATGACCATAGGTATCTCAAATAGTTGCGACATAGAGGAGAGTAACTGGTGTGAGAGAGAGAGACCAGAAGAAGTATACGAGGGTTTTGATTGAAATGATATTAAAGAGGGCAGATGCCTAGCGTGAACCATTAATCCTTCCAACATGTTTGTTGCTAGTGCTCCACAGATGATGATGTTTCAACCCAATATTTCTTAGGAGCCTAATGCCATTTTATTCCGAACATCAACCACAATATTGATGCCAAGATCCATGTTTCTCACTTCTTGCTCTTTCCACAGTGCAGATTCTAAAGCCCACACAAATATCACTACGACAGCTAGTCAAAGCCCCAATATTGTTCTTGCCGACCGGACACCTGGAAAAATCTCCTTCACTATTGCCTCTGAGCGAATTTTTCGTGAAATGATGGTAAAAGACAAAAGTAAGAGAAAGGCCCCTCCCAACATTCTGTGTTGACGTCTAGAGAGAAAGAGGGAGAAGGAAGGTAAGTCAAAGACTGTTCCTAACTCTTCCTTCTCTAATACCATGTGTATAATCTTTTTCTGGCTACTTATTCTTTTTCTTTTACATAATATATATAGTATATACCTAATCAATGTTAACCTTCAAGTTTTTTTTTTGTAATTTTATTTTATCTCTGTTCTATTTACAGGTGAGGATTTTACCAGAAAGCAAGTGGTCTCTAAATATTGACATGTGGTTGGAACAAGGAATGGAATAGGCGCAGAATATCCTTTCCTGTAACAATCTCTCTCTTCTTCAGGGTTTCTAAGTAGTTTTATATATATATATATTTATTTAGTGTCATTTCAGGTCTATTACCTAGGTTTATGGGTTGTAGGTCTATTTGCACGGCTCCTTACTACTACCGATTTTATTTGAGGGTTATTTCAAGATTTTCTGGGTTATTTATGCTCATTATTTTATATTTATGTCTATATCTGTGTTAAAAAATTTTAGTATGTATATTTTATTTATATTTATATCTGTGTAAAAAAACAAATTTGTGTGCTTGTCTTGTAGGTTAGGTGGAGGTGGAGGTGGAACTTGGATTTTCACCTAATTAAAGGGTTTTAGGGTTGTTTAAATTTCTAGGTGGGTACAGTTCCATTCCTAAGTTGGGTAGGTGGGTAGGTATGCCCTTAAGGCTCCAGTGCTTCAAACTGAATCTCTGATACGATGTGTAAGAACCAAAATTTAATGAAGCCTAAAAATTTTCATAATTTAAACATTAAGATTGTTCAGCATAAGAAATAAGTAATTTCTTTCATTCATATAAGTAGAATAAATTAAATTTTTCGAACAAAATGATAATAATTTACATAATCATCACATAACTCAGCAAATTCATAAATAAAATACCTCTTCCTGATGCTAAACTCTCGCTTATCTGGATGTCCTCCTTGCTGCCTTGCCCAGCCTGCTGCTTTTACCAAACCCTGCCCAAACCGACTAACCACCCAACCATCTAGGAGTAGCATGTGTGACTCCATAGCTCCAGGATACCGTAAGGAATCCTGGCCCCGGTGCCCAAAACCCCCAGCAACCCGATGCCCCCTGCAATGGTTCACCAAAACCTCAAAACCAACTCCCCCAAAATGGGAAAAAATATCCAACAGCCATCATGCAGTCCTCTCCTCCCAATTTTTCATAATCATCTCCCGTAGGAATCCTCCCCGTCATATCTCCCCCCATTCACCGACTCCCTATCCTCCATTAATTACCTTATCCTCCCCATTATTACCTTATCCCCTTTCCTTTATTATCTTATTCTTTCCTATCATACATAAAGTTTCATAATGATTAAATTAAATTTATTAAGCCCCTTAATGATTTACCCAAATCATTGAATGTGTTAAGTAAACAATTAATTGATTAATTAATCAATCGATAGTTATAAATAATTAATAAATAAATAAATAAATAAATGATATTATTAATACTAATCATTGTTTAACTAAAACCATATTAGGACAATCAATTATCTAATTAATTATACTTAATAATCCCTATGCAACTATTTAACCAGGGTTGTTACACATTGTTTAGGCATTGAATACGTGGAGAAATTCTTTGATGGGGAAGAGATTTGAATTAAGAACATACCATAATGGTTTGAAATATCTTTTCAAAAAACCAACTTTAAATGCCAGGCAGATGAGATGGCTAGAATTTTTAAGTAAATATGATTTTGACATCAAGAATATCAAAGGAAAAGAAAATAATGTTGTTGATGCACTTATTATAAGAGTACATCTTATGCATGATACAATTGTTAGTATGCATCATTTGGATTTAAAGAGAATAACTTTAGATGTTGTTGTCATAGATCAACACTACCTATAGGTAAAAGAAATCTTACAACACGAAAATGTACAACAAAAAAATAAGAAATATGAGATGAAGGAAGATGGATTACCTATGCATAAAAATAGAATTTATGTTCCTAGTTCTGGAGAACATAGGAATTTGGTATTAAAGGACATGCATAATGTTCCATATGTTGGACATCTCAGTTACCAGAAAATAATTACAGAAGTAAGAAGCCAACTCTTTTGGCTAGGAATGAAAAAATATGTTGCTGATTACATTTCTAGATGTATGGAATGTCAAAGAGTGAAGGTTGAGCATAGGCACCTAGAAGGTTTTCTACAACCATTACCAATTCAATACAAGAAGTGGGAAGTGGTAACCATTGATTTTATAATTAAATTTCCTAAGGAAACAAGATAACATGAGTCAATCATGTTCGTGGTTGACAAATTAACAAAGGATGCTCATATTATTCCTGTAAAAATGACTCATAAAGCAATTAATATTGCAGAAATTTACATGAGGGAGATTGCTAGGTTGTATCGGATACCTAAGACAGTTGTCTCAGACATAGACACAAAGTTCAATTGAAATTTATAGAGGGGATTGTTCAAAGGATTTGGTACAAATGTGAACTTTAGCACAACATATCATCCACAGTCAGATGGGCAGATAGAGAGAGTCAACTGAGTAATTGAAGACATGTTGAGAATGTGTGTGATGGATAAGCCATCTAAGTGGGAAGATTACTTGCACTTGGGTGATTTTTCCTATAATAATGGGTGTCAAGCTTCATTGAAAATGCTCCCATTTGAATCTTTTTATGGTAGGAAATGAAATACTCCAGTGAGTTGGTGTTAGAAGGAAAATCTCTCTATGGATAGGGTGAACCACAATAGACAGGTATGAATGAAAAAATCAACTCAATTCCAACATATGATATATCAACCAACGTGCAGGCAAGGTAAGAAAGAGGCCAACCTCGTCCAAACGTTTGATGATGTCCACCATTGAGCACTTCGACCCAAAGATTTATACCTGCAACAAGTTCTCAACAAACAATAAGAGCAAGCATATAGTGATAATATAAAAGGTTGGCACATTAGATAGCATAATCCATTAATATACAAAATAAACATGCCCATGGATGATAATACATATATTTGCAAGATATCAATTGGACGGGAAAGGAGTATTTCTATTAATAAATGATCAACAGAAGTAAAAACATTACAAACTTCTGTATTGGCACGGTTCGAAACCAAGAAACTGAGTTCCTTCCAACTGGGCCTCCACCACTTCAATCCTCCACCAAAGGCAAGCTCATATAGGGGAGACAAGGAGGTTCTCCATAAATAAGGGAAGATCTCGGGGGATGAAAATTGTGTTCAGACTTAAAGGACAAAGGGATGCAGACTCAATAATGAAGTAATAATTTCTCCAGAGTAACTTTTCTCTCAAAGTTGAATTCTCTCTCCTTTTCCATAGCTCGGAATTGACTTATTTATAGCCTTCAAAATGAAACCGAAGGGTCGAGTCAGAACATTTCTAGTATATGGAAGGCCAAGGATCAAAGATCTCTTGTCGTGACATGGAAACCCGACATTAAATTTCTATTTTATGGCACAAATCCTGATGTACGCAGGTTGTAATGGAGAAGCCAGTGTATACACATGTTGTATAGCTTGTAAGGTGTGTACAAGTGGAAACATATTTATTTTTGTCTCTGGATTCATCAATCAGGGAAAGTAAGTCTGCATAGGGAAATGGAGTAAGGCCCCCTCTGCAAGATTTCATAGGGTGAGGAAAATCTTTCTCTAGCAAATGCCCCCTAATGTGTGAAGTCAGAGGAGAATCTGCGATTGTCGAAATACATTATAAATAACCCAGAAGTGGAGTGGTAGAGAACTAGTTGGACGAACTTGATTTCTCATTACATTTTGTACTAACTTTGCATCCATGGCTGCCAAAATTACACTGCATATCCATGTGTAAAATATACCAAACAAGTGTATGTGGCCATGAATAGGCAAATACAAATGCATTTACATGTCAATAGTTGTCATAGTCACGGACAAGGCCCAGTAGAAACTGTCTCAAAACTAATATGAATATATATGTATACCATGGAGTATAATCTGATCTCCCATGATCACTAAAGTCATATAGGTACTTTTCCAATGAAAAGGCAGCAACACGTCAGGAAAGCTGTGGCCACATAGTGATGTCTTCAAGTCTCCTACACAATCCGTCAACGGTGCAAGTCTACATCATGTGAATAAAGGAGTTGAGTTCGAACATAATGAGACATCATTTGATTACCGGTCATTGATGCATACCATTACCAAACACGAGACAACTTACCGATAATCAAAGTAGGTATCAAGGCACCGAGTACATTCTTACAAGTGTTAATAGAGGAGTCGTTGTCGAACACCTGAAGAATCCATCGATCAGGAGACATTGATGTATTCATAACTGTCGATGGTGAGAGAACCTGCCACTAATGGCTGCAAGCCTCAAGTTACTCATAAGACTCTAGTTCATGTTTCTAGATAATGGGTTGATGTCAATGGAAATAGACCCTCTTAAAGGAGAGCATTAAGGCATCTCTCATCAATCAGCACGAGGTACAAAGAAGGAGCTTCATGATTTGGTGGGAATCTGATGAAGAACAAGTTCACGAACCAACGACCTTGTGCATCTTTCACATGTTCCAAGTGCAAGCAGTACATGAAAAAGACCCTCTGAATAACAACCAATGATGGAAACTGTTGACAAAGGTGATGAAACCACCAATAAGGCTAATGGCATCTAAGACACTGCATGAATCCCAATTTGTGAATATATGTCTTGTCATCAAACACAAGGGAAACCACCCAGTCAACAACCAATAATGAATTGTCGACTGTTAGGTTCAAGGTTACCTACCAATAATGAAAGTAGGGCTAGGGTGCATGATAGGACTAAAGTATCGTGTGATTCTGAGACAAACTGAGGGTATGATCGACATATAAAGTCAAGAATTCTGACGAGTGGTCGATGCAGGTTGATAGACATCCTTTGAACAAGAGCATGAGAGATATGGTAGACTCTGGAAGCATAGACCCAATGATAAAATAATGAGATGCATAAGGCATCAATGAAGTTCTTTGTAGGGACTGGAAGAGTAACCAGTCGGTAGAGAAAAATATGTAATGAGATCAACTTCCTAAGGCCATGCTAAACCCAAAATTATGATGAAAGGACTCAAATGCCTTTGTACTTTGTTCAAAGGTGACAAGACTACTGCCAATAAAAGATAATAGTCCCTTCATGCCCGTATTTTTTTTCTTTTTCATAACAAATGAATTCTATGATATAGAGGAGGAAACAAGTGTCGCAAGTAAGAAAAACTAGTTCCAGCAGTGTAACATACCTATGCTCAATGTAGGGAAGTGCATGTGGGAGATATTCCCTCCTAGGTATAGGGTGTCAAATTGCGAAGGATATAAACAAGGCTATACTTGGTTGAGGATGCAAAACTCTTGAGGCAACTAGTTTATAATGCAAAGCGAGAATCGACTATAGGCTCAATACTGGAAGCAGGGGCATGAGATGCAATCACAACTTAACACTAAAAAAATTCCTTTTTTATGTCTTTTAGTCTACTTCGTGTGAAAAGGGGATAAAATTGTGCCAAGTAGACATCTTTTCAAATCCACTTTATGAGTGTGAAAATTACAAGTTCACTTGGCGGTCTTTTCTATTTTTGGTAACGAGTTGGAAAAGAGATTAACTAAGACTCATGATCTTTCAAATCCAATTTAACGAGTGTGAAAGGGACAAATCACTTGGCAATATTTTTTCTTTTTAGACGAGTCAGAAAAGAGATTAACTAAGACTCGTTGGTGTTTTTCTAATCAGT
>JZKD02S2361886.1:330050-342402 GCA_000966675.3 Picea glauca | reverse complement strand
TTGAAGCATGACACCTGATCTACCAAGAAGTGACTATATAGGATGCATTCACATTATAAGGAATATGCTAAACAATATATATGTGATATGATAACTATTGGTTAGATATTTTCAGTGGAACAATAAGATTCCATTAGTCTAATAGTCCTCTAGGGTGTGAAAAAGGTGGAATAATTTTTTCTGTGGAATTTTTGAGATTGATTCAGGCCTACATACATGATCCCTTTCATACACATTTTAGTCACAAGATTACCAAGAAAGTGGGAAGGAATGAACCTTACACCTTCATAGTAGGATTATTTGGCTATCATAAAATCTGTATCATCAAGGAGGATAAGATGAACACCATTTTTTCTATGGAATGGTGATTGCATGCATACAATCTCATGCCCTTTGGCCCAAGTAATGCACCAATTATGTTCTCTATAATCAAGTTTGTTATGTTCAATGAGTATATCCATTATTTCCTCGAGCTATATTTTCAATTATTGGCAATGTATATCTAGCTAAAGGGTCACATGTCTAAACTAATGTTGGTGATGGAAAAACATTGATTGATCTAGTTGTACCTAAATATTAAGAGTTTCATTTTATACACCCCATTATCTACAAGGAAGGATGTTTAGTGGTCAAGTATTTGGTTAACAATACAATGTTGGAAGGTTAATTCTATCGATGTTTGCTACTATTTTAGGATTTGATTTTGAAGTGGTGGTTACAATAAAATGTGGGACCTAATCACCTCTCAAAAATCCACAATTGGAACAATGTTGTGATAGCTCATAAAGTGTTGAATGTAGATATCTTTTTCATGGAAGTAGTTCTTGAATTCTCCACTAATATTTCCAACTTAAAATATAAATCTGCATGCACTAGAAGAATATGGTGATAGTAAAGATTGATAGCTCATAATTAAGGATGCAAATTATTAGTTAATCATACGGTACTTGCACACATTAGAAATGGAGGGGATTCTTGACTACTATGTGTTGGATCATGAATGATAGGTGGTGCTCTAGGAATCCCATGATGGACATAGAAACATACATTATAGTGAGAAGACACAACTATCACAACATACATTACAATGAGACATGTTGGATGCAAGTATCATTCAACTAGGATAGAGTGCACTATCCACTCCATTATTCATATTATTATCTTCATTCACTCCTATTAGTACATATTCTCCATTTATCTTCTATCATTTGTTTACTTAGGGTTCATATGTGTGTGTGTGTGTGTGTGTGTGTGTGTGTGTGTGTGTGTGTGTGCAGTTAAGATTTTGTACTAAAAATATGTTATAGTTGTATTGGTCAATGTAAGAATACAAAAAATTTTTTTTCCCACAATCTATGATTCATACTTTGTTAAAAAATTGATGTTTGTCTACCAAAAATGCAATTATATTATTTCATGAGGATTGTGAACTTTTACTAGTATAAACCCTACTTTAAAAAACACGTCAAAACCCTTAACTTATCATTGTCCTTTTTCCAGATCCATTATCCCATACAACTTGATAAGAGTTGTCCACGAGATGCATTTCCATCACCAAGACATGCATGAATCATAAAAGACAAATTATTTATATGAGTAAATGATATATAAGAAAATAAACATGCATTTAGTTATGTAAAATACTCTAGAAAAAACTTAAGTGGTCGCATACCTTAATGAGCTTCTCTTTGCTTCAAGAATAGGTTATTCTCTACTAAACAGGGGCAACCACATGAAGGTGGAAGCTCATATGACCCATCCCCCCCCTCACATTGCTCTCAATTCCCCATACCCAACAAGTGATTGTGTTTATATAGAAAACATATAGACATTCATGCATAACTAGGATAGTCATCAAAACATATGAACATATAAACATTGAAGCATATGAACATATAAACATCGATAAACATCCAAATACAAGTCATGAATTTATACATCTAATGTTTCTTTGATTTATGTTTTTTTACATTCATAAAATTGACAATTGGGGTATCATAAGCATCCAAGGACATTGTATTTCGTGTGCCATGTCCTTTTATTGTTTGTGTTTCCATGCGATCATGTACCATACTTCTGGTAAGTCACTAAGAAGGGCGTCGAGGCATCTGTGCAGGGTCGTGAACTGCAACAACGAAAATGATCATATCGATATGTTGAAATATAATTGAAATAAATAATTCATTATTTTGATTAACATTACACTATTTATCTTTACCTATATGTGTAGTTGTGACAGTTGGTGCGTTAATTTCTTGTCAACTTGGTTCCTCTCGCAGTTCACCCTTCTGAGCTACATGATCTTCAATTTTGAGAAGATAATATATAAGTATAAGTCAGGAAATAAATATCTACAATCACAATAAATATTTCTAATTATGAAGCATACATACCGGAATGGGTACTCTTCTCCCCACTATCATTGGACATGTGCACCCTTGTATGACATGGTGTCTACTTAATATTGCTAGATTCACTGTTGCGGTAGCATTGTTTCTTGAAAACAAACATAACTACTTAGTTAAGGGTGATATAATAAAATATGAATAGACTTTACAAGCATGCTACTGCAATTTCCTTATTCGTTTTATTTACCTCCGTGGCTGGGGAGATTGGAGTCTTGCCCAAGATTTTCCTATATTCAATCACACTTTTAAAACCGTGCTTGTAAGCAAGCTTTAGGTCCTTCTCGGTTGCAGCAGTGTCAAACATATTTAACTACAATTCATAACACCATTAAAAATACCAATAACAAAAACATATATTTGTTCGCTATTGTTAAATAAATATTAACCATAGTTAATCATTTAAATCTTATGATTCGTGATTTTAGTTTTCCATAGCCACCCTGGCCTAGTTTATGTTGCCCGTGCTTTTCCACTCTAACCTTGGTTTCTTTGGAGGTGTCTGGTAGCCTACATATGGAATTTTTGAAAAAAAATAGATATCGGAATTGTTACTTAAAACAAGAAAGAAAAACATAAATGATCATATTTCACTAATAATATGACTTGTGTTGTACCTTGCTTGACCAACTCATGGATGTCTTCCTTGTTTTTTAAACAATTTCTCCTTTGAATCCTCTATCAGGGCCTTCCACTCTTTCTCTGGAACCATGGGAGGGTGCTCATGCTTGAGGTCTAATTGCAATTTCTCCCTATACTGGGCCCTGGTATATTTTAAATTCTCGTTGGCTAACTTTGTAACCACTTTCTTGTTGAAAGTGTTGCTGAACAAGTTTACCATGTGTTCTATTAAATCATCTTTCATTTTTCTATCTTGGCCATTCCACCATGTGAGAATGATGGGGCCAAAAAAATCCAATGCTTTGTCATTTAAGTTTCTATAGAAAACATTGTTTCCTGCAGAAATGTGTTATCCATTAATTTATAATAATCTCAACAAATGTCCATTTCAATTTCATGAAAAAAATGAATCAATTAATTAACAATTACCTGCAATCTTTTGAATCTTGATCGAAACACATGCATCATCCACCAGAAAGGTGACATCTAGTGATCTAGTGCTTTAATTCATCCTGCTCCATGTAGAATAGTTTCCTCTCCATCTACAATGCGCTCCTCTATGGAGTCATCTGGAGTCTCAGGCTCTAACTCATCATTATCTAGTGTGTCATGATAGTCAAAATCATTGCGCTCATCAATGGATTTGAGGGGAACCTCAGGAGGCTCAAAAATCCTCACTTGCACTTTGCTATGTCGACATTTGTTTTGCATTGGAGCATCACTACTACCTATAGCAGTTGCAGGATCGACAGGTTCCCAATGCACGGGGTTTAAAAACTCCTACAAACAGGAAATTTTACTTTATCAGATCATATAGAAAATATAAAACAAAAAAACGGATATGAAATTTTCATAGCTGATAAAAATATGTGAAGATGCCACTTACCCCAAAATTAGTTATTATATTTTGTAGATCTACAATTATTGCCCTGTCCTCCTGTGTCAGGGGTCTTTTTCTAACCAAACCTAGATATTTAGTGTCAACCTTCTTCAAGGCATTTGTTACAGTTGTCATTGGGTCAGTAGAATAAAATATTTCATCCTCATCAATATCCTCATGGGATCCTTCCCACACTGACCATGCCACAATACATTGATGAATAAAATTAATGAGATGAACTTTAACATTTGAAAATTTAAGTTATTGTAGTCATAAATTATTACTGTATTTAACATTTACCTGTTGAGGCACAACGGGTTCCTTTCCACGGTCACCCTGAACAGATGTAGCGGGTGATTTTCGACCACGATCACCCTGGATAGAAGTTGACACAATAAATCAATCAAAAAAAGTTTTGAAATTCACTCGTAACATTTAAAAAATGAAATAATGAAGTAATATAAAAAAAAAAATGAAATTTTAGAAATTTAGTTGTTGTAGTCATAAGTTGTTACTGTATTTAACATTTACCTATTGAGGCACAATGGGTGCCTTTCCACGGTCACCCTAGACATATGTAGCAAGTGATTTTTTGCCACGGTCACCCTGGACATAATTTGACACAATAAATCAATCAACAAAAGTTATGAAATCCACCTGTAACATTAAAAAAATGAAATATTGCAGTAATATCAGAAAAAAAATAATGAAATTTCAGAAATTTAGTTGTTGTAGTCATAAGTTGTTACTGTATTTAACATTTACCTACTGAGGCACAGTGGGTGTCTTTCCACGGTCACACTGGACAGATGTAACCTGTGATATCTCACGGTCACCCTGGATAGATGCTGACATAATAAATTAATCAACAAGAGTTATGAAAGTAATTGTAACATTAAAAAAATGAAATATTGCAGTAATATCAGAAAATAAATAATGAAAAATGAAATATATGTAGTAAAAAATTGAAATATTGCAGCGATAAATTATAACAATGATTGATCAAAGGTTGGGTTGAATGGTATGTAAGATATTTACCCCCATAGTCACACCCCCTCAATCTATTCGATTTAAGTTGTAATCGATAAAAAACTCTTCACTTGGAACTATTGTTTTTGTTGCACATACAAATATACGATTTCCTTCACATCCGTCAAATATGCAATTTGGTTTCTTAGTTGTTGCCACTGGTTGTGTACTATTTATAAATCCCACAATGTTTCCAGTAGCTTTTGTCCTTCCATCAATATACATAGTTGCCCCTTTATTTTGATTGGTATCTACTAGTTATATATAATTTGTGGCAACTCCATATCTCTGCATACTTTGCGTATATCGGACCAACATCAACCAATGATTGTATTTGTATAATGGCCTGACATACTCCATCAATTCAGTTACAGTTCCATAACCGAACTTTACGTCATCCATGGAAAATAACCCCAATCCATGTAAGGACGAAGGAGCAATGCGATACATCCTCCCACTGATGAAAAAAATTGTGTCCACTTCAAGTAGCTCCTTAGGTGCCGATCATTGCAATAGATGTCTATACCTCAAGGGAAACTCAATGTCACCTATGCTCTCAACATCATAATTACATGACCCTCTGTTGGCAATAAAAAATTGCACCCGTATATGAAATCTTTTCCTTACCTTTTCAAATCTAGTTGATCTAGAACCGGTAGATCTAGTACAAAATGTCTAACTTCCAACCTCTCTTAGTATATCTTGATCATCACTTGAGGAAGATAGATCTGAAAGATACCTATTTGGTGGTACCTACACTCGTTAAAATGAGAAGATAAGTTATCGTGCGAATATAAGTTTGTGGTGCATAGTTGCATTGTTGCATAAAGTTACATGTTGCACAAAATTGCATAAAGCTGCATAAGTTCCATAAAGTTGCATAAGTTCCATGTTGCATAAAGTTGCATAAGTTGTGTGTTGCATAAAGTTGCATAAGTTTCATTGTTTGTCATAAGTTCCTTGGTCATATGTTTTTCTATGGTAGATGCTTTGGCCAACACATTTAGGTCCCTCCCTTACCAGTTATGACCTCTCTTGGGCCTTGTGCACTAGTTGTGTCTTTTTTAGTACAACACGTCTCACTTTCAACCTCTCTTAGTATATCTTCATCATCACTCGAGGAAGATAGATCCGACAGATACTTATTTGGTGGTACCTACACTCGTTAAAACAAGAAGATAAGTTATCGTGCGAATATAAGTTTATGGTACCAACACAGTTGCATATAGTTTCATATAGTTGTATAAGTTGCATATAGTTGCATAAGTTGCATCATTGCATAAAGTTGCATAAAGTTCCATATAGTTGCATAAGTTTCATATTTTCATATAGTTGCATATAGTTGCATAGTTTCATATAGTTGCATAAGTTGCATATAGTTGCAATATAGTTGCATAAAATTGCATATAGTTGCATAAGTTGCATATAGTTGCATTGTTGCATAAAGTTGCATATAGTTGCATATTTTCATATAGTTGCATATAGTAAATTATAGTTAAATAAGTTGCATAAGTTTCATAAAGTTGCATGTTGCATAAAGTTGCATAAGTTGCATAAGTTGCATGTTGCATAAAGTTGCGTGTTGCATAAAGTTGCATAAGTTGCATTGTTTGTTATAAGTTCCTTGGTCATATGTTTTTTTATGGTATATTCTTTGGCCAACACATTTAGGTCCCTCCCTTACCAGTTATGACCTCTATTGGGCCTTATGCACTAGTTGGGTCTTTTTTGGTACAACACGTCTCACTTTCAACCTCTCTTAGTATATCTTGATCATCACTCGAGGAAGATAAATCAGACAGATACCTATTTGGTGGTACCTACACTCATTAAAACAAGAATATAAGTTATCATGAAAATATAAGTTTGTGGTACCAACACAGTTGCATATAGTTGCATAAGTTGCATATAGTTGCATATAGTTGCAATATAGTTGCATATAGTTGCATAATTTGCATCGTTGCATAAGTTGCATATAGTTGCATATAGTTGCATATAGTTTCATAAGTCGCATATTTCCATATAGTTGCATATAGTTACATAAGTTGCATATAGTTGCAATATAGTTGCATAAAGTTGCATATAGTTGCATAAGTTGCATATTATTTCATAAGTTGCATTGTTTCATATAGTTGCATAGTTGCATATAGTTGCATATAGTTTCATATTTGCATATAGTTGCATATAGTTTCATAAGTTGCATATAGTTGCATATAGTTTCATAGCTGCATAAGTTGCATTGTTGCATAAAGTTGCATAGGTTGCATAAGGTGCATGTTTCATAAAGTCGCATAAAGTTGCATAAGTTGCATGTTGCATAAAGTTGCATTGTTTGCCATAAGTTCTTTGGTCATATATTTGTCTATGGTAGATGCTTTGGCCAACACATTTAGGTCCCTCCCTTACCCATTATGACCTCTCTTGGGCTGTATGCACTAGTTGGGGTCGTTTTTAGTTGAGGAGCCTCCCTTGGGTCTCCAAACTTCCCTAATCCATTAGGGCACACTTTTCAATGCATAAAATAAAACCAATTGTTGCATAGTTGCATAAAGTTGCATAAGTTGCATAAAGTTGTGTAGTTGCATGTTGATTTACAAAGTTGGATAGTGATCCAATGGTGTGTAGGAAGAGGCCTAGCACCTTCAAATGATCATTATCCTCCAACTATCCAACTTTAAAGTTGCATAAATTGCATAAAATTGTGTAAGCTGCAAGTTGAGAAATCAAGGGATTCCACCAACACTCATTTAAATTTATTTTTAATCGCTTGCCAATACTTCTTTTAGTTTGTTGATATTGAGCTTGCACATGAGGTAGTTTATATCTATGAGGATTTAGGATCAATTTTTCAAGCCTGAATTTGATGTGTAAATATTTATGAAGGTATTGGATCCCTTAATGACTCCTTAGTATTGTTGACGAATTGAAGAAGTTTTGAAATCAACAAGCAACCATGCAGGAAACTCAATGTTGCATAGAATAAGAGTTTATTTTTTTTTACGAGTAATGGAGAATTCACATTGTAGAATCTCTTTCAATATTTTTGTTGTTATCTCTATGAACCATTTTGTCAAGAAAACAACTAATTCGTTGACTTGAAGGACTTGTTGGTTTACCAATCCATCATTTTCCCTCATGATAGATAAATCACTAAGTCAGGAGACCAAAAGTCCTTTAAAATTTAGTAATTGAACCTTCATCATTGAAGTAAGAAAAGGTAGGTGTCAATTGTTTTGTATATTTGGATAATTTAGCCAAGAAAAGGAAAATTTCTAGGTTGGGAGGCCAATGAGTCTCCAAACCTAGTGACTAAACCTTCTTGAGCCTTAAGGTATACGATTTACCCCCAAAAAGAAAAATCACTTATTCAATGAGGTTACTCATTGTCCAAACCAACCGATTGAGGTTATTGACCCTTGCACTCAACAAATTTCCTCCTTGGGGTAAATCACTCACTTGTCCTTATTTGTCCTTATGACCTCTCTTGGGCCTTGTGCACTAGTTGGGGTCTTTTCTAGGTTGATGAGCCTCCCTTGGGCCCCCAAACTTCCCTAATCCTTTAGGGCGCACTTTTCAATGCATAAAATAAAACCAATTGTTGTGTAGTTGCATAAAGTTGCATAAGTTGAATAAAGTTGCGTAGTTGCATGTTGATTTATAAAGTTTGATAGTGATCTGGTGGTGTGTAGGAAGAGGCCTAGCACCTTCAAAATGATCATTCTCCTCCAACTATCCAACTTTGGAGTTGCGTAAATTGCCTAAAGTTGCGTAAGTTGCAAGTTGAGAAATCAAGGGATTCCACCAACACTCATTTAAATTTATTTTTAATCACTTTCCAATACTTCTTTTAGTTTGTTGATATTGAGCTTGCACATGAGGTAGTTTATATCTATGAGGATTTAGGATTAATTTTTCAAGCCTGAATTTTATGTGTAAATATTTATGAAGGTATTGGATCCCTTAATGACTCCTTAGTACTGTTGACGAATTGATGAAGTTTTCAAATCGACAAGAAACCATGCAGAAAACTCAATGTTCCATAGAATAAGAATTTGATTTTTTTTATGAGTAATGGAGAATTCACATTATAGAATCTCCTTCAATTTTTTTGTTGTTATCTCTATGAACCATTTTGTCAAAAAAAAATCTAAATCGTTGACTTGAAGGACTTGTTTATTTCCCAATCCATCATTTTTCCTCATGATAGATAAATCACTAAGTCAAGAGACCAAAATTCCTTTAAAAGTTAGTAATTGAACCTTCAACATTGAAGTAAGAAAATAAAGGAGTCAATTGTTTTGTATATTTGGATAATTTAGCCAAGAAAAGGAAACTTTCTAGGTTGGGAGGCTAGTGAGTCTCCAATCCTAGTAACTAAACCTTCCTGAGCCTTAAGGTATATGATTTAACCCCAAAGAGAAAAAGAATTTATTCAGTGAGGTTACTCATTGTCCAAACCAACCGATTGAGGTTATTGACCCTTGCACTCAACAAATTTCCTTCTTGGGGTAAATCACTCACTTGTCCTTATGACCTCTCTTGGGCCTTGTGCACTAGTTGGGGTCTTTTCTAGGTTGAGGAGCCTCCCTTGGGTCCCCAATCTTCCCTAATACTTTAGGGCACACTCTTCAATGCATAAAATAAAACCAATTGTTGCGTAGTTGCATAAAGTTGCGTAAGTTGCATAAATTTGTGTAGTTGCATGTTGATTTATAAAGTTGAATAGTAATCTAGTGGTGTGTAGGAAGAGGCCTAGCGCCTTCAAAATGATCATTCTCCTCCAACTATCCAACTTTAAAGTTTCGTAAGTTGCATAAAGTTGCGTAAGTTGCAAGTTGAGAAATCAAGAGATTCCACCAACACTCATTTAAATTTATTTTTAATTGCTTGCCAATACTTCTTTTAGTTTGTTGATATTGAGCTTGCACATGAGGTAGTTTATATCTATGAGGATTTAGGATCAAATTTTCAAGCCTGAATTTGAAGTGTAAATATTTATGAAGGTATTGGATCCCTTAATTACTCCTTAGTATTGTTGACAAGTTGAAGAAGTTTAGAAATCATCAAGCAACCATGCAGGAAACTCAATGTTGCATAGAATAAGAGTTTAATTTTTTTTATGAGTAATGGAGAATTCACATTGTATACTCTCCTTCAATGATTTTGTTGTTATATCTATGAACCATTTTGTCAAGAAAACATCTAAGTCATTGACTTGAAGGACTTGTTGATTTCCCAATCCATCATGTTTCCTCATGATAGATAAATCACTAAGTCAGGAGACCAAAAGTCCTTTAAAAGTTAGTAATTGAACCTTCATCATTGAAGTAAGTAAAGAATGGTGTCAATTTTTTTTTTATATTTGGATAATTTAGCCAAGAAAAGGAAACTTTCTAGGTTGGGAGGCCAGTGAGTCTCCAAACCTAGTGACTAAACCTTCTTGAGCCTTAAGGTATACGATTTACCCCCAAAAATAAAAAACCACTTATTTAGTGAGGTTACTCGTTGTCCAAGAAAACCCATTGGGGTTATTGACCCTTGCACTCAACAAATTTCCTCCTTGGGGTAAATCACTCACTTGTCCGTATTTGTCCTTATGACCTCTCTTGGGCCTTGTGCACTAGTTGGGGTATTTTCTAGGTTGAGGATCCTCCCTTGGGTCCCTAAACTTCCCTAATCCTTTAGGGTGCACTCTTCAATGCATAAAATAAAACCAATTGTTGCATAGTTGCATAAAGTTGTGTATGTTGCATAAAATTGCATAGTTGCATGTTGATTTATAAAGTTGGATAGTCCTTATTTCTCCTTTTCTTCATTGTGGTGACTTTCTTCTTCTTCCTTTGTTTTTTTTTTCTTTACTCAATGTATTTTGCTAGTCTAATCATATCCAAAGTAATACCCACAAGTAGTTGATCATTTTACCCATTTTCGGAGTGATGCACACTACCTAAAGCGACAACTAGAGTATCACCACCTATATAAAAAATCAATTTATATTCCATTGGGGTTTACAAGGTTACATTTTCAAGTTTTAATGGTTTTCTATAGTTGGTTGTTGAAAATGAGATTGTGAAACCCTATGGAAATGTATTTTCACCTCTAGATTGAGGATGTTGTTTTTATTGGTTTTCAAAGCTATCCATCAACCAAAAAAATCAATTTCTCTTGTCATGGTTATTAGAGATATGCAAAGTAGAAAAGAAATTGATCTAGTATAAAACTAGGAGGATATTCGTTATACCTTACAAAGTAGAAATCCAATCCCATCTAATAAACTAATCCTTGAAGTTCAAAGATTAGTGAAATTACAATGAATAGAGGTACTCACCATTCTTGGTGCCCTCATAGTTTATCTCAGTCTATCTCAACTCAATTCCCTCGACTCAGTGCCCCTCATGTGCCCTCTATGTTCCCTCTGTGTGCCCTTGACTCAATTACCTCCATGTGCCCTCGCAATGTATATCCTCTGTGCATCCCCTCCCTTCCCCATGTGTTCCTTTGACTCAATTCCCTCTGTGTTCCCTCATGTGCCCTTCGTCTTCCCTCGAATCAGTGCCCTCTGTGTGCCCTTGTAGTGTATCTCCTCCCTGGCAGTGTATCTCCTTTCTGATAGTGTATCTCCTACGAATTTCTCGTCGCAGAATATCTCTCTCACTCGCAGAATATCTCCTCCATGGTAGTGCATCTCCTCCATCACATACTATCTCCTATGTGTGCAGTCACAGTCTATCTCCCCTCCCTGGCAGTGTATCTCCTCACCCTCAGTTTTTCATGTAGTGATATCTTTCCCCTTGGTTGTGTGCTCCCCTTGGTCGCGTGCATAGTGATATGATCACTAATGGGTTTTGGTTGCATGCATAGAGGACTCTTTCTTGATGGGCACGCAATAACCCTCAATTAGTACTTATAATGGGTAGATCTAATGCATGAGCACAATGATATAATTTTTGGTGATTAAATATAATGGAAGCATGCACCATGTTGTATTTGTGTTCCAACTTGTTGTTTATATGGATGATGTGAATTTCATGCTTATTCAACTGCATTTTGTGCTAAATGTTGTCATTGTAATGATGAATGTTGCATATTATAGTTATTATTAGTATGAATGCATATAAGTAGGTAATTGGAATGAATGCATTTCAAAAAAAAAAAATTAGGAAATGCAACTTGGTTAAGACCTTCTGTGTTTAAGGGAATGATGTGATAGTATTAGAAAATGAGTCCCTTTGTTGGAAACCCTCATATACGTTGGTTTAAAATACAATCCAACATGTTGGTGTAGAAAATGGGGTGAAATAATCATAAAATTGCATAACCATATCCATTGGGATGCTTCCACAATGACACTAAACTACCAGTCACAAAACAAGGCAAGTTCAAATTTGGCATATCATCTCATTTCATTGATGAAGTA
>JZKD02S2361886.1:318105-330040 GCA_000966675.3 Picea glauca | reverse complement strand
ATTTTCATAGAATATACTAACTAGATCCAAAAACCGATGACATGAAATATGGTACTACACATATAATATATTATCAAGGAAAAAACAAGCTACATGAAATTTCAACATTTGAACACAAAATTACAAGTTAAATGAGTACATCAATAAAAAAACATACTAACCTTGCAAGTTCAAAATCTGAGCTATGTAGATTGAGAATTGGATTTGTTCAACTGGTGGGTGATGGAAAAAATAAACAGCTCAAACAAAAGCCATGAACAATGTTGCAACTATATCAATTGTGTCACAAAGTCTCTTAAAGTCAGGTATATATAGATCAACTAGTCAACTAGCCGTTAGAAGATGTTTTTTGAGATAGGAAAAAATTTTGTGGCAATAGCGACGAAAATCCCACCCAAGTTAAAAAAACTTATTCGTGGAAATATCGACAAAAATCCCGCCCTATTTAAAAAAAAAACATGAAAATAATGGAAACGTGGAAAATTTTTGTGGAATAATCCACCCATATGTAGTTACTAGTAATGAAGGACAATAAAAATGAAAAGATGAAGAGAAAAACTTCGCCCAAAAATTCAACAAAAAGAGGGTTTCCTGTCATCCCAACAGACACTCAACAAGCACTACAGAGACCTAAAAAGGCTCATCAAGCTTGAAATCCCACCCACCAAGCGCCATACCAAGTAAAAAGGCAAGGAAAAAAGGTGTATTCGACTGTTTGGGAAAACAATGCATATATACGAAGCTTGTAGTGAGACATGCCGCGTATGTACGCGACTGTCAAGAAAAAAAGAGGGTATATTCTTTGAAACAAGGCCAGGCAAGGGAGAAAGTCGGAAAACTCAGACCCAGAGTGAACAGGAGGTGTCAAGGAATGACACGACAAGAACCACAATAGAAACGAGAGCACTCTAAGGAGAAAAGTACTTCAAACCCTAAGAAAGAAGATTCTCCCCAGTCGATTCACCATTTATGTTACAAGGAAAATATCTCTATGGCTAGGGTGAACCACAATAGACATGTATGACTGCAGAAATCAACTCAATTCCAAAATTTTCTATATAAACCAATGTGCAGGCAAGGTAAAAAAGAGGCCTACCTCGTCCAAGCGTTTGATGATGTCCACCATTGAGCACTTTGACCCAAAGATTTATACCTGCAACAAGTTCTCAACAAACAAGCAGAGAAAGCATATAGTGATAATATAAAAGGTTAGCACATTAGATAGCATAATCCATTAATATACAAAACAAGCATGCCCATGGACCATAATACATATATTTGCAAGATATCAATTGGACGGGAAAGGAGTATTTCTATTAATAAATTATCAGCAGAAGTGAAAACATTACAAACTTCTGTATTGGCACGGTTCGGAGCTAAGAAACCGAGTTCCTTCCAACTGGGCCTCCACCACTTCAATCCTCCACCAAAGACAAGCTCATATAAGGGAGACAAAGAGGTTCTCTATCAATAAGGGAAGAGCATGGGGGTTGAACATTGTGTTCAGACTTAAAGGACAAAGGGATGCAGACTCAATAATGAAGTAATAATTTATCCATAGTAACTTTGCTCTCAAAGTTGAATTCTCTCTCCTTTTCCATGGCTTGAAATTGGCTTCTTTATAGCCTTCAAAATGCAACTGAAGGGTCAATTTGAAACGTTTCCATTATATGGAAGGACAAAGATCAAAGATATCCTCTCATGACATGGAAACCCGACATTAAATTTTGATTTTCTAGCACAAATCTCGATGTTCGCATGTTGTAATGGAGCAGTCAGCGTATATGCATGTTGTATAGCTTGTAAGGTGCATACAAGTGGAAAAATATTTATTTTTGTCTCTGGATTCATCAATCAAGGAAAGTAAGTCTGCATAGGGAAATGGAGTAAGGCCCTCTCTACAAGATTGCATAGGGTGAGGAAAATCTTTCTCTAACAGTTGGGACAACCGAACAGATAGAGTGGTACTTGGGACAAAATTGCTCAAGGATATGAAAGACCAAATGGTTAGAATTAAGTAGAATTTAAAGGCAGCTCAAGATAGATAGAAAATTTATGCAAATAAGAACTGGAAAGATAAATAATTTAAACTGGGGGAGCATGTGATTTTAAAAGTGAATCCCAAGATGAGTTCTTTGAAGTTCGGTAGTTGTACAAAGCTAGAAACCATATTCTGTGGTCCATTTGAGATATTGGAAAGAATAGGGCCAGCTACATACATGCTTTCATTTACTGCTTCCATGAATGTGCATAATGTGTTTCATGTCTCTTTACTAAAAAACTATGTACATAATCCTAACCATGTTATTGATTGGCATATGATTCAACTAGAGACAGAGGAAAATTTCTAGGTCCAACCAATCCGAATATTGGATAGAAAAGTGAAAATTCTCTGGAATCTAGTTATAGAGATAGTAAAAGTCCAATGGAGATTCTACGGTCCTAAAGATGCTACTCGGGAGCATGAATATTCCATGTGTTCAGAGTACCTACAACATTTTGAATAAATTTTGAATTTTTTTTCTATTTTGTATATGCACCGAGGACAGTGCCAAAATAAGGGGGAGGGGATGTAACACCCTCAGTTTTGAGCCATGTATTAAATAATGTATTTTGTTAATCCATGAAATACCATAGTGCCCAAACAATTGAAAGAGGATAGTTTTCCTAGGAAATGTAATGTTTTGATCGTTATTAATAATAAATACATCGTTAGCTGCTAGATGGACAAGGACAAGAGTTATAGGGGGCTATGATTCCACAAGAGAGGGGGCTTGAGGAGATAAGTATTTATTTTATATTTTATTTACCCATTATTTTTAATGGATAATAACAATTACATGAGTTTGTTGGGGGGGAGGCCAAGTGGTTCCTTAGTTCCAATATTTACATAAACCAATCTTTGGTCTTTGGTGGGGGTTGCTTCTTATTCACTCATTCACTCATTCACTCCTTGCTCGTTGTTCACACCTTTCATTATTTTCTCTCTCCATTCACTCTTTCATCCACTTGTATTTCCTCATTCGCATTTGGCTTGGGAAGGGAAAATGAATTGTTGAAGAGGAGCCATGGTTTTTTTGGTTGTAAATATTGCTGGTGTATTCTAGCCATGAATTAAGGCCCGCATGTCAGAGATTCTTTGGCTTGTGTTAATTTTTTCTCACAGTTATGAATCTTGAGAGTCCCAACATGGATATTATTGACCATATGCACTGGAGCCCTGGAAGGATATGGATAATATGAGGGATTGTGTGGCAGAGAAGGGGATCCATTCTATTGTGTTGTGCGGGATGGGTAGAAGAGAGTTGGTGTACTTGAATTTTTGTGGGTGATGAGAAGCATGTGAGAGCTTGAGTGATTATTGGTTTGGGAATCTGAGTGACACTATGGAACCATCCTTGTGGATTCATATCCATGTCTCAGGGGTGACATTGTTGTTTAGACTTAGAAACACAGTGTCTACGGTTGGGTGGAACGTCCTTGGTCTATAGCCAGTTGGTGATTCGTTTCATTAAATATAAATTCTCTCTGTTATGGTTCTATTTAATTGTGTATTTATTTATCTATGAATTTTGTATTCATATTATCCATGCATGTTGTTCATTGATCTTCATGGAATATGTCTCATTTATCTATGTTGTATCCTGTATCTTGGTCTATACATGTGAATTTGTCACGCATCTATATTAATTAAAAGGTAGATCAGAAATCGAGAGAAGTCCAGAAGTGGGATTGAAGTGGCGTGCCTGACCTGTGGGTGGTTGGGTATGTTACAGTCACTTAGGAATCCTCCCTTCTATTAGAATTTTCCTTCACAAAAATGAGGGGGATATCTATTGAGGTGACAGTGATAGGTGTCACCAGTTGTGTCTCACATTTGTTTCTTGGGTTGGTCTTTTCCCAAACTACAAACTATGCAATAACATGCTTGATAGTATATAACTATAAGCCCATGTATGGACATTAAAAGATATCATCAAATATAATTTATTATACAATCACATAATAAGTTAAACTATCCTAGTAACCTAAGGATGTAAAAAATGCACTCGTTATTCAAGCAAGATGTAGGGAAAACATAATTGATCAATTTTAGAAAATAACGGTATAATTTATTGAAGGTACACATCAAATGAATTTAAATTAGAGGTAATGTGTATATACCTTAAATATAGTATCCAATTACACCTAGAAGGATAGTTGACCTATTATTAGAATGACAAGATGGAAATATAATTACAGAAAGACAAGGGTTTTAAGAAAGGAAGTTTTTTAAAGAATTGATTGTTGGACAATTTGCTTGGACAATTGGTTTTTATTGATGTCAAGCCTTGGAGCATTCAATATACCCTAGAGTTATGATCAAGATTGATGGTAAGTTAGTTATCATTGATGTAAACAAGACTCATTTATTTCAATAGATGTGATGGGTGCATTTGATGAAGTCTTGATGAAGTCTACATGAATGCTCAAAGGTGTGGTTATGGAACCCAAAGTTGATAAAGGAATAAGGACATGAAGGATAGTGTAAATGAAAGGGTAAAGTGGTTGTAACAAGAAATTTCAAGAAGTCCTAATATTAAGGAGACAAGTTACTTGGAAAAAGTATAAATACACCTCAATGAGTCTCTCATAAGTACACACATTCTATTGAATATATCTAAGTGAGAAAGTGATATTTTGGCAAGTTTGTGATAGTGAAATATGAGGCAGTGAAAGAGTGAGAAGTGAAGGAGTTTTTGGATTGGAAAGGAGAGCGAGAATTTCTGAGGAAACCCTAATCTAGTTGATATCTATGGCTTAGATAGCTAGTGTCCCACGAGGCATCTTTGTGAGTTGTCTAGGGCTCGTCACATGAGGCCCGACTAGAAAACAAACTTAGTCCCTTGATTACAAGACAGAAGAGGGAAAAGATTATAGTGTCAGGTTACTCAGGACTGAGATAAAGATACAAGTCTTTAAATCAGGATGAGAGGCATCAGGTCAGTTACAAATGTAAAGGTATAATATTCTATGTGTTATGAGATTGCATCTTGGTGGTATTGTGGAACATGCTTGAGGCCTGTCCTTATGAGTTTTTGTATTTTCCTTGAGGCCCATCTTGGACGTATGGTACATGATGGTTGAGGTATATTTTTTGAAGTACATTGTTGGTGCATATATTGGATATATTTATGCATGGTTTGGAACATGGTTGAGGCACATATCTTGATGATGATATGTTGCATTGTTAGAGGAAATTGTTGGTGATATTGGTACATGGTTGGTACATGATTTGGTACAAGTTTAGTACATGATTTGTTACAGTTTCAGTACATGGTTGATATTGGTACATGGTACATGATTGGATGCATATTATTGGTATTTTGGTATATTCATCTTATGATGGTATGATACATGTTGATGATGTTATGATCATGCCTTTGGTATCTTGTTGAGGCATTGGAATATGTATGAGGCACATATTTGGTGCATGGTGTAAGGCATATTATTGGTACATGTATGAGGTGCATGTCTTGGTGATGTAGGTACATGTTGGTACCCCTTATTGATGGTATGGTACATTGATTAGTACCACATATTGGATATATTGGTATCTTGGTATTGTTACTATATTGGTTATGCTCGAGGCACTTCATTGATGATATCTTATGATGTACATGATATGATATATGGTTGATGTACTTGGTATGGTACATGGTTGATACATGGTATGGTACAAGTATTGATGTACATGGTTGATACATGGTATTGTACATGCTTGGTACATGGTATGGTACACGTTTTGATGTACATGGTTGATACATGGTACATGGTTTGGCATATTCTTGAGGTATATGGTTTGTTGCATATCATTGATGTTTTGGTACATGATTGAGACACATATATTGTGATGCTATGTTGGCGATATTGGTATATGCCTGGTAGAGGCATACATTGGTGATGTTGGTACATGTTTGGTAGAGGCATATGTTGGTGATGATTGAGCATCTGGTTGAGAGGTTTTCTTGGTGATCGTGGATCTGGTTTCATTGATATTGAGTATCGGTGACAATGACAGGTTGGTGTCATAGGTTGAAATATATAGGTTGATGTGACAGGTTGGATACAATGACAGGTTGATCTGATAGGTTGGATATAGTGACAAGTTGACAGTGATAGGTTGACAATGGTAGGTTATCAGTGGCAGTGATTGAGGTAGTGACAGTTTGGTCTACAGTTATATTTCAGTGTAGCAGGATAGTGAAAGTAAAGGAGTTTGTAGCCTCCTTCCGATTGGTTCCAGAGAATATAAGGAGTTGGATATTCCTTTTGGTTGGATCTTGAGAATCAGGGGGTTGTATCCTCCTTCTAGTTGGAGCCATAGAATTCAAAGAGTTGTAGCTTTCTTCAGGTTGGAGCCTGTAAATAGGGGGTTGTAGCCTCCTTCCAGTTGTAGCTGAAGAATTGGGAAGTTGGTGCTTCCAATGAATGTATTCTTGAAAATATATAAGAAATCATTATGTGGTTTTCTTCCATTTGGGTTTCCACGTAAATTATGGTGTAATATGTATTTGATGTGATGTTTTTGATGTGATGTTTCTTATGTTTATATGCTCATGATATATTGAATGCAATCATAGATGATTCATTGATGATATATTGTTGATGAAGTTGAAGTTTATATATTGTGGTTAAAAGTGGTAAAATTGCTCATAATGATTCACCCCATCCCACATCTTAGTGTTCCAAAAGTTGGTATCAGAGAAGGTTCCTTCAAGGAAACAATTTAACCACTAGAAGGTAGATCATGGAGTACGTTGATATTGGACTACCACATATTGATGGTCAAAATGGTCATAGATATGAAATGTGGAGCATAAAAATAAAAACATTTTTAGAGGCATAGGGGTATGATGTTTGGAAATCGGTTGTTTTAGGATACATTGCTACAAAGAAAACAAAGAGTGTAGCTAAGAAGGAATTGAAAAGAAACAATAAAATAGCAATGAATTTCATTCTGGAAGAACTGTGTGATTCAATAAAAGACAAGGTGGGAAAATTTTCATCAACCAAAGAGATTTTGGATAAACTATATAATATATATTCTAAGGGATCTCATCTTATCATAGATCTAGCTCATACAAATCATAATAAAAAATATGCTAAAGTCAAACAAGAATAAAGATGATCATCATGTCAGATATATTCAAAAGAAGAAGATTATGAAGGAATAATGGATCTTGAAGTAGAACTGATTAGTTCTTTAGATTAACTGAAGAAAGAAAGAGATGAAAACAAGTCCCTCAAGGAAGAATTGATCAAGATAAAGGAAGGTTTTCAAATCCATGAAGAAGTCCAGCAGATGATTACAAGCCTAAAATTCCAAGTAGAAGAAGCCAAAAGGATTGAAGAAACATACAAAAATCCGATGGAAGAGAATTTGTGTTTGGAATCTGAAATAGTAGCACAAAGAAAAGAAGTAGAGAAGAGAGAGAATATTTTGACCGATCATGTCAAAGAAATATTTGAGGATTTAAACCATATTGAAGCATAATTCAATCAACAAGAAAGAAGGCTTGAATAAAAAATCATCTCCTTGAAGATACAACTTGAAGAAGCAAAGAGAACGGAATAAGTCATGAAGATTCAGATGATGAAGAAATAAGAAGAGGTTTAGAAGATCAAAGAAGAAGTTGTCATAATGAGAGTTAAAATTTCCAATCTCAACAAGAATGTTGAAGAGAGAGAAACATCCACATCATCAGTAAAGAAATTTGAAGATAAGCACTCCAGGTTGCCATAAAGGAAGAATGAAGAAAAGGATAAGAGTTATACAAAAATACTCAAAGGAAGGAATCATGGTCAATAAGAATCAAAGAATAATGAGGATAATAGATATACATATTCAATAAGACATTCCACATTCAAGAAACAAAGAATCTTCAATCATGTTGAAGGAATCAACAGAAGAGAATATCGTGATCAACCGCGACATGAATTCATAAGGACTGCACCACAAAGAATATCATTCACTCCCAGGTATGAAAGTTTATTTTATGGTCATTGTTTTACTTATACTAATTTTGGACATAAAGTTGTATATTGCAGGGATTATGGAAGAAATGTTCAAGAAAGAAATACTTATGTGGCTCCACATAACATTGAATATTACAAATGCCACAATTATGGTCACATATCTTGGAAATATAGAAGTATGATAGATCCCTCCATGAAAGAAACATTGATGTCAGATACATGAATATTTGGAGAAGAACAGAAAGACAAGAAGAGCGGGTGAATAAATAACATGTCCCAGACATCGCAGGATTTGTATTAGTGTGAGAAAGAGAAGACGAGTGAGTGAATAGATAACATTCCCAAGATATTGTACTCTCAAGAATTGTAGTTCAATATCATAATGAATCCACAAGAAAAAATGAAGAAGTCATAATTTAGAAAGATGATGAGTCTACAAATGAAAATGAATATTACTCTGCATTAGGGTGGATTCCTCCATTGTTTTAAGCCATCTAGATTGGAGAACCCCAAAAATAATAATATTTAAGAGGGGGAGTCTATGCAGTAACAACTATATATCATAGAACCATCCTTCAATCAATTTGAAGTGTTTGCAGAGATAGATTAACAATAGTTAGATAGAAAAAGTATAGAATGACGGATTGATCGATTGAGAAGTAGTGTTTCCATGTAGATATCAAAGGAATATCATTGATAATATTTTCAGGAAGAGATTCATGATTATATGGAATACTCCAGATAGGGATATATTTATTACAGGTTCAAGGATAAATTTCATATTAGTGGACATATTCGATTCTGTTTGAGAAACAAGAATATATGATGATCATTTACAACAAATAATCCTTCATAATAGTACATTGGAAGGTGAGCCATCATTGTGATTAACTGAGTAGCAGAGTTACGGATAGATTATGACATATGGACAGAGATGGATTTATGATATCATTGGTATGACTATATAGATATATGACAGAGCCTATTTACAATTGGAGTCAATGAAATCAGTGAACGATTGAAATCATTTGGTCACAATAAGAAAAGTAGTGAAATGCATATCATAATATGGAAATATAAACCTTCAACAAAATCTATATCATCAAAGGGACATTCTCAAATAGTATGTTCATTGATGTCCAAATAGTGAACATGGCAGGCCATGAATATTTGAAGTCAAGAAATTTTGAATGCTTTTTATATACGACAGAGAATTACAAGAGGAAGCACCAATGGACAAGAAGCACCAGAATGGAGGAAAGGAAGATTATGCAGGAAGTCCCGTATTGTTCTACATCTTGTAGAGAATTCAAGGGGATAGAAATCGTCAGAGATAGAGATCAGGAAAGAAATATTAAAAGCATACAGACATGGGAGACATACCAAAAGGGGGAGTTATCCTTTTTCCCATGATGTCAAAGGGAGAGAAATGGAAATATCAAAAGAGAAAGAGTGAAGTGCATGAATTCAAAGAAGGATTGTTCAGAAAAGGTATAATTTCAGGGGGAGTCACTCTTTGTTATTGATATCAAAAAAAGAAGAGGAGATTGGAAAGAAACATTAGGACAAAACCTGTGAAGAGAAAGAATAGATTCATGATTATAAGGGCAGTATCCCCAAGGATAGATACCCTTTTCCATTGATGAAAAAGGGAGAGAGAAACAACGATAGAAACATTGATGAGGAGAGATGGTCATAGGGGGAGCATGAGTGTTGGAGTATCAATGTTTCTATCAATGTTAGTGTTTGCATCAATTCCAAAGGGGGATATTGTCAGAAAATTGGTTTGGACAGTTGGTCGTCATTGATTTCAACCCTTGGAGCATTTGAGATGTCATTTTTTCATGGAAACTTGCACATGAGAAATAGATAAAGCAAGTACAAACAAAGCTTATTAAGAAAATGGCGAGAGATTCAATATAGAAGAATGAGAAAATCTAAATTCATGCTACTCCAATGTGCTAATCAATATTGAATACAATGAATGAGTGATATACACTCATATAGGAAATACCATTCCATAATTAAGAAAAGTGATCAAACAATGATATTTTCTTAGGAATGCATGCATAATAGTGATCGTCTAAAATAGAAAGTCTAAATGGGAACTAGCTCCAGTAAACTACCATTGAACTAGTGAGTCGAAAATAGAAATATTTCCTACACCCCCCATGAACATCACTATGGAGTAATAAAAAATGAGTCCCGACAACTAGGCCATATTAATTACTCATGTACAATACAACTAATGAAAATTGAATGAAAAATGAGGAGAGAGGGAAAACCACGTGGGAAAATTGCCCTCAAAAGATATTGGATCAAAAGAAGAAAAGGAAATTATGTTCTTCACTCCAAGATGATCCTGCAAAGTTTGAAACTTCATCCCAATGAAGGTCTTGGTGAATATGTCAGCATTCGTTTCAAAGGAAAGACAAAACTACAGATCAATGATCATGTCATGTACTAGATATCTGATGAAATGCATGTGGACCTCAATGTGTTTGGTTTTCTACCATTGTACTGGATCTCTGCAAAATCTTAGTGTACTCTGATTGTCACACCATATGGCAATCGGACAGTGAAACTGGATACCAATCTCGGTAAGGAAATTCTAATTCCAAAGTTAATGAATGACACAATTGAATACTCTTCTTTACTTGGCCTATATGGAAGATAAATCAATGGTTGATTGCTTCTTACTCGACCAAAAAATAGGGCCTTATCCCAAATTGAGTGATCCAGATTATTTTGAGAACGACATGAAGGAAGAAATATAACCGAGATATAATAATGAAATACACAAAAATATAGAAGAGAGCACAAAAATACAGTGAAACCCAACTTCTATTATTGAATAAGATAGAAAACCATTGTAGAATACAAAATGGAAAATTGGGGTAGATTATCTCTAAAAAGAAAGAGATGTTGGCTACGCTTCATTCACAAGAAGCTTTGCATCACACTCCATTGCATGCCTAAAGGGCCTCCTTAACCTGAATTATATATGAGAGAGTGAAAGGAGAACAATTCCCATGATGCATGTGGGGTAAATTGGACTACGCTTATAACATTCCATAGGCATGTAAAATACTAGGACCTCCCGGGTGGTCACCCATCCCAGTACTACTCTAGCCCAAGCGGGCTTAATTGCGGAGTTCTAATGGGATTTGGTGCATTAACACTATGTTTTAGGAATGTATATAATACCATTAGACAATGTCTGTAATCAACAAATGAATATGTCATTACATTCTATTCCTCACCAAAAGGGTGAATGTCATGGTTTATCAAAACTAAAGGCTCAAAATGGTGATTCAGTGGAAAAGGTGGATGGCCACCATGATCCATTTGGATCATTCCTCCCCCCTTAGGAAGAAATGGTCCCCATTGCATCAATTTCCCTTAGGATATGGGGAAATGCATACTAAATCCAAAGCTTGGTGTGTTTCTTTCCTTGTTGAAGAAGCTATCATGCTTAGTTTGTTGAAGGCTGTCATGAACCTATTGTTGGAGGGGTTGAATATGTTCAACCAATATAGTTGCATGATATACCTGAGTGTGTGAGCAATCTATCGATGAAGATGAAACATGAAGAGTATGAAGGGTTATGTTATAACCTTTCTTGACCAGGTAGTGTGGAGGCACCCCCGTAGGTGCAACAAGAACATCTTGGTACTCTTCCACAATCTTGTTGATCTAATATTGTTGGAGAGAAACATCTTGGGCTAAGGAGGTGTTGATGGGCCTTAAATCCCATGATTCAACAGTAGGAACCAAACTTGCCACCGACACCCAATTAGACTCTGTAGCATTTAATAGTGAAATGGTTCTCCAGATCTTGCAATCCGGCCAAATTATCGATGGTCTTTACATTTTCTTGTGAAGGCTCTTCCTTCAGTTTCGACTATTCTCTTTT
>JZKD02S2361886.1:290533-311249 GCA_000966675.3 Picea glauca | reverse complement strand
AAAGGGGTTGAGATTTTGGGTAGAAGGTTAAAAGTTAAATCTTAAGGGTCATGATCTGCGTATAAGTTTAGAGCCCTAGCTTATTAGTCCGTAGGGTAGAATACCCCACAACATCTTGGCATCTAAAAGTTTCTTTAATTCCTTATACATGAGAGGTTCCAGGGATGGGTGATACTTTCAGAGCTTCTGTTGGAAAGGTTTCACCTCATGTTTCAATGGTATAGTGTGTTGAATGATCCGGGTGTCATAGATTTTTAGGTCTCGGTAAGACCATGCGAAGACATGTTGATATTGTCTGAATAGTTTGAGACAATCCTTTCTTTCCTCTTTAGATATGGTCTTTCCAAGATTCACATTCTTTGGATTTTCCAGTGTTTCGAGATTTATAGTTTCATGCAGGGGACAGGAGCTACCGATATTAGCGTTTTTAGGCCCCCTAAATCGTTCTTTTAGATCAAACATATTTTCGAAGTTGGCTATCCCCTTTGGGATCATGTGAGACTTTGATCTGTCAACAAGTTGACCTATCCAAGGATCGGTTCCTACTAGTGGTTCTTGGAATACTTCATCGTCAATATCTAGGTCTCTAAAATTGTTTTGGTTAGTCAGGGAGTTTATGATCTGTTCATCTCCTTCAAATACCTTCCAATTAGAGATATTGTTAGGCACCGATGGTTTGTAGAGTATTTCCATAGTGAACCGGGAGGATTCATAGTCCTCCAGAGGTGACATCCTCGAAGAAGCTGTGGCTATGGAATCAGTAAGGATATTCTTTGCTCTGGGGATCATGGTGATATTGAAAGCTTCAAAATGCTCCATTGACCTATGCACTTCCTGCTGATAATTATTCAAGTTCAGGTAATTGTAATGTATAGTATTCCTTACTTGTCTAACGATAATATCTGATTCCCCAAAAAATTTCAATTATTTGATGTTCAAGTCTATGGCTTTCTTTAACCCTTGTACTAGAGATTCATACTCGGTGGTGTTATTGGTGCATTCGAATTCTAGTCTATAGGACAGGAAATGATGTTTACCTTTTGGATAAATGAGGATGAACCTTGCCCCTGATCCCTCCTGCGATTTAGATCCATCAAAGTATATGGTCCAAATTTGTGAAAGACAATCGCCCTCTTCTTCTTCCTTATTTCTTTTTAGCTTTCCTATATTTTGTTTTTTAATTTCTAATGCAGGGTCTTGACAGAAGAGGGTGTCTTATGTCAATATCGTTGATTTCTCTTGAAAAACCATTTCACAGTTTTGAGTGAGGGGGACATCAGATAAGAGAGGATAAAAGTTTCCGAAGTGGGAATCGCAGGAATAATTTCCCAGTATGGGGAAATCTGTAGATGAGGGTTCATTCAGGGTTTCTAGATCAGTGACCGTATGTTTTAGATATCTCTCCCTATTGATTCTGATCATATTCTTGTATCCCTTCAGTGGTAGCCAAAGGTGTGCCCAGTCTGTGCTAAAGTACCCATTTAACTTCTCAGACCAATCGCGACTTAGTAATAACCCATAGGCCTCTGGGATGTCTACCATGATGATGTCAATCACTTGTACAAATTTAGGATGTGTCGTTATTCTGATCATTACATACCTGAGTTCCCCCATGAATTTGACCTAGGTCTTATCTAGCTGTATCACGTTTTTGTCACTACGTAGAGGAACGAAATTTAATTTTCTGCAAATTGATAAGGGCATAACGTTGGAATATTCTCCTGAATCTACCAAACAATTATGGAGGTTCCTTTTGAAAACTTCGAACGTTAAGAGGAAAGGTAGGACAAAAGGCTTCCCCTTCTTATCTTCCGAATATGTATTCACGGTTGGTTTATTTACTGGGTCTGTGGAAGTTAGATTTATTTTTTTACCATTGCTAGTCATACGGTCTTCTACTGAGTTCAAAGCTTGTAGCAGGAAGTCCTTCTACTGAGGGATCCTACATATGTCTGTGACTGATATGTTATCCCTTAACTTCTTCAAATATTCAACTATGTTGGAATCGATTTTGGGCAATTCTCGGGTATGGATGCTTATAGGTTTTTTACTGGGAGAAAAAGGTGTTTTCGGGCGATCGAGGATTGTCTTATTTCTCGAAGTTTAGATAGCAGTGATGTCTTTTGAGATAGTGGACCTTTATTGTGCGTATGCACCACCAAGACCTCGACGGGTGGTTATTTAGACTCAAACACATCGTCGGAAGGCATGATCAGGTCGGGATCCCATATTAGCATGGTTGTATCTTGTGGTGGATCAACCTCTTCTTGGTTGGCAATATTCATAACTAAACTGCTCAATTTTTTGGATAGGGAGACTTCGTCTAGAAACCTATTGGCCATCAAATTCATGGCGTGCACCCATTCAGGGAAGTCTCTTTCAGAGTGGTTTTCCTGGTGATACATACAGAAAGAATCAGATGCTACATTCCCTATATCGATTTAAGTTAGTTGGGGGAGGTTCAATCACCTTGAACGGTGGGTTCCTTTTAAAGAAATTCGTGTAGGGCCGCTAGCCTTGGTTTCCTTCCCTTGCATTTCTCTTCATGTCTATAATCTTGTTTGATAATTACTTAACCATGCATTGTAGATCTTTTATGTCTCCATTACCCTTGTTGGGAGTTTGTTCTGCCTGTTTCCCCGGCGGTCTAGACAAAAGGCGTCCTCTCCTGGGAGGAGGTTGATCTTATTCTTAACTAATGAAACCTGGCCTTCTTTACACCCTTTCATCTAGAATTCTATCTTTTTGGCTTCTTCAAAATTCTTAACTAGGGTCCGTTTATCAGCCCTTTTTACGAACATGGAAATGGAAGTTGGGAGAGCGTTAGCATAAACTTCGATTTGCAATGCCTGAGTTGTCTTAGATTCGGGATGGAACTTGTTCAAGATGGTTGTGAATATTTGATTGAAGTCTTTGACCCTTTCTTTCAAAATCATGGTGGCGGAAAACAACTCATCCATCATAGCTCCCGTAATTATTTCTTCGAAAAATTTGTCTAGAAAATATTTCTGGAACCTTGTCCAACTAGTTATAGATCCTATCGGCAGATTGAAGTACAACTTGGTAGTCAAATTTTCAAATGTATAGGGTAAAAGTATGCATACTACATGTTCATTTTTGATGCAGGAGCATCGTAAGAAGCCATCCAAGCAAGCATGAAGGCGGAAGATAGTTCGAAGACCACCAACGCACGTTTTTGAAATGTTTTTTTGAAATTTAATGAGAAAACATTTATGTAATAGTTAAAGGGAAGCGTACTTGCATATTGTGAATAGACCTTGAGCATTTCTCTCATCTATAGTATGTGGAGGAATTTATGCGTAGTTAATGAAAGTAGGTAGATTTGAATAGATAGATTTGACAGTTTTAGGAGCATAGGAGGGAAATGGATATAGACACCCTCATATTTATATTATGAGATTCATTAGAACATTTGCATAGAGTTGTAGCAGAGAGATGTAGAGAAAGAACCCATGTACATGAGCTTTGAATCAGATTCATGGTGTTATGATGTTCACTGTTTACATATGCTGAATGGTATGCCTACAATTGTTTTATTCTCATTGTTATGCATTTGTTGTTACTCTATGTTAAATGTATGATTTCATGTTGAACATATGAAGTCAGAGAGAGAAGAATGAGTTTCAATTGTTTCTCTTCCTGAGAGAAAGAGTTCCTGCAAGGAGTGCAGTGAAATGTATGCAAGGAGTGTGTTGACAAGGGTTCTGATTTTTATCTCAGAAAACTTAGGAGGGATACCGTTGTTCTCATTCCAGCAGAAGTGCAGGTGAACCACAAAAGTCGTGCAAGGTGTGCGCAGGATATTCAAGGCCTTAGAAGTATTACCTAAGGGAAAGGTTGAAGGAATGTTGTTGCATAAGGTGCACAGAGTCGAAGAATCAAATGATTGGAAGTATTTGAAAGATCGCCACAAGGAGTGCGTGTAGGAGTCCTTCTGAGACTCAAGTTTGCAAAGTAAAAGCTTAGGAGGTTTAGTGATTTCGAAGTGTTGAAAGGAGGACAGACCGAAGTCTCTTTACAGAGGCCAAGTTTAGACGAGGAACGTTGATTCATTTCAGAGAAGTATGCAAGGAGGAAATAAAATGGTCAAAATTCTCCGTGGAGAACTCATGAAGTTGTGAGGGTTGTAGGATCCAGAGGCGCTACAAGGTGGATAAGAGTTGGACGAACCCATCTCATTGTTTTCAAGATTCAACGAGGATCGTTGATCGTGACCAATTGGGGCGTCAGGATCATTTCGACGTTTCAGGGTTTGGAAAGTGGAAGTGAAGGCCAAAACCTTTGGTCTCTCACATTCCCGAATCGTGAAATAGATCATCGCACGTGAAGGTGACTAGTGGAACTTTCAAAAATTTAAAGTTTGGAGTTCAGTATTTCGGAGGTCATGATGACAAGGAGTCGAGGCATAGTGGAGTGAAAATTCCAAATTCATGGGTTGTGACCGGACTTGGCATGAATTTTGGGATTTAGGAACTTCGAGTGTCAGAAAACAAAGGAGGTAGCGTTCTGGAATTGAGAGTCTCGAACTCTCGGTACCCGGAAGCCCGAAATAACTAACGACAGTCGAAGTCTTATTCAAGCCCCAAAAGTTGGAAATCTTGTGTGATAGGTGGAAAGAGTCCATGATAGAGATAGAGGACAGTGGAGTGGATAGGTGGCATGACCTCATCAAATAGGTGGAGCCCAACCTTGTTGACTGTTTCGGGTTTCGGCGGGTTGAAGAGCCAGAAACTCGACAATGGAAATCACGAAATTGCGAACCCCAAAGTCCTGATTTGACGAAGGGCGTGATATTATTATGGTCACGAGATTAGGGTGATGTATTGTTTTTAATCATGTGGGCACACCTATAAGGACCTATGGAAAACACAGTTGTGTGTGTGGGATTCCTTGAGGAGGAATCAAAGAGTTACTCAGACTTAGGAGAATAGATTTAGAACGATCCTAAGTGGATCTTGGCCCGAGGGTTGGGGGTCTGCACCAAAGTGGTATCAGAGCTTGACTCTGTTTGTATATTCTAGACAGAGGAAGTAGGAGGAAGGAGAGTACTCCGATACGCATAAAGTGGTATCAGATTTGCAGAACAAGTTCTTTTCTTTCTGTAGCAGAGAAAAGAGGAACATTTTACAACCATGCTGCTAAGAAGAAGAGACAGGCCAATGCCAATGCCTGATCCAGCTGTGGAAAGAGAAATGTGTGAGTTACATTCCAGCCTTGATGCCATGGAGACAACACAGAGGCGCATAGTGGATGCTGGGGATATCAGCAAAGCTGAAAGTGAAAATGACGCTGGAATCGAAGGAGAAGAAGTTGCAGTCGAAGATGTTGTGGATGAACGCCTATTCAAGGTTGTTGCAAGGATAGGTGCCAGAGAAAAGATGGACATTCCCATGTATGAGGGAAACCTGGATGTTGAAGAGATTCTATACTGGATTAGAGCTCTAGATAAATACTTCGACTATGAGGATGTCAAGGAAGACAAGAAGGTCAAACATGTTGTTACCAGACTTAAAGGGCATGCAACACTATGGTGGGATGAACTGCAGGCTGATAGACGTTGCAAGGGAAAGCATAAAATCAAGAGCTGGGATAGAATGGTTGCAAATATGAAAGCCAAATTCATACCCAAGGATTTTCAAATAACTCTGTTTCGGAGGATGCAGAATTTGAGACAGAAGCCAATGTCAATGAAGGAATACATTGAAGAGTTCTACAAGATAAACATCAGAGCAGGTCATCGGGAAAGCGATGATGAAAAATTTGTTGGGTACATGAATGATCCGTGATATGACATTCAAGGTGAGATGAGCATGATGACCCTTTGGACTATAGAAGATGCTTATCAGATGGATTTGAAAGCTGAAGAGAATTTGAGCCGAAAGCAAGGTCAAAGAGGCCGAGGCAGAAGTCAATCCAGAGGAAAAACAATTACCCAAGACAAAACTCAGAAATCTAAAGAAGAGGGGAAAAAAACTCAAACTCAACATGAGAGAGGAGGAAGTTCACAGAGAGGGCAGTATGTTGATAGAAATACTTTTCCTCGAGCTAGAGGAAGAGGAAGAGGCAGAGGCGGTGAAGTAAAGTGCTTTGTATGTGGAAAGATCGGACATAAATCTTATGAGTGTCTAGATAAGAAGAAAGATGGTGGTGAAACTCACATTGCCGAAGCACAAGGATGGAATGTTGAGGTAGAATATGCTTAGGGAGGAAGATATTTGATGATGAGGAAAGTTCTCTTAATGCTAGAAAAGGAGGCAGAGAACCCAACCCAAAGAAACAGTTTGTTTTGGACTACTTGCAAAACCAAAGACAGAGTATGCAAAGTCATAGTGGACAGCGGTAGCACAGACAATATCGTATCTACAGAGATGGTAGAAAAGTTGGAGCTGGAGACTATCGTACAACCAAGCCCATACATAGATTTGTGGCTACAAAAAGGACATCAGGTAAATGTCACTAAACAATGTTTAGTTGAATTTAAAATAGGAGGATATAAAAATGAAACATTATGTGATTTTATTCCCATGGATTTTTGTCATCTATTGTTGGGTAGACCGTGGCAATATGACAAGAATGTGATTCATGATGGGAGAAAGAACACATACACCCTAGAGAAGAATGGTAGGACTCACATGTTGTTGTCGATTAAGGATAAATAAGTGAAACCAGAGATGAGCAACACTATACTTCTCAAGAGTGGGAAGAAACTTCTTAAGGAGGTTAAGAAGAAAGAAGACACATTTTATTGTGGTCAAGAAGCCTAAAATTTTTTTGACCAGTAAAAGAGTGGATGATTTACCAGAAGAAATCCAGAAGTTGCTAGAAGAATTGTTGATATAGTAGTGGACGAACTACCTTGTTCGTTGCCACCGATCAGGAGTATAAGCCATCACATTGATCTTATACCTGGAGCCAGTTTACCAAACAAAGTTGCATACAGGTTGACGCCACAGGAAAATGAGGAAGTCAAGAGACAGGTCCAAGACTTAATGGACAAAGCACTGATTCGAGAGAGCTTGAGTCCATGTGTTGTTCCGATAGTGCTCATCCCAAAGAAAGACAGAGGCTAGAGAATGTGTATAGACTCAAGGGAAATCAATAATATTACCATCAGATACATATTTCCATTTCCAAGGATGGATGACTTGATGGATTGCTTGAGTGGAGCAAGATTCTTTTCAAAAATTGATTTGAAAAGAGGGTATCATCAAATTCGAATGAGAGAAGGTGATGAATGGAAGACAACATTCAAGACGAATGAGGGGCTATATGAATGGCTTGTTATGCCATTTGTCTTATCAAATTCCCCCAGTACTTTCATGAGATTGATGAACGAAGTCCTGAAGGATTTCATTGGGAAATTTGTCATCGTATATCTTGACGATATATTGATTTTCAACAAGACAGAAGCAGAACACTTAAAACATTTAACTGCAGTGATGAAGAGATTACAACAAGAGAAGTTTATGGTAAATATGAAGAAAACGTCATTTATGAGGACATAAATCATTTATTTAGGTTTTGTTATCTCTACAAATGAGCTGAAAATGGATTTAGAAAAAGTGAATGCAATTAAGAATTGGCCATCACCGAAAGGTGTGTTTGAAGTTCGAAGCTTCCATGGTTTGGCTAGTTTCTACAGGAAATTCATCCAAAACTTTAGTGGAATTAGCGCACCAATGATGGATACAGTGAAGAAAAGACACAAATCTTTTCATTGGACGGAAGAAACATAGAAGAGATTCAATCTGCTAAAGAAGAAGATCACGGAGCAACCAAGACATTCCAAGTCAAGTGTGACGTGAGTGGGTTTGCAATTGGAGCAGTCTTAAGCCAAGACGACAGGACGATCGCATACTTTAGTGAAAAACTGAATGAAGGAAATATCAAGTACTCAACATATGACAAATAATTTTATGCAGTCATACAAGCACTGAAAAAATGGAGACCTTATTTGGTTCCTAAAAAGTTTGTTTTGTACAGTGATAATCATGCTTTACAATTCGTGACTCAACAAGAGAAGTTGAACCAAAAACATGTTAAATGGGTTGAATTCATGTAGAATTTTACTTTTGTGATTAAGCATATTTCTGGAACTGCTAACAAAGTTGTTGATTCTTTGAGCAAGAAATGTTTGCTTATGTAGGAATTCAGAGTCAAAACTTTGGGTTTTGATAACCTTAAAGAGATGTATGGGGATGATCCAGATTTTAAGGAAGCGTATGAGGCATCTGAGAATCCAATTCTCAAGGACATAACCCAATGGATTGAATACATGATCCAGGATGGATTATTATTCAAGGGCAATCATCTATGTATTCCAAAATGCTCCATGAGGAAGAATCTGCTGAAGGAAAAACATAGTGGAGGATTGGTCGGACACTTTGATCATGATAAGACGTTCTCAAAGTTGAATGGCTCATTTTTTTGGCCAAGGATGAGGATAGATGTTAAGAAATTTGTGGAAAGATGCAGGATTTATCAACACACAAAAGGGAAAAGGCAGAACACAGGGTTATACCAGCCATTGCCCGTACCAGAAAGGTTATGGGATGCAGTGAGCATGGATTTTGTATTGGGACTGCCAAGAACACAAAGAGGCTATGATTCAATCTTTGTGGTAGTCGATAGATTTTCCAAGATGGAACATTTCATACCATGCCATAAAACCAGTGACACAACTCATATTGTGAACCTGTTTTTCAAGGAAGTCATCAAACTTCACGGCTTACTAAGGAGTATTGTTTCTGATCGAGATACCAAGTTTGTGGGACATTTATGGAGGAATTTATGGAAGAAGTTGGGGACAAGTTTTTCTTTTAGCTCATCGTATCATCCTCAAATGGATGGGCAGACAGAAGTTGTGAATACAAGCTTAGGAGATTTGCTGAGGAGCCTAGTAACTAAACACCACAGTCAGTGGGATCACATTTTGCCACAGGTGGAATTTTCTTATAATGATTCGATCAATAGAAGCACAGGGCAAAGTCCATTCCAAATTGTATATGGGATGTAGCCAAGGGGAGTTTTTGAATTGAAAGATTCGGAGCAAGATGAATTCAGGAGTGCTAGTGTAGAGGAATTTGCAGAAGTAATGAAGGAGCTTCACAACCAAATCAAGGAGCGATTGCGAAATTCAAGCCAAGAGTATAAGTGCAGAGCAGATCAACACAGGATAGAACTTCAATTTGAAGTTGGTGATCTGATTCTTGCACATCTGAGGAAGGAGAGGTTCCCAAGGGGAACATATAAAAAACTGAAGATGAAAAAGATTGGACCATGCAAAGTCATAAAGAAATTTGGGGAAAACACATACAAGATTGAATTACCCGATGGGATCAGAATTTCATCGATATTCAATGTTGCGGATTTGTACCCTTACAGAGATGAAGAAGTAGGAGCAGAGGATGAATAGACAAAAGTTCAATGGACCAAACAAATGTCTGTAGCTGAAAAGCCACAGATGGAAAGTATAATTGACAAGAGAGTCAGTAGGAAGACGAGGAGAAAAGAGTATTTTGAATACTTGGTCAAGTGGAAAGGACATCCAGTTGAAGATGTCAGTTGGGAAGATGAAGGAGAAATTTAGAAGGATGGATAGACCGTGAAAGATCTCATGAATAGGAGTTCATGAAAATTTTCAAGTGAGGGAGTATGATGCAGGAGCATCGTAAGCAACCAACCAAGCAAGAATGAAGGCGGAAGACAGCTGGAAGACCACCAACGCACGTTTTTGAAATGTTTTTTTGAAATTTAATGAGCAGAAATTTATGTAATACTTAAAGGGAAGCGTACTTGCATATTGTGAACAGACCTTGAGCGTTGCTCTCGTTTTTAGTATGTGGAGGTATTTATGCATAGTTAATGAAAGTAGGTAGATTTGAATAAATAGATTTGACAGTTTTAAGAGCGTAGGAGGGAAACAGATATAGACACCCTCGTCTTTGTATTATGAAATTCATTAGAATGTTTGCACAGAGTTGTAGCAGAGAACTGTAGAGAAAGAACCCATGTACATGAGCTTTGAATTAATATATGAATCTTTCAATTAGATTCATGGTGTTATGATGTTCATTGTTTACATATGTTGTATGGTATGCCTACAGTTGTTTTATTCTCATTGTTATGCATTTGTTGTTACTCTGTGTTAAATGTATGATTTCATGTTAAATGTATGAAGTCAGAGAGAGAAGAATGAGTTTTAATTGTTTCTCTTCCTGAGAGAGAGAGTTTTTGCAAGGAGTGCAGTGAAAGGTTCGCAAGGAGTGCGTTGACAAGGGTTCTAAGTTTTATCTCAGAAAAATCAAGAGGGATATCATTGTTCTCATTCCAGCAGAAGTGCAGGTGAAGCACAAAAGCTTTGAAAGGTGTGCATAGGCTATTTGAAGCCTTAGAAGTATTACCTAAGGGAAAGGTTGAAGTATTGTTGTTGCATAAGGTGCACAAAGTCGAGGAATCAAATACTTGGAAGTATTTGAAAGATCGTCGCAAGGTGTGCATGCAAGAGTCCTTATGAGACTCAAGTTTGCAAAGTAAAAGTTCAATAGGTTTAGTTCTTTCGAAGTGTTGAAAGGAGGACGAAGCGAAGTTTCTTTGCAGAGGCCAAGTTTAGACGAGGAACGTTGGTTCATTTCACAAAAATCTGCAAGGAGGAAATCAAACGGTCGAAATTCTCCGTGGAGAACTCACAAAGTTGCGAGGGACGTAGGATACAGAGGAGCTGCAAGGTGGATAAGAGTTGGACGAACCCATCTCATCGTTTTCAAGATTCAACGAGGACCATTGATCGTGACCAATTGGGGCGTCAGGATCATTTTGGTGTTTCGGGTTTTGGAAGGTGGAAGTGCAGGCCAAAACCTTTGGTCTCACACATTCCCAAATCGCAAAATGGATCATCGCACGTGAAGGTTAGTGGAACTTTCGGATGACAAGGAGTCGGGGCATAGTGGAGCGAAAATACCGAAGTCGTGGGTTGCGACTGGACTTGGCATGAATTTCAGGATTTAGGCACTTTGGGTGTCGGAAAAAAGAGGAGGTAGCATTCTGGAATCGAGAGTCTCGAACTCCCGGTACCTGGAAGCCCGAAATAACGAATGGTAGTCGAAGGTTTATTCAAGTCCCAAAAGCCGGAAAGCTTGTGCGAAAGGTGGAAAGAGTCCACGAAAGAGATAGAGGATAATGGAGTGGACAGGTGGTGTGACCTCATCAAATAGGTGGAGCCCAACCTTGTTGACCGTTTTAGGTTTTGGCGGGTTGAAGAGTCGAAAACGCGACAACAAAAACTGTGAAATCACGAACCCTGAAGTCCCGAGTCGATGAAGGGTGTGATCTTATTATGGTCAGGAGATCAGGGTGATGTCTTGTGTTTAATCATGCGGGCATACCTATAAGGACATGTGGAAAACACTATTGTGTGTGTGGGATTCCTTGAGGAGGAATCGAAGAGTCACTTAGACTCAGGAGGGAAGATTTAGAACGATCCTGAGCGGATCTTTGCCCGAGGGTCGGGGGTCTGCACCAATGTTGGACGTTCATAAGCCTGATCACTAGTATAAATTTCTTGATATGATCTTCAGGCAATCCATAAATTTCGAGATCGAAATTAGGAAGCAACTTGTCTAGATGATGAGGAAGGTTATGACCTGGTCCTGGGAGGGCCAAAGTGTCTCTGGATAACCAGGGTTGATTTTTCAGAGGTGGGTTCCCCCTTTCATCATTATGGTCATTGTTTCCTTCCATATCTTCAGACTATGAGTTAAACTCCTCTTCTTCTGAAAAGTCATCTGGTTCAAAGACATCGTCGGCTGGCGTTTCGGGTATCAAATCAAGAGGTTCTTGGATTTTGGTAATTGTGAAATCTATTAAGTCTTCTACCCAGTGTACGAAAACCTCGTCGGGAGTACTAACCACTGGTCTTCTTTGTTGTTTTCTTCGAGGGAGTATAGTAACTAAGGACAATGCACTGATTTGTCAGGCGTAGGCTCTTGTGATTCTTCTGAATTGATTTACTTCCTCGTGACGAAGAGCGTAAGGTATTTGAGGGTGAAAAGTTTCTTCCTCAGGTTGGGGTGAGTTACTCATTTCAAGAGTACTCAACGTGTGTGGGTTGTCTTGGGAATGACTAGCCATGCATGTGGGATATTTTGAATCTATAGGCTGTTTAAAATACTCTGTAGAATATATATCCATCCATTCATTCTCAGGCCCTCCTTCTAGCACCAATTCTGTTGATGGGCCTTAAATCCATTAATTCAACATTAGGAACCAAACCCACCATCGAGACCCAATTAGACTCTATAGCATTTAATAGTGGAATGGTTCTCGAGATCTTACGATCCGACCAAATTATCGATGGGCTTTACGTTTTCTTGTGAAGGCTCTTCCTTTAGTTTGGACTATTCTCTTTTGTATATTTTCTCTTGGGTGGGACTGATATGAGATGTAATCCAGTATAAACCAAATTGGTAACAAAAATGGAATTATTTTTTTACTATTGGGGAAGAGGCTGAGCTTGGGATAACTCGTTCCTCAAGCATGCAGACAATAATTCTATACCACAGGCCTAGTACTAATACACTAACCATGTGAGCATCAAATTATTGTCTGAGATACTAATTACCAGAAAGAAAACACATATGCAATGAGATAATGGAAAGAAAATTAATTCATCTACCATAACCATTCATCACATGATAACACAACGATTGATCTTCATCATGAAAGAAAAGAACAACAAAACATTGCACCAGATAACTTGACAACAGAATTAATTTCTCTTACTCATTACAGCATCATTCATGAAATAGGATAGGAAATAATTCTTCTTTGCGTCCAATCATACATGTAGTTGATGAAAATAACTTGTCTCAGGTCCAGAAGGACTTCTTAATTCAATGCAGCTTCCAAAATAATTCTTAACAACCAGAGAGAAAGAGTTATTTTTCACAACCATTGAACCTTAACTAATTGGTCGATGTCTTTATTTATATTTTAAATTCCAACTGAAAACAACAACTAAGTTGCATTTTAAGATAAGAAAAATACACCATGTGGCGTCATCTTCTAACAGTTCTTTAACAGTCAACTCAAGATAGTTCTTTGAAAGGATGATTTTTCTCATACTTGGACCAACTGATAAATCATTCGTCACGGGTTTGGGCCCATGGAAACTTGTTTTCTTCCATCGGAGCCGTGTAAAATCCTTGGATCTCTACTACATGCGCTCAGTACTCCACTATACTTGTATTTAACTATTGTAGAACAATATGAGCTCTAATCGGATGTTCCATGAACTGTTACACGTGTCCCGGTGTTGCGTCGGTCTCCGTCGTCGCTCTTTGGCCCATAATGCATCTTGTTTAGCATGCGATCCAAATATTTTGCATAGGTCGATGAAGATTCTTGGGGTGCCGAACTCGGGGAATCCAGTATCCTTAATTGCTTTGTTGAATTTTCTCCAATGCTTCTTTTAGGTTCCTTGGCAAGGTTGTGGAGCAAATTTTTTTTGGTGGTCGAAGGGATCTTTCCTGCAATCGGGATTTGAAATAGTTTAAAAATTATTTATCAGGCAAAGAATAGTAAGACGTAAGAGGAAAGAATAGAATGATACGTACCTGTAGAGCTCATTAGTCCTGATTGTTTAATACTTATGTGATCCCAGTGACTTTTTGAGTGACCTGTAGTGTCTATGTTTGCATCACCTCTCCTCTTTATTTTGGATGAGTTACACCCATGTGCCATAGCATGGTATATCAGGTATGGTAGATACGAGCGTCGAAAAAATTCTAGTAGTTGCTTGCCCCTTGGGGTCGGGAAAATATGCCAGAGTCGAATGTGTGTTGAAAGTGAGTGTAAGTTCCCAAGAGGTCGGATATCGTAATAAAGGAAGTCGTTAAATGCCTCAGGTCGAGGCAAGTTGTTATTCCAAAAGTCGTATCACTAAGTGTGTCAACCATAATTCAATAATAATGGAGGCTGGGGGAATTAAAGAAAATGGAATGATCATGCCACATATAGGCTACGTTTCATAAGTCCTGGATCATATCCGTCATGCAGATGTGATGTGTTAATCCTTCAAGACATTCCATCGCAAGGCATGAATGTTCCTTGGCACATTCCACCTCGTTGCTCCGCTCTGCTATAAATTCTATATGTCTGTGTGGGATCTACACATGAGCTGAGTTTGTATACCAGTAGAGACTAGTCTTGCGAGTTCAATTCTATCAACTCTGTGTTGTAGTCTTTTATCCAGTCACAGATATCTAAGAAAATACATTGCTGCACCATGGGATCCCCTCAAAACATGGGACGGGGTTTGCAAGGCAACCGAAGCACCAATTTCGAGCCCCAACTTGCCTGGGATTCTTTCTTATTGGCATCGAGTGTTCCCGAGGCTTCAAAAATAGGTTCCTACCTTCACTCGATAAAGATGTCAGTGCCTCAAATGGAAGTGGAAGTAGAGAAAATTACTTATGAAGGAAACATGTTGGAGGCCATGCCCTCTCAGAAGAAGACACCGCGGAGGAGGGGAAGGCCTAGAAAAAATAAGGAAGTAGGAGGAGGGGGCCACCTTCCAATGGAGTTAAGTGCACACCCAACCGCTGAGGAGTTTATAATGCACGTTACTTGGTCGGAGCCTTTTGGGGCTACTAGTCAAGGAAGTAGGAGTTGACTGCAAAAGACAGAGGCATTGGGTTCTAACATTGGAAACCCCAACTAGCAGTTGGAGCAGGAACAACTTGCCATAGCTAAACTTTATCAATAAAATAGAGAATTGCGGAGACAATTGGCAGCGAAGAACCATGAGGTATCAGCAATGCAGGGGTGTGGAAGAAGCACAAATTGGCTGAAGAGACAGCTTTGGGAAGCACAAGATACGATTGTGAATATGTGCGAAGCGCAGAGGATGATGGAGGAGGAGAACATGAGATCGCTGCAAGGCACAAGAAACGGTCCGAGAGAAGGTCCCTGTGCAGGAGATACCTGATGGTCAGATTCTTGTTTTGTAATCTCAGACGTTACACATGTTTTGATAGTTTTATCTGTTAGTTGTGAGGATTTTCACGTTCTCGATGTAACCGGTTCGGTTGGCCAAGGTGTTGGTGGTGTTCATTGTATGTAACCTAATCTTGGCGAGAATTTTAATATATGAAATTTTGAAAAAAAAATTCCTGAAAGGATTCTAGTCCTGGTAGTCAAAAGTATCTTGTTTCCCTTTTGTGTGTAAATCTACAATGTTCTTATCTAAGATCCTCGTAAATTAGCTTTGCTTTTAAAATTATCATTGTTCTGAATTGTTTTGTAAGTTCGTTGATATTGTCCTTTAGCAACTTCCGATGTCGATTAATGTTGATGTGGTGTTACTGACTTGAGACTCATTAAATAAAACCTAGATCTCGACTCGTGGGTAAGGGTTGCACTCGGGACTTCATTTACGTTAAATGTGCTAAATTGAGCTAGATCTCGTGACCGTCGATGCTGGGTGAGCATCGGGGGTCATTGTTCAGAAAATAAATTAATGCGTAGTTTTTTCATGGGTTATCGTCCTTTGAAACTCCTGACTCCGTAAATGTTTCGGAAGTCGGCGATCAACGATTATTATTTCATTTTTTGTTCAATGTTTATTCTTTTAACCTTTCGTCGATGCCGAATTTATCGATCATTGACGATATTCTTGGTGGTTCTTGTCGCAAAAAAAAATTATCATTTGTCGATGCTGACGAACATCAGGGCTCGGCAACTTTTATTCTCTCTAGCGTTTTCTTTCACGCTTAATCCTTCCCGATGCCGAAATCCTTAAGTGTGTCGTGTCATTTCTCTAATTTAGATACTCATCTTTTAAGTTAATCATTTTCACATGTCCAAGCAAGATTTTAAATACTTAATGAGAAAAAAAAGAGATAAGCAAAGGACACATTTTTCATATCATACAATGCCAAAAGATCAAGTGGTACCCAAAAAGTGAGATTTTACGTAGACTTTTTAGGGTGTGTTGAGTGCTCAACAGGCTGCAGTTGTTGTAGTGTCCTTCTATTCACCTTCTTATTGAATTTTGAAGAGGATAAACTTTGCAGTATGAGAGATTACTTTGTGGCATTGTTTTGGTGGGAGAATAGTTGAAAATACCTATGGTATCATGTATAGCTAACCCCCCAAAGTAGCAATGACGTTATGGGGTCGAGACTCATAAATAGCATGACCCCTCCACATATATGGTTGGCCTAATAGAACATCACAGAATTCTAATGGGGCAACATCACATAATATATAATCCTTGAAGGGATCAATGCGTAGGACAGGCAACATTGTTGGATGAAACGAAGGTCTTGACCCTGGTGAAGCCACCTGATGTTGTATGGATGCGGGTATAGTTTTGTTGGCAAATCCAACTACTTGACAACCTCTGTTGAGAAGAAGTTCTTTTGGATTCCGCCATCAACAATAAAATGAAGTGGGGTCCCCTTCACCTACATCTGTGAATGGAAGAATCACTCCCCCTCCTCACGATCCTCTTCTTGTTGGATTGTTGTAGTTGCGACAGTAGCAGTGGGTTCTGCATCAATGATTTGTCATATTTTCTCATTTTTTTAATCAACTTCCAAGTCAAGGTTTGGATATTTATCTTTGAGCTTAGCTACCAATGAATGTATTGAGCGACATTCATCAATGTTATGCCGAGGGATGTTGTGGAACTCACACCACTTTCTAGTGTCTTTCTTATACTTCTTGTTACCCTTCTTTGCATGCATCTAGAGTTGGCTATATTGAGGTTGTACTTTCTTACTCTGTCCTTCATTATGTGAGTTAGAGTTTCATTTTCCATGCTTCTCCCACTTACTCTGCTACTCAATTTTTACTGAATATCAATAAGCAACTCCCAATGGGGAGATATCCAAAAAATCCATCTTTGTTTGGATGTACCTTTGCAAACCATTATGGTACTTCAAAACTAGGTGTCTCTCAGAGTGTTTGATACCCAACTTTGAGAAAAATTCATGAAATATGTTTGTGTACCTTGGCACCGTCTGATCTCTTTTCTGATGCAGAGTTGTCCATCTCATGTATTGGTCATCATAGTTTCTGACAGGGTATAACTCCTCCTTTAAGGCATCTACAAAGGCTACCCAAGTGTGTTCTCTCCCAAATAGTGTAGATTCATCTGTGGTGTACCTAGCCTAGTAACATTCCCACCAAAATCTTATATTGGGAAGGGCTTTAAGGAGTGCAAAGGTGATCTTCTCATTGTTGGAAAAAATTTGGACAAAGTAATAACCTTCTAGCAGATTCAACCATTTTTCTATAGCATCTGCATCTATCGAGCCTTCAAATAAGGGGATATAAAAATTGACTTTTACCTTGAAGGGTGTCACACTTGTTAAATGGATTCTTGTCAAATATGCCATAGCTTCCACCATCAATAGTCTTCGAAGGATCTGAGAAAATTTGTCCATCATCTCGTTCCTCTGTTGCATGAGGGCTTCCTCGAGCAACGTCTTGAAAGGATATCCTATTTTTTCATCTCTCTTTTCTTACACCATGGGAGGTCTCTTTGGCTGGCGAGAGGAATTTTCCTCAAGCGAAACTAGCTCGAGACCCAACTCTTTATACCCTGACCTCATCGGGGACCTGCTCTGAGAAATAGCAAGCAACAGCCTGCTCTGATACCACTGATCTAGATTAGTTTGAGAACAACATGAAGGAAGAAATATAACTGAGATATAGCAATGAAATACAAAAAAATATAGAAGAGAACACAAAAATACAGTGAAACCCAACTTCTATTACTGAATAAGATAGAAAACCACTGTAGAATACAAACTGGAAAAATGTGGTAGCTTATCTCTAAAAAGAAAGAGATGTTGGTTATGCTTCATTCACAAGAAGTTTTACATCACACTCCATTGCATGCCTAAAGGGCCTCCTTCACCTCAATTATATATGAGAGGGTAACAACGATAAATTTATTCCCATGATGCATGTGGGATAAATTGGACTAAGTTTATGAAATGTCATAGGCATGTAAAATACTAGGAATTCTCAGGCGGTCACCCATCCCAGTACTAATCTAGCCCGAGCGTGCTTAACAACGGAGTTCTAATGGGATCTTTTGCATTAACACTATGTTGTAGGAATGTACATAATACCATTACATGATGTTTGTGATTAAAAAATGAAGATGACATTACATTCCATTCCCCACCAAAAGGGTGAATGTCATGGTTTATTAAAACCACAGGCTCAAAATGGTGGTTCAGTGGAAAAGGTGGATGGCCACCAAGATCCATCTGGATCATTGAGAGTGTACTTGGAAGTAGAATTGTGATATGTTCCATCGCCATCCCAATATGAATATGTGAAGCCTATGAGATCCAATGCAAAACTAAGTGAATAGTGAATGTTATAACTCATGGTGCCCTGAACATATCAGAGGATGTGTTTGGCAGCCTTCTCGTGCATATCATGGGGCTCCTGCATGTATCTGGAAACTGCTCCTACTACATATGAGATATCCATACGGGTGTGGGTGAGATACATAAGACTCCCCACCAACTGGCGATACAAAGTGTTGTCCATTAATGGTGTATCCTCGCCATCCTCAAGTTTGATTCCAAATAAGAAGGGTGTAGGTGCATATTCATAGTTTGTCATGTGCAATATATACAGAATATCTCTGACATACTTATCCTGAGAAATTTTGATGCTAGAATCATCCTCACTGATCTCAAGACTAAGAAATAAGTGTAGTGGAACCACGTCCGTCATAGAGAACATATCAAGAAAAATATATTTGACTACAACAATGGCTGAAGTAGAGCTACCAATGATAAAAATATCATCAACATAGAGTACTAAAATCATCAAAGAGACAATAGTCCTCAACATGTAAACATTGCAATCAAATTTACATCTAAAAAAATCATGTGAAAGCAGATAAAAATCCATATTTTCATACCATGCTCTAGGTGTCTGCTTGAGGCCATAGACTGCCTTCTTCTGTGTGCATATTAAAGATGAGTTATTAATGAACCTCGAGGGCTACTCCATGTAGATATCCTATGAAATATCACCATGAAAAAATGCATTCTTCACATCCATCTGGTGAACTTCCGATCCTTTGGTTCTTGCAATCAATAGAACCAAGTGAATGGAGTCCATCTTTTCTACAGGAGAAAATGTCTCATCATAATTTATCCCATGAATCTGTTGAAATCCTTTTGCAACTAATATTTCCTCGTACCTACTTACTTGACCATATGTTTCTCTCTTGGTCCTATAGACCCATTTTCATCTGACAATTTTCCTCCTTGGTGGAAGTGGAACCAGATCCCAAGTCTGATTCTCTAGGAGTGAGTGATACTCCTCCTACATGGATGCTTCCTATAATGCATTTCCCACAACCTCACTGTATATCTGTGGATCAAAATATTTAACCATATAGAAATGCATGGGTATCGTTGGTTCAAAATCTGAAAATACATGAGAAGGATCCTCATGTTGAGATTGATTCCTTCTAGAATCTAATGGACTCCCTACAAACTCATCTACTTCCTGAAGTGTGGAATATTCCCACTTGGGCATCTTCTGAAGCTCCAACAGTAGCTCCTCATCTATTTTTATTACCTTCACTTCTCCAGGTACATAATCCTTTGATTCTGAGTCTAAATATGTAGCATCTAAGTGTATGGAATCATCATATCTGATGTCTATAACTGATGGAAGCACAAGATTATTTGCATGTTTCACTAGTGGTGCATGCAAAGGAATCTCCTCAAACTAAACACTACACTCGATGATGAGACATTCTGTATAGGGATCAATCAACATGTACCCCTTCACATTATCTAGATATCCCACAAAGATGCAAGGTGTGCTATGTGGATCTAATGCTTTCCTCTTTTCAGAAGGAATATGGTCCCAAGCTTGAGATGCAAATATGTGGAAGTGTGTGACATATGGTTTATCACATGTCCAAGCCTAAAAAGGTGTCATGTCCTCAATATATCTATGAGGAGATCTATTTTTTATGTAAGAAGCACAATTAAGTGCCTCATCCCAAATCTTGGAAGGAAGAGACCTCGCATGCAACATGCAACTAGTCATCTCCTTCAGAGATATGTTCTTCCTTTCAACAACTCCATTCTGCTCTGGGGTGTATGGAATTTTAAGTTGCAGCTGGATACTAGACTCAAGAAAAACATTTTGAACATATTTGTTGATATTCTCCCCCCCATTTTCTATACAAAGGATCTTTATCTTCTTCCCAATCTTCTTCTCTACTATAGCGTTGAAGTCTTTGAGATGCTCAAAACATTCATAATTTTTCCTAAGAAAATAAAACCGAGTATAGCATGAGTAATCATCAATAAATGTAAGGAAATACCTTTTGTTTTTTATGGACGAATGTGGAAATGGACCCATAATATCACTGTGAATAATATCCAATGAAGATGAGGCTCTCCTTGCCTTCCCCTTTTCAAACTTCTCTTCAGGATGCTTTCCAAGAATGTGTCCTTCACAAACCCCTTTAAAAAAGTGAATTTCTAGCAAGCCTTTGACCATTCCTTGTTTGGAAATTCGTTTCATTTACCTAAAGTTTAAAAGGCCAAATATCTCATGCCATACTATACTACTATCATCAACATGTGTTTGTAGTAAAGAGGAGTCATGGTCAGGAAACGTAGTGAATTTATACAAC
>JZKD02S2361886.1:246895-285735 GCA_000966675.3 Picea glauca | reverse complement strand
TCCCCGTTATCTGGTTCTCACATTGTCAAAACAATAGAAGTTGTCAAATAGGGAACTGAAAATCCTCCAAGTCAAGTGTTCCTAACACCATAAGGCAGGGAGATACCCATGAAGGCTTGAAGGCCAAGGTCTAGTTGTTCTGTAGATCCCCCCTTGAGGAACCCACCTCTTGGATGGGATCCATCCCGTGACCCATTTCTTAGGCCGAAAATCTAAATGTTGCACTTTGATCGAGGTACCTAGTGACCAAATTTTAGGATGTCTACCTAGGTGGAAATTATGGGATGCAATTGCACCTTGATCATATTTTGTGTGGCTATTGGGAAATATCACCAACTCTTTCGGGATATGCCCCTTTTACCCCTCATTATAACTGATTATTTCATCCTTCACTAGTTTCTCTTCCGGTGACTTCATACCCCACTGTTGAGTACTATTGGAAGGTCCACTGCTATTTGAGAGGAAGGACGTTACGTATTTTAGGACACGAGCATTTGTTTTATTTGATTCCCCACGTGGACAAAACCCACTTATCCACATATATGCTTCTTTTTCAAAACACTTTATGTATGATGCACTTCTGATTACATTTTGATCTCGATATATATATTGTGTAAAGTTCAAAAATTTCAACAAAGGCTCTTGTTTATTTTCTCTCATCACATTTTTCACACACCCACTCAGCTAGTCGGACATCATAGGGGACCCATATAACCCTCGTCGTTCCAGACGCTTACTAAACATCCCTCCTATTTTAGGGGGAGTTATTAGTCTTGCCAACTCATCGGCACTACCTTCACACACTCCTATGAGTGCCACGGTATTAGGATCATATTTTCTTGGTTCCACATTACTTGAGTCCACTTCCCAAGGTCCTCCATCCACTCACTCTCCTTTACACGGAAGAGGGGGACCAACTTCCTCTCAAGGGGGAAGTACCAACCCACCTAGCCCCCCTCAAGGGTCAGGATCAAAGCACACTCACACCATGGATGGAGCTAATCCTCCCCCCCCCACCGCAAATGCCATATTTGGCCTCTCTTAACATACAAGATCTAAGAAAACTCACAAATGATCCTATATTACATGACCCCACATGGCCTGCAATGCCTACCAAACTACCTTTAGACATCCCCAAGTTTGAAGGAAAGGCAGGTGATGACCCTGCCAACCACGTCGTGACTTTCCACCTATGGTTCTCTTCCAACAACATTATGGACGATTCCATCAGAATACGATTATTTCAACGCACACTCACTGGCCCATACGCCAAATGGTATGTAGATGAAAAATCGGGGTCCCATGTGACTTTCAAGTCCTTGGCCAAAGAATTTTTTACCTTCTTCCAATTACCAATCCGCCATGAAAATGGTCTTGAACTACTCTCTAATTTCAACCAAACCTCAGCCACACATATCATTGATCACATTCACAAGTGGCATAGACGTCATAGTTTGTGCAAAGCTGAAACCACCAAACAACAGTGTCTTGATTGGTTTCTCAGATCGTTTGTCTCTCTCCTCGGTAAAGATGTAGCTTCCAAATTCCCTCAATCTTAAGAAGAAGCCATCAATAAGGCTCAACAATACGACCTCATCTATTCACAATTAGGGTAATACAAAACTAGTTCCATTCAGTCAAGACAAACCTGGGATGTCTCACTCAGCAGACATAGTGATTGGTAATACCACACACCACAGTCCTCAACCCCAACCACCACCAATGTATGGCACACCTCAATATCCATCGGTGTATGGGGGAACCTCTTATTACCCCCCACCCCCTTATCAACAGTCGTACCTTGTTTCTATTCCTCCACCCATCAGTGGGCCACCGCCGACACCCCCAATACACCCCCCTATCCAAACAAGTTCTGGTACCCCCTCTACCTTAGCTTATACTTTGAATACTAGTGAAAGTGCCATGCCTTCCTATGTACCTTACGGATCACAAATCCCATAGAATATTTACTTTCCATTTCCTGGTCTTCCACAACCAATGGCTCCCCCACATCCTCATGCTGGGGTGAATTTTGTTCAACCCTCTCCTATTCAACAATATCAAAATTTTGAATAGCTGAATACGGAAAATCTGACCCATCCGTCAAATAATGCCAAAAATAAAGGAAGAAAAAGGAACAATAACAACTCAGGCCAAGGCGGGAATCAACCACAACAAAACCAACCTACAGGGGGCAACCAGAACCAAGGGAATCAGAACCCCCAGGGGGGCAATAACAACAGGCATCATGGGAGAAATAAAAATACTATCAAAACCATATTCCTTGGTTACCTTTGCGGTGAGTTTGGTCATTATACTCATCATTGCCCCCAAATCATTGATTTTGAATGGTTGAAAGACTCAAGCATTCTACCAGATCCTCCAGCACTGCCTGCCCCTCAGCAGGCCCCACAACAATACGTGCAACAACCCCCCCAACCATACTGTAGAATCCTATTCCACACCAAGGTGTGATAAAAACCCAACAGGACATGCAACCTACCCCACCTCACTTAGGACAATATCTCAACCCAAACAATCCTGCAGATCGTACTATCCTCCTCACCAGTGAGGAATAAATCCTTCTGCAAACATGTAATTGTCAGTACCATGCACCCGCTGAGTCTCCTCCCATTCCTCCAGAAACAATCCCCGCACCAACGAGACCCCCGTTGGTGATCCCTTGCCCTAACGCAGAACCACTGCTTCGCATCCCTCGCATCCCATTGCACAGGAATGTCCACAACCCATAGGCTAGGGCAGCTCATAATTATAGTTTGGTTGATGACTTAGCACAATACATGGCTTCCATGTCAGTCTTAGAAGTCCTTCAGACTTGTCCCACTCAGCGGAAATCACTACTTTCCGCCTTGGGGGCAGTCGACCCCGCAGATACTCAACTCATTACATTTGATCTCGACAGTGGAGAACCTCGCCTTCCTGCTCTGATTGCTTTTCAAATCCTAGTAAAAATTTGAAACATAATAGTTCATCGGTGCATCATTGATGAAGGTGCATCCACATGCATTATGTCCAAATCTGTATGGCAGAAACTAGGTTCCCCCGAACTTATACCATCTTCCATTACCTTATGAGATTATGACAGATGACCATTGTCTCCTGAAGGGCTCTTCCAAAATGTCCCCATATAACTCGGGGGAAGACTATTCTCATCGACATTGAAGTTATCAACGCCCCACTCGATTATAATATCCTGTTTGGTCGTAGCTACATGTACGCCATGAAGGCAGTTGCCTCTTCTGTCATTTGAACAATGATGTTCCCCCATAATGGGAAGATCATTACCATTGACCAAATATCACATTATGAGCCTAACCCCTTTGCCAACATTGATAACATCCTTCCTCTCATCCACACAAGTCGTGACGCATACCCACTCATCAAAATGGGTCTCGGAATTTTCAAAGACCCATCGTTGTTAGGAACTTACCATGGTGCACCACCACTCCTTCATACTTCCAATAAAGTATGCATTGTATCATCCAACGGAACTGACATAGAGGATACCCTTCCTCCTAGGGAGGCTTCTATCATATATGACGTCTCACTAATCGTAGAGTTCCCCCCTCACGAGCCTCCTGCGACCTCGTCGACCCCACTAGTCCATGATTTCACCTCTCCCCAAGGCCATATTCCAGTTTGGGAGACAGTTCCCCAAGCCATTACTCAAATCCCCTTCTTCTACCCTCCACCTGGTGTACAAGCTTTCCAAGTAGCAACAACGCTTACCCTCCCTAATATGGTGTTAGTAAATCCATTTTGGTATTTACATCCACCAGAGATGGTCCCTCGACCATCCCTTCCCCCCCAAACGGAAGGAATCCCAATGACGATTCCCATACTCACTCCCACCATACCCTCTACACCCCCACTCACTACCCTCCTTGCCACAGCTGGGGGTAGGAAAAAGAAGAAGGATCCCACAACCCCACTTCCCCCGCGCGTACAACCCCCTTGCTCGCTATGTGAGAAAGATGGACACGAAACCAACAACTGCCCATCTCTACCCGAGTTATGGAACCTGATTCCACTCAGCCAAACACCGTCCATGCTCACCACTATAGCAAGTACTGCCGCAACCGCCCCTCACTCAAGTAGTAAAGGGCTGTGAACCAAATTCGTTTGCACTATATGTTCAGAATATGGCCATTATACACACCATTGCCCAACGCTGCCACGCTTCTGGCAGACATTAGTCGCAGTATGCCACATCTTCCAGAATGAACCCAATCCAGCTACATCATCCCTACCAAACATCACTGACATCCATTATGTCACAACTTGAATCAATGAACGTATGAGGTTCCCTTGCTCTCCATGTGAATCCTTAGATCATTTTACATACCAATGTCCTATGATCATTGAATACAGGCAACGCCAATTGACCCTGATTCAAACCCCTACAGAATCGATGGTTGACCTTACCTCGTCACTAGATATTCTTCATATCATTTCTCCCAAACCTGAGGCACTCCCGACACCTCCATGGTTCTTCGATGACTTATCCAATGATTCACCCCCAAATCCCCCCAATTCTCCCATTTATTTCCCTATGGAAAGTTTACATTCAACTACCACAAGTACTCTTCAGTATTTCGATATTTGGTTTATGTCGAGTGAACCATCGCAATCTCATTGAGTCGTTCCCCCTACTTCTTCATCACTAGGGGACAGCCACACAACGACAGTCATCGATATCACTCCTTAAGACCCCTTGTATTCTCATCAATTCTACTATGACGAGGACATACTCGAAGAGTTAAACACCTCCGACTACCCATGGGATGCGCTACACCACCAAGCGCTCTTCTTCCCATAAGAAGCCTCCACGCCTCTTAACCAACACCCCATATACACAGTTGAAACCAAAGATTTTATCCCATTAGGGCATATCGACTTGTTCAACAACCCCATTCCATCCCCTGATGCGTTTGAAGAAGGAAACATGGCCAAAATTTCCCCAACCATCAAAATCGACATTTCCATAAAAAATGGAGTCGTCGAGGAAATCGCCATTAGCACCGCTTGCACTCCTCAAGAAATCACCACCTATAAAGCCCTCTTCCAAGAATATAGGGATATTTTTTCCTAGTCGTACACAGAAATTCCTGGCCTTGATCCCTCTATCGTCGAACATCGCATTGACACCTAGCCTAACATTACACAAGTCAAACAAAAACAACGATCGCGGCACCCATCCAAAGTAGCGGCCATCAAAGCCAAGATTGACAAATTACGTGCAGGGTTCATCTACCCCATCGCCTATACATCATGGGTTTCCAACCCTGTACCCGTTAACAAAAAACAGGGCACTATCTGTGTCTACATGAACTTTTGCGATCTCAATCACGCATGTCCCAAAGATAACTTTCCAACACCTTTCATCGATCAAATTATTGACGACTGCGTAGGCCACAAGGCTCTATCCTTCATGGATGGTTTCTCTAGTTATAACCAAATCCAAATTCACCTAGTTGATCAATACAAAACCGCATTCACTACCCCTTGGGGTACTTTTGCATATCGTGTCATGCCTTTTGGCTTAAATAATGTTGGCAAAACTCTCCAATGGGCTATGACATACATTTTTCATGATCTAGCTCACATCATCCTTGCATACTTGGACGACCTCACAGCTCGATTTACGGATCATCTTCCAATGATGTCGTTAATACAACATATGTTTGAACCCCCTCAAGTGCATTTTATGTGTCACTGGAGGGCACCTCCTTGGATTCATCATTTCTCAAAGAGGTATTATAGTGGACCCCCTCAAAGTCCAATCCATCATAGAAATTCCACCTCCCCAGAATTTACGTCAACTCCAGAGCCTACAAGGAAAATCTGACTTTCTACGGGGATTTGTCCCAGACTATGCCACTCACGCACACTGTTTCCTTCACTTAATATGCCATGACATCCCATTTCACTGGGATGAACATTCCCAAAAATCATTTAACGATCTTAAAATGGCGTTATCTAATGCCTCTTTAATTAGTTCACCCGACTATAATCGTGACTATATCCTCTACATATCAGCATCAACTATCTCAGTAGAAGGAGTTCTCATACAAATCGGTGATGACGATCATGAGCATGTCATTTACTATGTTAGTAAAAACCTCTTTGGGACAGCCTTGAAGTACAAACACAAAGATAAAATATCCCTTGCAGTCATCCTTGTAGTACAAAAACTGCGTCATTACATTCTGCTTCGCACGACTAAGGTTGTAGCAGATTCCAACCCTATGCAATACTTGCTCAATCGTCGACAAATTAATGGCAAATTTGCCTGATGGATCGTTATCCTTCAGAAGTACGATCTTGAATTCTCAACACCCAAGAGAAAGAAAGCTCTCATCTTCACCTAACTTGTCACGACCTTCCCCTCTGACACTACCAGTGCCCCCGTCAATACGAACTTCCCCAACGAACATCTCTTTTACATCACTTCAGATGATCCTTGGTACGGCGACCTCCTCGTCTACCTCTGAAACCAAAATTTCAGTAACCACCTCTCACGAGATGATCTTCAACGTATTTTCCATCAGCCCCCCCGCTATCTCCTCATCGACAATATCTTATATCGGTGAGGGGTCGACACCATACTTCGTCGATTCTTGACTATTGACAAGGCCGATAGAGTCTTGAACGACTACCATAGAGGTGTAGGTGGGGGCCATCTTTCGGGAATGCCCACTGCTCAGAAAATCATCCGAGCAAGTTATTTTTGGCCTACATTATTTCACAATTGCATTCACACCATTAAGCAATGCGAGAAATGTCAGCTTTACACCAACAAAGCATGAGCACCACCTTCTTTTCTTCACCTAGTCATTACTGTCGGTCCCTTTTGTAAATGGGGTGTTGACTTCATGACTTGTAATCCCCCTTCCAGCAATGGACACAAATACATTGTTGTCGCAGTCGATTACTTCAGAAAATGGGCAGAAGCTATGCCCACCTTCAACAATACCGCTGACATTGCAGTGTGTTTTTTCTTTAATCATGTCATATCTCGCTTTGGTGTACAACTCCAACTAGTTTCCAATCAGAGGAAACACTTCGAGAATGAGATTTTCGTCGAACTCTCATCTCGGTTAGGATTCTCCCACAATTTTGCCTCACCATATTACCCTCATTCTAACGGACAGGTCGAAGTAGTTAACAAGGTCCTCAAGACCATGTTACAGCACACGGTTAATAAACATAAGACCAATAGGCATAATATGTTATTTTCCGCACTATGGGCTTACCGTACGGCTATGAAAAAAGCCATTGGTTTCACACCATTTCATCTAGTCCATGGAGTTGAGGCCACTCTTCCCATTGAGTGCGAAATTTCCACCTTAACCACCACAATTGTGCTATTACCCGACACTTCTCTAATGGAGCAATGCTTGCTGAACTTAGAGTCCCTGGATGAAGATCGTCGATCTTCATTACAAAACAATGAGGAAGCCAAAAAATGGTCAAAGGCTGCCTTTGATCGCCATGTCAACCTTCGCTCATTTCATGAAGGCGACCTCGTCCTTGCTTATGATATCGCTCATGATACCCTTGGTCATGGAAAATTCAAGTCACTATGGCATGGCCCCTACATTATCCAACATTGCCTCACCAAAGGTTCCTACATCCTAGCCTCTCCTGAAGGCCTCTCTCTCAAAGAACCCATCAACGGGTTATACTTAAAGAAATTTTATGCCTAAGCATAGCAATTCTACTTTAGGTTATTTATTTTATAGTGTTTTTAATCTTTTTTTCATCCCTCATGTCTAAACTATCATTTGTGCTATTGACAGATGCTTCCTCCACCAGCCTACCACATCGGTTACGTCGACGACGTCAGCCGTTGGAAACAAAATCTCGCTTCGACAGCTTGGGCCCTCTATACCCCCTCACATGAAATTCTCCATTCGAGCAACATATGTTTGGGTTCAGTCACCAACAACCAAGCCATATAAACTACCATCATTGGCCTCCTCGTCTATTCCCAACATCATCGTATTCATCACCTTAGCATCTTTCTCGACTCTCAACTAGTCGTTCTCCAACTCAACAATGTGTACCACATCCACGATCCTTGCCTCTTTTGAAAATACCTGCAGGTTAGACTTTTATCTCGACATTTTGATTCCATTACATTTACACATATTCCAAGACAATTGAATCAAATTACAGATAACTTAGCTAACATGGTGTTAGATTAGTATATATCACCTCAAGATACCTCTACACATACATAAAAATATCAAAAACCTGTCACAGCATATATAGATTAGACATCATCAAACACATTAACGAAGAACATGTAAACATCACATAGACCCCAAAATCTATATTCATATATATATATATATATATATAAATCCGTCACCAGTGCCATCAAAATGTTTACATACAAAACATCATATACAAAATCTGCAAGCTAGTAAAGCACCTCAGTACAAAGTGGGCTCCCCAGCCTATATAAAAAAATACAAAAATACATAGAGTGACGCTCAAGGTGCCTCTAGAGAACCACCTCCTGCCCCTCCCTCAGGCGGTGGTCCCCACCAACTACTGGTCCCTCTGGACCGGTAGGTAATCGTCCGATCATAGCAGCACCTGCTACTGTTGCTCACCACACCACAACCCACCATAGTGGCAGAACTCCCACACATTTCTACAGGATGCCCTCATCCTGGATGCTTGACCACATGCCCTCGGGCACGCCCTGTAGCACCGCCTCCAGGCGGAGATGAATATCCTCGAAATCTGCTCCGGCATTTGTCGGAGGAGCATGTGATGGCCCATCACCTGGGTCATCAAACCGACGTCTCCTCCCTGTTCTCTCGACCTTAGCTGGTCTCACTTTGGCATCCTCACACCGACGTCTCTCAACTACCTGCAGCCCTCCCTGAGGCAGTCTCCCCAGCTCTTGGTGAGCCGGTGCTCTCAGCAGCTCAACCTCACGCCCGTGAGGTCCCACATCTGCACATACACACAACCAAGTGATAGTATCAGCATCTATACAAAATACACATGTCATGCTATCTCAAAAAATAAATATATCAAACTCATAAATGTACCTCGATGATCAAACACCTCCCCTGGAGGAAACACCATGTCCAGATCACCCTGGAAGTCAACACCAGCATATGGATACTGCAAAATCACCTGCGACATCTGTCGCTACACCTGCACTGCCTCAGCTGTGAAGAAGTGGCCACCCTCGCCACCACCATGGTGAACCAAAATAGTCGACCACCACCTCAGTTGCGGCTCTCGCGACCAAGGAGCGCCCAATAAAATCCTAGGGCACAACATAGGCACCCTCTCCAAAAACCAGGCCACTAGGATGGACCCAAAGGTAAAGTCCCTTGTATCAGTGGACTGACAATGGTCCAACTTCCCTACCATCCTGGCATGTAGCGTAAGCCCACAGGCGAAGTGCTCACTGGCCAGTACCCTCTCCATAACAATCAACTGACCACCACTGATCCGCTGAGTCATCAGGGACCCATACACCCTCTCAATCATCGCTGCTATACAATGATGCGTTAGAGCATCCATCACCCCAATGCTCACAATGGAGCCCAACATAAAGTTTGCACTGGAACAGTACCTTCGGCCCACTGTTACTAATTCCATGTATGTCAGTAGGGGCATTCCCCGAAGTGGGAGCCTAGTCAAAAAATATATATCCTCCACCGCAGTGAAGGCAATCTACTCTCCCCACACCATAAAACAATGCAGGTCCAGACTCCACATCCAGATAAGGAACTACAGGAGATACTCCTTTGCCTGTATCAACGGGCACTCAAATAACTTTGGCATCCCATAGGCTACCGAAGTGGCACAAACCCCCGACTCTTCAATAGCCACGACATCCCTCAGCTGGGGCCAATCCCGCTCTCGCCAGCCGACTGGCATCATGCCAAATGATTTCCTGCAGCCACATAAAACAGTCCTATGTCAGTCATCTTGACCATAAAAAACATTAAAACAGATAAGTTTTACACCCATCAACCTCGCCCCCAAGGCGTGGTTGTTTAACCCACAGGCACGCACATATGCATGCATGTTCTCCCCATAGGCACGCACATATGGGCGCCTGTTCACCCCACAAGCGTGCACTCATGCACGCCTATCCATCCCACAGGTGTGCATATGTGTGTGCCTGCTCACTCCATAGGGACACCTCCATGCGCCCCTGTCACGAACACAGGCGTGCATCAAAGCGCGCCTGTCAACTACACATTCACGCACGCATGCGCGACTGTGTAGAAAACAGGCGTGCACATCATGTGCGCCTTTGTCCCCCCTATGGGTGCCCCCATGCGCGACCATATGGATAATAGGCATGCACTCATGCGCACATATTTCTAGATCACCCGCGCACTTGGGGGCCCACACCCCTAAAACCCCCTGTACGGCCCTCTGTACAACCCCTGCCCAGAAATGGAAAACCTAATTCTATGTAGGACGATCAAACTACTAACCTAAAGCTCGCTAATCCTGAATCGACTACCTCACTCTCCCAGAATCTCCAAATCTCCTTTGAATACCTCTCGTTCAGTCACTTTGGCAACAAGTACAAATGAGGTGGAAATGTGGGCCCTACAGTTATATATAGGCCTTTCCGCCAAACTTCCAATCACCATTCTGGGAGCTTCGGGTGTCCGTTCTTCGATCCGTCTTCAGCCATGGGATCAACATCCCATCATCTACATCAAGACAGTCCCTAGGCCACTTTTTATTCTTAGCCCCCGGGGTGCCATTTTTTCATACCCCGTCTAGGTACGCATGCTCATATTCAAAATTATCAAATAAATGATCGTATGTTCGATTCTCTTCAGATATTGTTCACGGTGGGTATTTTGTTTTCATGAGTGCAGGTACTTGGTCATCATACATCACCGCAACCCCTTTAGATATATCATCAGCACTGGCATGTAATCATTCCCTCTGAATCTCAATTGCATCTCCAGTCACACCCTCTGACATTTGCCTCTAGGATCTCCATCTCCGGCGCTGCAGTACCAACACCTCCATTTGCATCTTCGGTACTGTCACCCGGTAGCACTTTCCCCCACATGAGTTGTCTCATTCATAGCACCCTTTTTCACTTTGAAACTCATGTTGTTTTTCAACCCTTTAGGGATGGGAGTCCCGATAGTCTTACATAATGTCGTGAATCAACCACATATTCCTTCTCCTCATTTTTCTAGCTTTCCCACCGGACTCCCAGATTATCTCTTCAAGGTTCTATTTTGACTGCACCTCCACAGTATCATGAACCCTCCATTTCATCCACAATCAGTTTACCCCTCTACAAATTTCCCTTCATTTCACCTACCTTATACAGAAACCCACCCATGGGGCCCCCACCCTCCACCAGTTATCTAATCAAATTGTGCCCTATCCAATCCAACCATATTACATTGGGGCACCTGTTTCTGTATTTGTACACTCATACCAAATTATTCTTTATTTATTTGGTACATTGTAAAAAGCCTTTGTTTTCAGCATGTACATTACCTTTTTTTTTTTTACCTTTGGCGACCTTCTTTCCTTTTTGGCAAATGCAACCCATGTCGCCCTTGGTTGGGGCACCCCTTATCATCTACCTTTGTTGACATCATCCATCTACTCCGAGTATCCCACAGACCACTTACCTTTTCCCTATGAGTTTGTTCACTTTGTCTCGCCTCTGGCACAACTTATCCCATGTCTTGTTGTCCCCCTGACACTCGACTTAGTTGCACAGTTGTGGCCACTTATCCTTCGCATATACCCCCAACCAAGGGAAATATTGAGTCTTCATACATCTTGACTTCAACCATGTACCTCCTCCAATTCCTAACCTCACCTAGTAGATTTCACGAATCCCTTTTCTTCTGGGAGTCACGTCCCCCTTTTGTCGACATCAACACAGTTTTCCAGAAGGGCGACAGTTTCTTGACTCTCATTACCTTTCCAATGAGAGATCTCGGATGGCACAGGGAGAACCACAATTTCTCCCTGCTGCCGCTGACCCCCATAACATTCGAATTCAACACTTTCTCATGTTGCGGTGGGTCTTACTTTGCGACTATTCCAGTCATTTTTTATATTTTCCAAAGACCTCTGAACTGGGTTGGTCTATCAATGCCTACAGAATCCGTGATATTTCTTACAGATGTCACTGCCTACTGTTCAGAGTATGTTCCTTTGCAGAATTTTCTTCTACCTTTATCACAACCGCCCTCGAGGGCACTGCAGTTGTCTACATCAACACATCATCCCTTTTTTAGTTACATGCCACGAGCATGGGGCATGCCCGCCTCGTTTGTACACAGTTTATTTTTTTCTACACACCTTATGGAAGGTTGGGTTCTACAGGTTCCCTTCTCACTCCAATGGGTAACTCTTGACAAACCCACTACCACTCTCTCTTACAATGGCACTCTAAGTAGAAGAAACATTGATGGATTTCGGCTATACGTATGCTCCTAACCTCATCCATCAGGGGGCATCTGTTATCACTGAAATTTCGTCCGCAAATGGTTACAAGAATTCAGCATTGCCAAACAATTATGAGGTGACCCATGGACCAAAATTACCCCAAAATAATTTCCAAAGGGTCCAAAACTATGCAACCAGTGATAAAATTAAAGTGTTCTATGACTACACAGGGCGCGCGCTCACATGCGCAAAACAAAAATGCAAGAAAAGCGCACATGCACCTGATGCGCGACTGTGGTCGCAAAAATCCGCGCACATGTGAGAACGGTGAATTTATGAGAGTGGTCGGCCTCCCACCCATTTCTAGTTCAGCTTCCAAGTTGATTTGACACTCAAATCTGGACTGGATCTGACTGGGTGGCTGGTCAAAGACCTAGAAATTCCCTAATTAGCCTCTTTACACACTACAAGATGGTTGCAAAATACCTCAAAGAGGTGCTATAAAAAGGCCATGGATGCACTTCATTCTTCAAGGAATTTCAATAGCAAAGTTATCCTGCCACTATTCTCTTGAGGAATCCTCTATTCTCATCAAGAATATACTAGCATCATTGCATTGGGCAATCCATCTCACCCCTTGAGTGGATTAGCAAGGAATTCTTTCACCATTTTCATTTTCAAAGTTGTAAGAAAAGCTTATTTGTGGGGGTCCAAGAGCCCTCCCTTGGAGAAATAAGCGACTCATAGTCCTCTTTCTTCTTGGTGTTTTCTTTCACTAATATCAACCTTACCATTGGTGACATGGGTCTTATTGTTTCTTTTGTCCTTATGTCCCTATGTTCATTAGTTTAGTTGTTATTTTATTTCTTAGTTTAATTCTTAGTTGTTCTTTTATATTTCTTTCTCTAACTCTTTTTCTTACAGCTGTCCTACTTAGCAAACCCAACTAAGCATGCAAGCACCTCTATTTTTCTCACTAAGGTGACGAAAGAGGCACAACACTTTGGGTTCCTTAATTAGACCCATTTGAATGATTTTTTCTACTCATGTGTGAGAGAATCAATGAACTTCTCCATGGTAGGCATCTTTTGTAAGGTACCATATCTTTTATAATAGCTGAAACATAAATATTGCAGAGAATAATAGCGGAACAACACAATAGATGAAACCACACCACCAAAATAGTACCTTTATTGATAGGAAACAATGTTCACTTGCCTCTTCGAGGGGGCAACCACCAACAGAGTAGTTCTTTGTTACAATAATTCTCAATACAAAAAATTTCGTGCCCTCGACTCTTACTTATTCTAAATCTATCTATCAAAAGAACAATCTAGAGGAAGATCTTCTAGAAGCAGAAGCTTCTATTAGGTCTTGTTACATTTGAATTATTCTTCCTTATTATCGGGCCTTATTAATAGTGGCCTTTATTACATGGAAAATATATTATTCTACCTTTGTGAGGGGTTAGGGAGGCTAGGTCCCTAACATTATTTGCCCCTTAAAAAACAATCTTGTCCTCAAGGCTTGAGATGAGAAAATTGTTGTCGAATGGTAGCGGGCTCCTCTGTGGCATTGGTTGGAGTTGTATGTTTTCACTGGACTAACATTTCCTTGATAGTGTGATGACGGAGACTGTTGAGCTCCACTTTTTCCATGTTTTCCGCTATACAAAAACATTCATTATTACACATTGTCTTGCATTATGTTGTCAATACACACCATAAACCCTCATTAAACATCATCATTTGTCATTATATCCAGTGTGGTTAAAACATCATCTTTTCTATATTTTTACTGGTTAAAAGATGATTATATCATGGTTTACTTATGATGGTTTGTGAAGTGTGATTCTTGTACTAACACAATCGATGTTCTTGTACCATAACAATAAATCATCATTTCTGCACCAATATTGTCATTCCAGTACCTGTCATTGTTTAGCATAATTGCGTAATTTGAGGCAAAAATCAGAAACATGGGTTTTCTCCGCAATAACGGAGGCATACGAATGCATGTTTCAAAATCCACCCAGGTCGCACGTGTGGACCTCCAGCTCAATGGGAATAATTCATCCAAATTAATAAAAGTTCTAGATAGTTAATTCCTACCTCGATTTTCATGCAAATAAACAAGAATATAAAGAATCTTGAACATGAATTTTGTTTCCAGCATGGAAAATTGGTTCTCATGCGAACCGTTTTCAAAACAAAGGAACTGTTGAAGAGATATTGTTGGTTCTTTAATTGACATTTACACAAATTTCAGGATGTGGCCATATTTATAAAATGATGTGCCCGTATTTATAAAATGATGTGCCCAGATTTATCAAACCAAATCCAAGTCATGTCCAACGAAAATCAGATAAGGAAAAGGACAAATTTCAATTCAAAATGATTGGGAATCATAACAAATGTATTTGAACGTATATTATTTATAGTATGAAGCCAGATTTCTAGGGGATTTGATGCTATACCTTTAACAATCATTTCCTCTATTTTGTAATACTATAAAAGACAAAGGTGTTCATCAGAAAAGAGGAGAATTTTCATTACGTAAAAGATCACTATTGTTAATAGGAGAATTAGATGTGTTGCAGAGAGTTGAGTGCTATCATGTTGTAATTTAAGTTTTCTTTGATTTTATTGAAGGAAAGATTATTGTTATCAGAATTATGAGCATATCTTCAGTCTGAGTTAGTTTCTAGGCACGTTTCCAAGGTCGAGAAGGGCCCCTCAATCCAGGTGATGTCATGTTACTTCCATCATTTAACTAGATTAGCTACAGATTATATTTCATGGGTTGCATTTCATTTTCAGTTTGTGTGATTATTTTTATTCACATTTAATTTTAGCTTTACACTTTTTCAGGTCTCTTGATTTATTTTATGAATTTATAGATGGACTCTTGAAGAAAAACACCCCAACTCTGCTTCAATTCCACACCATTATTTCACCTTTATTCCTGCAATAATTGATTCTTATTCCTCAATCTTAATCACTACTCATACTATTGTCTTCACCTACCTTTCATTTTCCTCACAGTTAACTCTGCAATTGTTCCCTTTCCTCTCCTCGTACAGATCCATTCACTTGTACCATTGTATATGTATAGAAATGGAAAAGTCTCTAAAATTTTGCGTGTATAGATACATGTATAAACTTAATACTGTGAGTGGCTTACATTGTCTACATCGTCGTTCCTGTGCATAACTTATTCCAATAAGGGTATATATAAAACATGTGTGTGAATGAATAACTTAATGTGTAAGACTTTCTTGTATTAAACCCATGTATGATTATGTCATATTGAACTATTTTCATATCATACGTTGAGTTATGAAACATTGGAAGTAGAAGTTATGATGTTTTTAAATTATGTGGTAAATGTTGTGATCTGTGCATAATGGTAGGTAGGTTTTTATTTTAGTTTTATATTGCCATGTCACAAATCGATTAAAAATTATTTTGGTTGATGGTAGTATGTCAATATATTTAATTATTTGTTAAAAACATTTTGATTATTTTTGTTATTTAGTTAATCATTATGTATTAGTTTATTATTTTATTAAGGAGTAATTGTTACATTTTGTCATTATCAATATATTGTTGTTTAGTTCATTATGTATATATTGTGATGCCTTATATGTGTGGAGTTAAGAACAAGTATGTGTGATGTGGATGGGGGAGATCATTTTTACATCATCTCTTCATTTTTTTTTAGCTTCACATTTTTCATTATTTTTATTTCATTGCTTTTTCTTTTTGTTTTCTTGGGTGTATTTTTTCAAGGACATTTTATTTGTGTAGTTTGAATTTAGATTCATATTTATTTGTTTTTCCTTTTAGCTAGTTTTTTTAATTTGATTTATTTCTCATACTTGATCTCATTTCTTGTACTTTGAATTCATGTATTTTGATTTTAATCCCAACTTTGCTTTCATTCATTCCATTTTTAAGTGTGTTTGTCGGCTTTAGATTAGGCTAGACACGCTCCAATCCTACATTTCATGTGCTTGCACCTCAAAGATTATGAGCCTCAGTTGATAATTTAATGTTGGTAAATTAGTGCATATATTTTATCCCAACAAAGACGAAGCTCACACTAGTCCAAGACTTCTTGTGGCTGCAACCAGATGGAGTATTCTTCATCCAACTCGGAAAGACTGGTTTGACTTTGTCACATAGTTCCAATCATCTATTTTAAGCAGGAGACATGAAAAACAGGATGGAGCTTAGAATGGTTGGGAAAATCTAACTGATAGACCACCTATCCCACATGCTTGATAATTGTATAAGGACCATAATATGTTGGCACCAATTTTTGACAATGGTATGCCTTGAGTGAAGTTTTCTTATAAGGTTGCAGTCGAAGAAACACCTAGTCCCCTTCATCGGATTGGTGTTTTGAGGGACCTTGATCTGCTTGTTGCTTCATGTGATTTTGATCCATGACTAAATTCTCTTTGAGGGTATGGAAAATAGCCTCTTGAACTGTAAGAGTTTGGTAAATCGCCTAGACCTGTGAGATGTCGGGCATGTAGGATAGAAATGAAGGTGGATTTTGTCCATATAATGTTTTAAAATGAGTCATGCGAGTAGTTGTATGGTAAGAGGTGTTGTACCACCATTCAACTAGGAATAACCATTGAGCCCACTGATTTTGTCATTCAGATGCAAAAAAAATCAAATATGTTTCAAAAAACTTGTTGACAACTTCAGTTTGACCACGAGTCTATGGATGATAGGTGGTACTAAGATTCAATTTTGTGCCCTGCATCCTAAACATTTCTTACCAAAAATTGTTGGTGAAAGTGGGATATTTGTCAGAAAAAATATAATGAGGCAAGCCATGAATCTTGAAGATATGATTCATGAAAATTTGAGCCATAGTGGAGGTAGTGAAAGGGTGTTAAAGAGCACATAAATGAGCATACTTTGAAATATGATCAACTACTACCATGATGACTTACTAATTTCCCTATTTATGTAAGCCAACAATGAAATCCATAGAGACATCCCTCCAAATAGTTGGTGGGATTGGAAGTGGTTGTAGTGTGATCAGGGATTTTATTGTTTCTTCCTTATTGTGTTGACATACATCACATTCCACCACAAAAGTGCAAACATCATGTTTCATACCATCCCAGAGAAAAGAGCGTTTGACCCTATCATAGGTTTTGGTAAACCCTGAGTGCCCATCTGTGGGTGTAGCATGAGGCTCAGAAAGAATCGTGGATTTAAGTTGTGACAGTTTACTTCAATACATACGGCCTTTGTAGTGAATCTCATCATTGTGACACGAGTACCCTAGGGAAACTAGAGAATTGTCTTGAAATTATTGGATCAGACTCAAAATTTTGGGATCTTGTATCCATTCCTAGAGAACAACTTGGAGCCAATATGGTACAATGCAAGAGAGGGGAAAAAGGGACCCTTCATCTTCATATTTTCTTGAAAGAGTGTCAACAACCACATTGTGTTTTCCTTTCTTGTAAACAATCTCATAGTCATAGCAAAATATCTTAGTCACACATTTTTGTTGCTCCAAGGATGAAAGACAATGCTCCAGAAAATACTTGAGGCTCTGATGATATGTCTTAATTTGGAATTGTTTCCCCAATAGATAAGGGAGCCAAAGATCCACTGCATGCATGATATCCCTCATTTCCTTTTCATAGATTTATTGTCCCAAATGTCACTCTGACAGTTGTTTACTGGTAAAGGCCAAAGGTCAGACATCTTGTGTAAGGACTACTCCAATTCCTCTCCCAGAAGCATCACATTCCATGAAAAAGGTCTTTGTGAAATCAGTAAGGGCCAAGATAGGAGTGGTGCACATAGCCTCCTTCAAATATTCAAAGGAATGATTCATTGTTGGATTCCAAGTGAAAGAATTATTTTTAAGGAGAGCAGTGAGAGGCATCGTAATCTTTCCTTAATTCTTAACAAACTTGTGATAATATCCTGTTAAACCTAGAAAACCATGCAATCTTTTGAGAGTCTTAGGGAGAGGCCAATCCTCCATAGCTTCAATCTTTTTAAGATCCATCCTAACACCCTCCTTGCCAACAATATGACCCAAGTACTCTACTTTCGAGGCTCCAAAAACACATTTATATTGTTGGAGGAAAATTTGGTGTTAAGAGAGTAGATGAAGAACTCAATCCACATGAGCAAGATGGGTTGTCTAGTTTTTACTATAAATGAGAATATCATCAAACAAAAATAAGACAAAATGATGGATAAAATGACAGAAGACATGATTCATGAGGCTTTGGAAAGGGGAGGGAGAATTACACAAGACAAAGAGCATGAACAAGAACTCATAGTGGCCCTCATGAGTTCAAAATTTGGTATTAGGAATGTCTAACTCTTTCATACATATCTGGTGGTAGCCAGAACAAAGATCAAGTTTAGTAAAGAACTAGGCACCACTTAATCCATCCAATAGATCATCAATGAAAGGAATGGGAAATTTGTCTTTGATTATGAGTTTGTTGAGGGCGTGAAATTAAAGACAAATGTGCCATGAGCCTTCTTTTTTTAAGTACCATGACGACAGGATAATAATAGGGGCTAGTACTAGGACGAATAATGCACACGGCGACCAATTCTTGAATAATTTTCTCAATTTCATTTTTCTGGGAAAATGGATGACGATAGGGAGGAACGCTACCGTGTATGAGGGGAATGGAATGATAATGAACACCACGGGAAGGAGAAAGTCCCTGGGGACTAGAAAAAACAACTTGATGTTTGCAGATGATAGATTGGAGGTTAGGAGTCACAGAGGGTGCCTTAGTGGATTGAATGGAATGGAGTTGTGAAAGAATGCTAGAATGACCTTTTTTGAGTACGTGGGCATGGATATCATCCTTCAGGCCACTGATAAAGAATTCACATAAAAAAACATCATACATTCCTTTCATGCGGAAAGTTGATCGCTCAAAAGAAGTAATAAAGTCTTCCACTCTACCAGATTGTTTCAACTTTGTCAAATGGCCTAAATGGTTGGTGTCAGTTTCAAAGAGTTCATAAATATTTGCAACAAATTGTTTCCAAGCCACATACCCTTGGAGGGATTTTTTTCTCCATTTCTACCATTGCAAACATTCTTGATCTGGATGGAGAACACCATATTGTAGTTTTCACAACTCATCTGTAATGTTGTACAAAGAGAAATAGTTATCCATTTGAGTTACCCAGCCGGTGGGATCTGATCCATCAAATTTGTTCACATCCACAAATGGAAGGCATAAGTCATGTTGAAAGTGATGGGGCTAAAAAGAGTGGGAATTGGAGGAAGTTTCACCTTCGGGGTGCAAAGGTGGGTCAGAGAAGGTAAGGTCGCCCGGGATATTCAACTTTGTGTAGATCATCCTAGTGAAGGATGCAAGTTGGGTAGAGAGGCTATGTTCCAGGGTTTCCATTTTTTCTTCTGCGGTGGAATGTATGTTCTTATTGATGCTAGTAATATTGGCACTAAGTTGTCACACTTCCTGTTGGGTCTCTTTGAAAGCATAGGACAAGGAATTGAAGTGGCCTTCGAGGTCTTGGCTACGATTATGGGACATGATGAAGGGGGGAAATGGAAAGGGATGGGTGGGACCACACAGAAAATGGGTAATGGGTGAAGGGTATCACAACGATCAAGGAGATGAGGGGAATCAAATGGGTTAAGGCCCAAACAAGGGGGATGGAAAAGGTTCGGGTCCACAGGAAAACATAATATAAAAAATGCTAGGTATGACTACAATCATGGAGAAGAGAGGAATCCAATGGGATAGGGATCAAATAATGGTGCCAATAAGATTCAGACCTATTTTTTAACTCCTGCAGAGTTATAACTCGGATCTAAAGAATATTATAGTGTTGAAATGCCCAAATTCTTGATAGGAAGAAATGTGTAGTAATTTCGCAACCAAAATGGAGGAGGTAAGGTTGCAAAGCAATATATATTGTTTCTTATGGTTTTGTTTCCATCCCAAGAGTTAGGGTATTCATGGTGTATACAAACAAGGGTTTTCCCTATGTTATAGCTCTCTAATATACGTGTGGTGTGTTACAGGATAAATCGGTATATGCGGACACTAACGGATCTCCCTAGATCCACCTGGATCTCCCTAGATCCACCTGGATCTAGAACAAAACAGAACAAGACATGACTCTTTCCCTAAGTTGTAATCATCGAATCTACTACCAAAAAGGAATGAGTGACATACCTTTATATTGCTTCCTTAGGTCTTTTTTGTTCCTACTTCACTATGGTGCTCTTGTGAGATCAGGTCCAAGACAACACAAACCAACCAAAGTGAAGATAGCAAAGTATATTCAATGACAACCTATGAATATGATCAAGGAGTTATGCGATAAAATAAGAGTGATTTTATGGGAAAGGGACATGCCACTGTATTGTATTAAATGAAAGTAGAAGATACAACCAGATCGCCTTGATGTCACAAGATTCCTTTCAGGGGTCCTTGGTTCCAACACACACAATTTCTCTACACTTGCATGAAGAAGATCCAATATGGCTTGATGGACAAATGGAGGCCTCAAGCTTCAATTCAAACAGGGTTCCTCACACAATTTTTTGATCAATTCTCCATTCAATCTTGCTTAACCTCTTCCTTGAGAAACCCTTCATTATATAGGAGAAGGAAACATGGTTAAAGGGATGAGGATGATCCCACTAAACTTGAGAAGTTAGTAGGATGCCAACCATGCGAATGCCAACTCATTTTCTAGAAAATCCTCTTCTAGAACCTTCGTAACTTCCTCTTCCTTTTAATCTTTAAAACAGGTTTTCACCCTACCTATAGAGCATACTGCAAACACCTCACAGGCTAGGTATAAGGTTGCTTGCGAGAATCAAGATTCTCGCACCCTACAACATAGTCAGCCTGCGAACTCATATTAAAAATATGTTTTATGGAAGAAGAGAACAATCACTTTTCTCAGGAGAAAGGTCCTTATGAGAGCCTAAACACATAATTGTAGAGACACCACCAAAGTGACCAAAATAATGTGTAACAGAATGCCCCCCAAAGTATGAGGTTGGAACTCATGACAACCGAAATACTTTGTAAAATGTGTGTGTGTGTCAGAAACAAGGATCACACCTAATCAGAAACCTGCAAACAATCAAGCATCTGCAGAATATAATACCAGTTCCGAGGTAGGAATTCCCATGCTTAGACCACAAATGAATGAAATCATAAATGTAGGCCATGGCCACCAATCATACACTCTGGATCCATGTCACCAAAATACCACATAGCCACTATGAATACACTGTGGATCTATGTGTTTAGAAGACACAGATTAGGACATAGACATGCGACATACAAAGTGGATCTATGTGTCAATACAAATCATAAATACTCCAACGCAACCTAGGCCAAAAAATATAAGACCCATGGTCTTCAATCCCGTCGTCTAAAAAGTCTGAATTTAGCCATGTGATTACATGTGTCGAAGTCGAACATGGTAGTAACCACTCGATTACTGGTCATTGATGAAAATCGTTAACAAGTGCGAGGAAAATCACCATTGATGTCAATGAATCCCAAGGTACCTAAGTACAATCCGAATGAATGTGAATAGATGAGATGAAGTCGAACACTCGGCGGAATCTCTCGATTAGGGACCAATGATGTGAATCCATTGTCAAAAATGAAGAGACCTGCCATTAAGGCATGCAGGTTCTAAGGTACTAAATGATTTCTAAGTCTTATTCCCGGATAATGAGTTGGAGTCGACGAAAAAAGACTCATCACAGGAGGGCCTTCATGTATCCCCCATCAATGACACAAAATAAGTAACAGATTTTGAAGGTAAGTCAAAGTATGAATATGATTTGAAGCGGACACAGGGAAGGCTGACATGGTAAGAATGGACAACTGCAGAAGGTCAACTCAATGGATGGTTGGTTTCGACTGTTCTTGAACATATGAATGACATGACAATGGTCTTGGCAGCATTGACTCAAAGACGACCCAAGATATAACCTTGTAGTAAGTCAGACAAGAGACAAATGGATTTCCCAAACCGGATTCAAATGACGAATAGGGAGTGTCATGTTCAAGAGCAACTCTTACTACCACTAATACAAATACAAAGGTATATCCCTTTCCCAAAATTCCCCCCACCATTTCTGGCGAGTACCTATTTATTTTTACACGAGATTGAGGAGGATAACATATGCTTGTTGATGTAAGCTCATCCATCAGATGAGTCCCTCAAAGTACATTTAACGAACCCTAGGAAGGAGTGATTCGGTCCCATAAAGAGTCTTTCGATGTTTGTTTAACGAGTCCAAAGATAGAAAACTCAGGGTTTTCATGTTTTGAGAGTCTGAAAAACACTTAAAGAGAACTCTCCCAGTTCCTTTTTCGTAAATTAGTTCGACGAGACCAAAAAAGTGATAAACTATCACTCATTGAACATTTTCTTCAAATACTTTTACGGGAGTGAAAAGAACAAGATCATTCGACAATATTTTCATTTTTATGGAGCATGAAAAGAGCTTAAAGGATACTCCCTTATTTTCATTGTTTTCATGTTACCATGACGAGTATGAAAAGACGAAAAAAGTATATTCGGTTACATTCTCATGTATTTTCGAGCGCGAGAATGAACGAAGACTGAGCTCGAGGTTTTTCCTACAAAACCCTAAAAATATATTCATACATGTGATGAAAAAAGGAAAAAATACTCGTACACCGTCATTCAGGCTTCTTGGTCACCTACCTGCGAAAAAACCATACTCACAAGGCTATTAGGGTATTAGGTTTTTAAACAAAATAAAAAAAATAATATATAAAAAATCAATAAGAAATAGTAAAAAAATGAATAAATATGTGTGAAAAGCCCTTTTTACCATTTCATTGTTACTTTGCCAAAACCTTGTCCAACACACCTCTTTTTCTCCAAATTTCTTTGCTCGATTGTGGGATGTACAAGTGGTCATTTGGAAAACAGCTTCAGACAACGAGGTAATCTCCTGATTCTTCAACCTTTTCATGGATTAAAATCATTTTTTATTGGTAATTTTAAGTGTTTGAGTCCATTTTAGGGTCGGTGAATGCGCTTAGTCATTCTCGCAGGCGAGCCATTCGGGACCTGCAAGAACCTAAGATTCTCGCGGGTGAGCTTCAGTGTACCTATGAGAATCTCACACTTTGTGTAATCTTGACCTGCGAGGGCCAAAAAATGGATTTTTGTGCAAGTTTTTACTCAATAATAAATTATTCAAGAGGTTAAAAAGAGTTGTTAACTTCCTTCTCATGGCTCCATTGCAGGTATTGATCATCACGATGTGGGAATTGAGGGAAAGAGAACATGAGGAGGATGATGCCATTGCCAAAAATGATTCGCCTACAACTGTTTCCCTCCAGGAATGTGGGCTTTTAAAAAATTTCAGGATCTCAAGCATGAGATCCCAACTCAGGTTGTTAGACTACCTAGTCCACATGTGGGATGTGGATTAACAGTTAATTTATGTAGGGATCCACATGCTGACACTAGATACCAAGGACATATATTTTATGACGAGGTTTTCATGACGTAGATCCCATGCGAATCTGACTGAAGGTAGGGGTGGTGGACTTCCTATGAGTGAGTATGTTCGCCGACATTGTGTTCCTGAGGCGGAGAGAAGCAAGGGTAAATTTTTCATTTGGGGGGTCCAAGACTTGACCCTATGGACTATCTTGTTTACCATCACATGCATGGTTGGGAGCGTGGATCCGCACATGGCTCTCTAGAGCTATTTCCAATATGCAATAGAGGGCATAGAGCCTCAGGTTTTCAACTGGTCGGACACGGTTCTCGTAGTATGAAGAGACAACTGACAAAGTGAAGAAGGGGTGACTTGAAGCAGTTCAGGTACGGGTCACTTTTGGTGTCATTCTTCCTTGAGAGGGTCCCATTGCTGCAACTATAGGTAGATTGGGGTTTACCGGCCCCACAGGATCCGAGGATGCTGAGGTGGTGAAACCTCATGGCTCGGCATATAGCAGGGCCTATAATCAAATATAACAATTCATTTTTTGACTGGTTGAGGCCCCAGATGTTGATGATCGATGACTACGCATATGTCAGCTTGGATTTTCAAGGAGATTCGGATTTGGTCCTACCTGAGGATGATCAGTGGGGTGACTTAGGTGAGAAGTACACATTTTTTTCTTTTTAAATGTTTTTGCAAATTTTATTATATAAAATGTTTTTATGTTTATCCAAGGACTAATCAAAAATTTATTTTGATGACACAGATGTGGGGCCGTATCAACATCCAAGATCATCTCCCATTCAAAGACGGGGATAAGTGTCTCCAGTGGAAATATGGGATGTTGAAGACTACGAGGTGGTTGAACAAAACTTAGAGGGACTGACTGTAGATGTCCCGAACATCACTATTGGAGAGATCCCGAGACGTTATCAGCGCCATATTGTGGGTGTGTCCGAGTCTCTTAGTTGATTGCTCCATAGGGTAGCCTAAGCATTTGTATGTTACCATGAGCATCGTTCATGAAGTTATTTTGTAGAAGCCATGGGCTTCATATATTTTGATATTTTGGTCCTGAACATAAACTTTTTGTAAAAAAATTGATCGTTATATATATATATATATATATATATATATGCGACTTCTACTGGCTTATTTTGTTTTGTATAATACATGTGATGTGTGATTGGTTTTATAAATGTCTTAGATGTATGTTTAACACATAATTAGCTAAATCATCAGTCAATGTATTAGGACATATAGGAATGTGCTGGTATTCGATATAATCAAAATAACTTTCCAAGAGGCGAATTCGTAGATATACTCATAATAAAGTAGGAATTCAGATAGCATAGACATTACTTAACTGTAGCACTACTAGCTGTGAATAGAGTCATATAACCATGTGGCGGATACCAAGCGAAATAGCATCAATCAACAATTCGATGATGGTTCTATATTGTGCGATATTATTGGTCTCACGACTGAGGAAAACACCTCATAGGCTGATGAGTTCGTTTGTAGGTGCGTAAATTTCTCATGCAACAGAAGCTAAGTTATGATTACTACGAATAGCGCCATCGGCGAAGCCAATGTGGGGTAGAGAAGACTTCGACATCTGGAAACCAAGCACAACGCAAGGTAAGCGGTCGAGGGCAGAAACCAAATAATGAAAAAGCACACTAAAGTAACACACAAAAATTATGATACAATAAAATAGAAGAACTCATGCATAGATGATCTAAGTATAGTACTTCTTTAAGTAAAGCCCATTTCTAGGTTCACTCAAAGGGATACCATCATAGTCCACTAACTCTTAGGCTCATTTTTCCAACACTCGTCTGACGATATAAGAGCCTCACCACATAGCCTCAAATATTTCGGCTCCTAGAAAATATTGATCTTGTTCATAAATAAGAACTAGATCACCTTCAGAGAAAACGCATGGCTTGACATGCTTGTCGTATTGGGCTTTGATGCGTTTCTTATGGGTTTCTATAACTAGGGTGGCATCACGACGGGTTTCATCTAGTTACATAAGATACAACGGACGTTCTTCTTCAGCAGAAGTGTTCAGGAGAAGTTCAGCGGCTAGCTTTAGAGATGGTATCTCACATTCAATCGGAAAGATGGGTTTGAGACCATAGACTAACTGGAAAGGTGTAAACTCGGTAGCAGACTTGAAGGATGTCCGGTAAGACCACAATGTTGAAAACAACATCGCGTGCCAACTCGTTTTGTGAATCCTTGTCATTCATCGAAGCATGGTAATGAGGAATTTTTTTATTTCTTCAACCTGGCCGTTGGCCTATGGGTAATAGGGTGTTGAGTTTTCATGGTGAAAACCCAACTTTTTAGTGAGTTATGGCATCATGAAGTTTCTAAAGTGGCTACCGTGATCAGTAACGATAGCTTGATTAACACCAAACCGATAAATGAAGTGATTGAATATGAATAGTGCTGCAGTCTTTCCGGTATTGTCGAATGTCGGCATCACCTCGGCCCATTTCATAAAATAATCTATGGCTACAATAATGTATCCATGCCCTCCAGCCGAGTGAGGGTGATATGTCATGAAATCGATACCCCATTTTGCAAAAAGTCCAATGGATACTACAGAGTGTATGGGAGCAGGGTGTGATCATATTTTGTTGTTGTAGGTTTGGCAAGTGTGGAATTTTTGGACAACAATAATACAATCATTGAATAAAGAAGGCCAAAAATACCCATCTCGTAAGATATTTTGGGCAATAGCATACCCATACATGTGACCACCACATGCTCTAGAATGGCAGTCATTCAAGGCTTTCTCGGCTTCGTCAAATGTGAGGTAGCATCGAAAAATGGAGTCAATCCCCCGACGATAAAGAGTATCACCAAGGATAATATATTGACGGGCTTGGTAGCGTATGCGACGACAGTCAGTGCTAGACAAACCGAGCCAGAAAGTATGGGTTTGGAGATATATGATGATATCCCCATACCAAAGGTCATCAGAACTGATCAAAAAAAGGGATCCATCGAGTAATGAATCCTCTGCTACATTTTTCATCTCATAATAGTGAAGGTCGCATATCAATTTGGAAAACACAAAGGATTTCTTGGACTTAGCGCATTCGAATTCTAAGTAAAACTCCTAGAGTATTGCTATCCATTTGTAATATTTTCCCCCTAGAAATTGGAGTGTAAGAATGTGTTGCATAGGGTTGTAGTTGGAAATCATTGTAGTCTTGCGTAAAAGGATATAGTGTCGAAAACATTGAACAGTTTGGACGACGTCCAAGGCCAGTTTTTCAACATGTAAATACTTGGTTTCGGTAGTCATGAAACTCTGACTCAAATAATAAATGACATGTTCGTCATGAGAATCATCCTCCTGGACTAGAACCATAGCAATGGTAGAGTCTGAGGCTACGAGATATAGGAAATAATCTCGACCGTAATCAGGTGGGATAAGTAGTGGGGTACGGGTTAAAGTCAGTTTTAAAGAATCAAAAGATTTGTTGGCAGTGGTATCCCATACAAACTCAGAACCTTTCTTGAGCAATTGATTAAAGCCAAGAGTTAACTCATCATAGTTTGGGATGAAACGACATAGAAAGTTTTCTTTCCCTTGCAATCTTTTTAGTTGGCGAAGTGAGGAAGGAGGAGGGAGATTGATAATCGCCTTGACCTTCAAAGGATCTACCCTGATCCCTTGACAATAAAGCCTAGAAGTCGGTTGGATTCTACACAAAAAACAAATTTGTGGGGATTTAAGCATATACGGTAAAACCGACATCGTAGGAAAATGGAGCGGAGGTGTGTTGGCTGATCTACACGGCGCATGGAATGAGCCGGTAAGTCATCGAGATATGATTGCACAATGTGCTTTATATCATGAAAGGCATAAGACATAGCATGTTGAAAATATGCATTGGCATTCTTTAAACCGAAGGGTAGTTTACGTTAGGCGAAAGTTACCCAAGGACAAATAAAAGTGGTCTTGTGTTGGTCTGCAGGTACGATATTGATTTGATTATATCCGGAGAAACCATCCATCAGAGAGAAGATTTCACTTCCGGCACAATCGTCGATGAACTGGTCAACGAAGGGGGTAGGAAAGTTGTCTTTAGGACAATCTTTTTTAATATCCCTATAATCAACGCACCTTGTTTCTTGTTAACCAGAACAAGATTGGAAACCCAATTAGTTAGAGCCACAGGGTAAATAAAGTCATCTTTGAGAAGTTTCTCAACTTCAATCTTGATAGTGGCTTCTTTACGTGGGTGGACCAGACGAAGTCGTTTCCGGACGGGTTTAGCGCTCGGGTATGTCTTAATATTTTGTACAATAATGTCGGGGTGAATACTCGACATTTCTTCATAGCTCCATGTGAAGACGTCACAAAATTCTTGGAAAAGAAACTTGTAGGTGACAACTTCGTCATGGGAACACGAAGCTACGATATGCACACTTTTGACAACTCCAGGTTTGATGGATATGTCGAGGGGGATGGTGGGTGAGATATTAATTAAGTTCCCTTCGTAGAACATATCGTGTGTAGACTCGGGAATGGTATAAATGACGACAACAGTCCACGGGGTCAAGATCCGTTGGTAACTCTCAATGGTGTGTTGTTCCAGGAAGAGAATGGAACAATGATGTCCATCGTCCCAAGGGGTATCTTCCATATAAATAACATACATAATCATCTCGTCTGTAGGAAAAATGATGTGAAATGGATCCGGAGATAAATCACCAAGAGAGGGGGTAGAAGGGGTTGTCGATTGAATAGCTTGATAAGTGAATTCAACCGGACTCAAAGGCATTTGGTCTCCATAACGAAGATGATCATCGGGGTTGGTTACTATCCACGGGTCGTAAGACGTAGGGGTTTCTCAAACAAAAATGGAAATCATATTGATCGAGGCGACTAATGGATGTGGAACATTGGGTGGTGGAATGGGGAAATCACCCATCAAAGAGGAATCTTTAGGAAGAATGACATTGAAATTCTCATAACTAGGGGGTGTTTTTGCAATGAAAGGTACGTTGTTGGTACATGCATCAGAATTAAAGAAGGCCAATTGGTTCATCTTAATTACTTTTCCTTGATGTGGGAAACATATGACACGAAAAAGATTGGACACAACTACATGCATGGAATCGATCCAACTACGGCCAAGTAGAAGGTTGTAATCGAGAGGAGCGTCAAAGACCTCCACCTCAACATTAACCATTTTTCCTTCTAACGTAATAGACAATGAAGGGAGGACACCATAAGGCTTAAAACCAGAGCCATTGAAGGCTTTGAGCATGTTGTGGGATTTGGTTAAGGGAGGAGAGCAAATGGATTTCCAGCAGGTAATAGAAATGACACACATCGAGGCACCCTCATCAATAACTATTCTACAAATGTTCTTGTCAGAGACAATAACTTGTATTTGAAATGAGAGTTGAGGGGGTAGCCTTGGAATGTGATCTTCCAAGTAAAAAATTATTAAATTTGTATCGGTAGGTTCGATTCTACCAATAGCTTTCAATAGTGCCTTTCGTTGTGTAGGACAACTCTGAAGGACTTTGAGGGTTGACATCACGGATGGTGCTTGGGCCAGATCTTCGACAATATTGTAGTTATGGGCAGCACACGCATGAGGATTGAAAGCAAAATTTCAGACAACACCCTTTGGGGGTGGGCAAAGAACTGTATCTAGGCTTGGTCGTTCAAGATGAAGAGGACCATTGGTAGGTGGAGTCATGGGAGATGGTTGGACCAACAAAGGAGGTATTTCATCAACCCTCTCTTTGGAGGAAGAATAATCTTTGGCTCGAGTGGTAAATGTGATTTCATTCTTCTTTGAATCACATGTACACATTAATACATAGGATGTAGTGGAGGGGGAAGGGTGGTCATGAATGACCAATTGGGCTTGTTGTTGAGAAGGGAAGGGTTGTGACAACACGGTCAGAGTAGGTGGTTTCGGGGTCCCTTGAAGGAACTTAGTAACCTCAACTCATCTTGGACAATCCTTAGTGTAGTGATCATAACCATAGATAAGCCAAGGGTATCGGGGTTTGCACTTATCCTTATTGTCAACAGGTTTTGTTTTGGTCTTCTCAGATTGTGAATTATTTTTATCCTCCTTGTTCTTACCCTTCCCTTTTTTGGATTTATTCTTTCTGGTGGGGGTAGATTGAACAGAGTTCACCTCAGAAGTCTTTTCGGAGGAAGGGGTAGGAGACAAAGCATTTTGAACATTAGAAGAAATGGATTTGGGGTTGTTTCTAGAGGCTTGTGCAGAGTGGGGTTGGGCATGGAAAGTGTCAATCACACCGTCAGTTGCATGAGAAGCAGAAGGAGTAGTTGAAGTAGCAGTAGTAGAAGGACAAGGTGTGTCAGGGAGTAAATCGTAAAAAGTACCCGTTTGTGAGTAAACGAGGGCAAGGTATTGAGCACGACTGATTGTCTATTCTTCTGTGACAACTCCACCCATGGCGATGTCATGAGAAATTTCATTCATGAATGATTTTGTGAACCACTCTACCAGTAAATGATCGAGAAGTTTGAGTTTGATGAGACATCGTCTCCGTCACCACTCATGAATGTGATCAAAGATATGAGTGGCTTTGTTTTGTTTGAAAGAACTCAAAATTTCGGTTCTTGTTTCATAACGGATTGGTAACTGGTAGTGGGTGAGGAAATCCATAGCGAGGGTGTTGAAGTTGGTGAAGAAGCCTCGTGGTAATTTTATATACCACTTCGCGGCGGAACCTATGAGAGTTCGCTGAAAAAGGCGTAAATGAATAGAGTCATCCATCAAAGAGTTGGATGAACACCAAAGGTGAAAAGTCATTACATGATTGTTCGGGTCCTCTCTTGGTTTACCATCGAATTTAGGAATGTCAGATGGTAGTTTGGTCGGTATCACGGGCCATTTAGGAGAGTGACTGATCAGATCATTTAAAATTCTCAACAAATCAGGGAGGTCCAGAGTGGATAAGAAGGGTAACTGTATATTCACGTGTGGGTATTGGTGACTTTGGGGAGGGAGCCCCATAGGTATACAAGTAGGACCATAAGAAGTTTGCATATAATGTGAAGATATGGGTAGATTCGGTTGTTGGTGTGGAGGCAGGTAATTTATAAGGTTGTATTGGTTGGGGTTGTTCCCTTGAACATGGGCGTGGGGTTGAGCGTTCGAGCCCCAAATAGGATTGGACGTACCCGGATATGGTTGGCCTGGACTAGGGGGTATGAAGGAGATAGCTTGAGGCTGTTGTCCCCCAGTCGAGTGAGGATTGTTTTGGATAAGATGGTTCTAATACTGGGCCAAGGATGGAGGTATGTTTTTTCCATAGAGTGGGGTAGGTGGGGATTTCCCTCCAATCGAGGGTTGCATCCCAATTGGGATTTGTCCTTCAAAAGGGGATTAGGTTTGGCCTCCTTGGTAAAATTGTCCACCAACAGGAATCTGGTAATTAGGTCTAAAAGACAGGATTGTGCCACTAGGGTCGGTGCCTCCGATAGGGGATAGAAGGGGCCCTTTGGAAGGGGGTCAAGGAAGTGTCGGAATGAAAACAGGAATGAGATGGTGCACAAAAGGAGTGAAAATTCCAGGAGTCCCGAATGGGATTTGTGTAGGAGCAGGAATAGAAGAATTCAACGCATGATATATGGGGGGAAGTTTTGGGGTGAATCTAGGCGAAAGTGGCATGCCAATCGGAGCTTGGCTAGCCACCATAATCCAAGTGTGATGACTCGTAGTATCTGGGACCATTGTGTAATGGACCGTTTGTAGGGGAATAGTCACGATGTGGTCAGCTGGTGGAATGTCTAAACCAGGAAAATAATAGGCAGTAGTAAAAGGTATTGCATCTGGATCAGATGTTTCGGGAAGCTTAGGTGTGACAGTGATATCAATGCCTGCTCCTGAGCCAAAGAGATCCCGTCTAAAAATGCCAGTAGTCCAAAATGTATCTTGACCCTTAGGTCCCGTGAAAGGTCTAGTTGGTAATCCAAAAGACTCAACAACTATTTCTCCGGAAGAATTCACTCGAACAATACATCTCACAAAGTCGGGAGGAAGTTAGAAGTCCTCTTGAGAATTGCTAATTCAGAACCATTCTAAAGAGTTAGTTCTTTCCACTTGTGGAGTGGCAACATCTTGGACTTCACTCTGTTGAGGAGAGCTCTCCGGTGAGTTGGTAGGCAAGGGTTGATAACCTTCTATATCTTCTAGGGGTAGTCCTTTCATTCTACGTGAATGACGTGGAGGGTCAATTGTGATCGAGTTAAAATCTTACGAAAGAAATTCTATGGCCAACTTAGGTAAACAAACAACACGTGATAGTAAAATCTAGGAATCAAAACCAAGCAAACAAGACCTTCCAATTTTGAATTCACTAGTTGGTGATAAAATCCAACGTCGAGACAAGAAGGGGATGGACTAGGGTGGAAAAGTTACATTGACAACCAGCTTAACGGACTTACACCATGGTGCAAGCTCCCACACATAATCGTGGGTATACCCTCCAAGGAGCTCGAGTGATTCTGGCCAACGTCGATTCCAGGTACTGTGAAGACTTACCCCTCCACAGTCACCTTGTATAAAACTCTAAGAAGATAGGCTACTAAGGTTACCACAAACAACAATGGTGCCTGGGGAAACAATCGACAGTCCGATCCACACGCAAGGGCAGGGTATCTAGCCTGAAATCAACTTGAAAGGCTTCCACTCATCATTGTGGTTATACCTTCAAGCAACCCCCATAATACGTGAAATCTCTACACCGAGATCAACAAAGCAGGGTGAGTAACTATGTCAATCTCAATGCAACCTCAGGTTTGACCCTTGTGTGAGAAGGGTTTCCTAGGACAAAATGATGAAAATGTAATTTGACACTCCCTATCACAAGATACTATTGTGTGTTTTCTTCTTTGGAGAGTGTGTCTCACTACCTATTCCAAAGCTCTAGCCTGGCTAATGTTGGTGCAAAAGAGCCCTAGAAAAAGTTACTAGTTGAATTTTAAAAATTGCGTAATATTATTAAAGGCCATTGTTACTCAAGAGGGAGGTGGCAATGAAACCTATGTTGTGTAATACTTAGACCCAACAATGTGTAAATAGAAATGAATGATACAAACTTTTGTTTGATGAATTCTATCTACAACAGTGAGAAAAGAGTTTTTCTGGAATAATGCAAACTACGATCTACAATTTTGTTTTCAAATGTAGTACCAAACAATCATTGACAATGTAAATTCACTGTTCATTCTTTTTCAATGTTTTAATGCCAATATTTTCTGAATGATTTCTTAAAAGAACAAAGCTTTAAAAATTTATATTTTTTTTAGAAACCAAAAATAGGGATGTAACTAAGAAAAGGTAAGAAACCAATGAAAATACAATACTCAATAAACGCCCAAATCAAATATTTCAATGGAGATAAAAATAAAAATCGACAAGAAAAAGTCTCTTCAAATGTATATGGATGAAGAACTTTTCCAAGAAGCAAGCAATCTAAAGAAATAATAATCCCAACCTTTTATCCAATCAAAGACTTTTGACCAAACAAGCACTCAGATCTCAGAATCCGAGATTATACCCTTGTTGGTAAAAGGTCGAGAAGTAAAAACTGGGAAAAATGATTAAGAACAGTTTTCGATCTTCGAAAACTAATCGACCGCAATATTTGAAGTTAAGAAACAGTCAAACACTGGCAAAAGAAGTTCTTCTCAGATGAACAAACAAATCTGGGCATAAAAAAACAAGAAGACTTGATCCAAAACTTTTAAAAATGGGTTCGCAACCTAATAGTGGAGTACAATGCAAGAATGAAGCATTCTCGTAGTCTGAATATTGGCAGGGTGCGAGAATGTCGCACTGGACCGAACAATAGGGTGTGAGAATGAATGATTCTCCTAGGCTATAAAGAGGTACAATGCGAGAAGGGTTGTAAATTATGAAAATTTGGAAAAGGCACAAAAATTTTGAGTGAACTTCTAGGTCCAAATAGTCTATAAGGGTCTCCGACAGACTTAGAGACTGGTTGGCAATGAAATAGGTAGACCAAGAGCAAATGGCCAAAAAACGATAACAAAAATGAGTTGTTTCCCTAGTGGAGTCACCAATTTTGTTACAAGATAAGTCGGTATATGCGAACACTAACGGCTCTCCCTAGATCCACCTGGATCTAGAACAAAACAGAATAGGACATGACTCTTTCCCTAAGTTGTAATCATCGAATCTACTACCAAAAAGGAATGAGTGGCATACCTTTATATCGCTTCCTTAGGTATTTTTTGTTCCTACTTCACTCGGGTGCTCTTGTTAGATCAGGTCCAAGACAACACAAACCAACCGAAGTGAAGATAGAAAAGTATATTCAATGACAACCTATGCATATGATCAAGGATTTATGTGATAAAATAAGACTGATTTTATGGGAAAGGGACATGCCACTTTATTGTATTAAATGAAAGTAGAAGATACAACCAGATCGCCTTGATGTTGCAAGCTTCCTTTCAGGGGTCCTTGGTTCCAACACACACACTTGCTCTACACTTGCATGAAGAAGATCCAATATGGCTTGATGGACAAATGGAGGCCTCAAGCTTCAATTCAAACAGGGTTCCTCACACAATTCTTTCATCAATTCTCCATTCAATCTTGCTTAACCTCTTCCTTGAGAAACCCTTAATTATATAGGAGAAGGAGAGATGGTTAACGGGATGAGGATGATCCCACTAAATATGAGAAGTCAGTAGGATGCCAAACATGTGAATGCCAACTCATTTTCTAGAAGAACCTTTTCTATAACCTTCGTAACTTCCTCTTCCTTTTAATATTTAAAATAGGTTCGCACCCTACCTATAGAGAAGACTGTGAACACCTCACAGGCTAGGTATAGGGTTGCCTACGAGAATCAATATTCTCACACCCTACAACATAGTCAGCCTACGAACTCATCTTAAAAATATGTTTTACGGAAGAAGACAACATTCACTTTTCTCAGGCAAAAGCTCCTTATGAGAGCCTGAACACATAACTGTAGAGACACCACCAGAGTGACCAAAATAATGTGTAACATGGGGTCCAACATTAGTACTCGACCAAATATCTCAGGGCACCAACTAGAAGCTAGGCCATGCCCTTAGTCGTACTATCCGACTACCCAGGTACTATATAGTGTCTTCTTGAGTGCTATTATTGGTGGCACTATAGCAGTCATGCGGTTGATCAGTTTATATACATAGGGCTTCAGGGCATCATGTTCAATTCGTATACATGTGTTTTCTGATGCTCTACCACTCAAAGGGGTACCAATAGGGGTTACAAGGGTGTCCAACAATGTCCTCTTAAGTACTACTTGCATTTCTTGCATGTATGCTTACCCGACCGCAAATTTATGAATTGAATGATAGATCTTTGTATCCTTAACATGCTGGAATACATCTCTACCCTGAAAACAAATAACCCACAATTTTCTTCCAAGGAAAGTGTTGTGATACCACTTGCAAGGTACCATATCTATTATAATATCTCAAAACAAAAATATTGAAAATAATAACAACGGAACAACACAATAGATGAAACCATAGCACCAAAATAATACCTTTATTGATAGGAAACAATGTTCACTGAGCTCTTTAAGGGGGAAACCTCCAAGAGATTAGTGCTCTATTATAATAATTCTCAAGACAAAACTTCTCATTCCCTCGACTCTTATTTATATTAAATCTATCTATCAAAAGAACAATTTAGAGGAAGATCTTCCAGAAGCAGAAGATTTTATTAGGTCTTCTTCCATTTGACTTATTCTTCCTTATTATTATTCGTTATTGATATTGGCCTTTATTACATGGAAAATATATTATTCTGCCTATTTAAGGGGTTAGGGAGGTTAGGTCCCTAACATCTTCCACTTTGATCCCAAAACATATCTGCTAGAATGGAAAGAGGAGATATAGAAAACATGTTTTGATCCTAGATTAGCCAAGATCATTAGAATAAGTTTGTCCACTTGTTTAGAATTATCAACACCACAAGATTCCAAGATGAATATCAAATATTTAAACTTGGTTAACAAATCTTGTATATTATCAAAACTTTTAGGTTCCAAGGTATTCAACTCTACCTCAAGCATATGACCTCTCATCTTATCCTGGTTTCCAAAGAGGCCTTCCAAAGTGGTCCAGATCTGTTTTGGAGTCTTGCATGTGACAACATCAAACCATAAATTAGTTTAAATTAATTTGAGAAGAAGTCTTATGGTCTCATCCTTACAATTTTCCCATCTAGTCTTCTCCATCATTGATGTAGATTTTGTTTCTATCATCATCGTCAAATTGTACAATCATTTTATTTTGAGTTGGAATTCGGCCTTTGTCTTCCATTAAAATTATTTTTATGGTGTGAATAATTGGTGTCGTATCCATCCCTCTTATTGGTTCTAAAACCCCTCAAAATTAACCCTCAATTTGCAAGTGAAAATCTTGAGAAATCACTACAAAAAAAGTCAATTTGTGAAGAGTGGTGCACCCTGTCTGAAGGACACACAACAACATTGTCGCACCTTATTGGTAGGACACATAGAGAAACTATCTCACCCTATGTGAAGGCCACAATGTGACACTTTCGCACCCTATTTAAGGCTAAAGTGTGACACTTCCTGCAACACTTGTAACTTTGTAAGTTTGTGTGCAATTGTCGCACCTTTTGAAAGAGAGAGGGCATGACACTATTGAATATGTGAATTACATTGGTTGAAACTTCAATTTCCCTCTTCTCTATATTTTCTAGTTTTCTCCAAGTCGCTTGGCTCTGATAACATCTCAAATTTTCATGGAAACCTGCACAGGAGACCTAGTTAAAAAAAGTACAAAAAAAACATTTTAACAAAAGGACGAGAGATTCAATATAGAAGAATGAGAAAATATATTCACACTACTCCAATGAGATAATCAACATTGAATATAATGAATGAGTGATATACACTAATATAGGAAAGAACATTCCATAATTAAGAAAAGTGAACAAGCAGTGAGATTTTCCTAGTAATGCATGCATAATAGTGATGGTCTAAAATAGAAATTCTAAAATAGAACTAGCTCCAGTAAACTACCACTAAACTAGTGAATCAAAAATAGAAATATTTCCAACACTACATACCCCAGAATTTTGATCGATATTGATGGTAAGTTAATATTCATTGATGTCAACAAGATTGGTTGATGTCAATAGATGTGATGGGTGCATTTGATGAATTCTACATGAACCCCCAAAAGTGTGGCTATGGAACCCAAATTTGATCAAGGAATAAGGACATGAAGGATAGTGTAAATGGTAACATACTCATAGATGGATATTCTTCGTTGTGTCATTTCCAATTGTAAGTGGTATTCCATGTGGTTCCTCACGGTTAAGGAGATATACCCTCATGAAGTTCGAAGCCCTGAAGAATGGTTAAGAAGCCCCTATTTGGTTATAAGTCATTAATGAAAGGGTAAAGTGGTTGTAACAAGAAAGTTCAAGAAGCCCTAGTATTAAGGAGAGAAGTTACTTGGAAAAAGTTTAAATACACCTCAAGGAGTCTCTTATAAGTACATACGTTTTATTGAATATATATAAGTGAGAAAGTGATCTTTTGGAAAGTTTGTGACAGTGAAATATGAGGCAAAGAAAGAGTGAAACGTTTAGGGGTTTCAATATTGGAGAGGAGAGTAGGAATTTCTGAGGAAACCCTAATCTAGATTATCCCCACGGGTCAGAAAACTAGTGTCCTGCAAGGCATCCCCACAATTTGTATAGGGCTCGCCATGTGAGTCCCCTCTAGCAAGTCTTATTCCCGCGAGGATAAGACAGAAGAGGGAAAATATTCTAGTTCAATGTTTTTTAGGATTGAGGTAAGGCTACAAGTCTGTTTATCAGGATTAGAGGCATAATGTCAGTTACAATTGTAAAGGTATGTTATTTTGTGTGTTATGAGGTTGCATCTTGGTGGTATTGTGGAACATGCTTGAGGCATGTCCTTGTGAGTGTTTGTATATGCCTTGAGGCTCATCTTGGATGTATGGTACATGTTGGTTGAGGTATATTTTTTGAGGTATATTATTGGTGCATATATTGGATATATTGATGCATGGTTGAGGCACATATCTTGATTATGATATGGTGCATTTTTAGAGGCACTTGTTGGTGATTTTGGTACATGGTTGGTACATGATTTCATGCAGGTTTAGTATATGATTTGGTATAGGTTCAGTACATGGTTGATATTAGTAGATGGTACATGATTGGATGCATATCATTGGTATTTTGGTATATTCCTCTTGTGATGTTATGATACATCTTGATGATGTTATAGTCATGTGTTTGGTATCTTGTTGAGGCATTGACATGTGTATGCGTCACATCTTTGGTGCATGGTGTGAGGCATATTCTTGGTACATGTATGAGATGCATCTCTTGGTGATGTAGGTACATGTTGGTACCCCTTAGTGATGTTATGGTACATTGATTAGTAGCACATCTTGGCTATTTTGGAATCTTGGTATTGTGGCTATCTTGGTTATGCTTGAGACACTTCATTGATGATATCTTATGATGTACATGATATGATACATGGTTGATGTACTTGCTATGGTACATTGTTGATACATGGTATGGTACAGGTGTTGATGTACATGGTTTATACATGGTATGGTATAGGCTTGGTACATGGTATGGTACAAGTGTTGATGTATATGGTTGATACATGGTGCATGGTTTGGCATATGATTGAGGTGTATGGTTGGTTGCATATAATTGATGTTTTGGTACATGATTGAGACACATATCTTGTGATGGTATGTTGGTGACCTTGGTACATGCTTGGTAGAGGAATATGTTGGTGAT
>JZKD02S2361886.1:223992-238385 GCA_000966675.3 Picea glauca | reverse complement strand
GGGTCCTCCAGGACCATGCTCAGGTCACTCCTGCTCTCGGTACTCCATGTCTAGGACCATGTGGGCCTCGAGACATGATCTCCTAGTTATCCCTAGATATCGGGGATAACAGGTCAATGCCTAGAGAAGATTGCAAAGATAAGAACAAATTCTAATGAGATTTACAATGAAATGCGGTGATGGTAAAGAACTAGGAAATGTAAAATCAATTATACAAATAGTGTAAATCATTTCTTAAGGTGTAAATAATTTTATCACCTAATTCCATGTCATGTATTAATTCCTTTATATTAAATGAATAAAAAAAGTACACATAAAAAAATTTGATGCATCTCACTGTTTGATAGCTACGTATTTAAGATGGATAAATGTTGGTTTAATTTTTTAGATGTTATCACCTACATGTATATTTTGGTTGGATAATTGATATTCTTTGAAATATGTGTCTGAATAATGAAGCCGACTTACATATAATATTTTGAATTGTAATTCAGTCAACTTGTATTTTTTTTATTTTTTAATGTAACATTACGTTATATAACATAATGTGACAGCATATCCCCCACACTGAGGTGTAGATAACACATCACATAACAACATATCTTCATAGTGGGTTGTAGAGAAACTCACCACTCTCACTGCAATAAAGACATTAGATCTAATTTTCAAAACATTTTTGATAAAATAAAATTTCATAACTTGTTAACTCCAAAAATTAAAAAAACCTAAAAAATTCCATTTCCAAGTTATTTCATCATAAAAACAATTAAATAAATAAAATTAAATAATTTAAATTTAAAATCCCATAAATGATTATTATCAATAAAATAAAGGGTAATCATCATCCTCATCATCATAAATACAATATCTTCAACAGACTCTTTATATATATATTTTTATTTCACTTAACCCTTTAATACAAATACAAAATTTAAAATTAATAGTTAACATATTATATTTATGTTTATTAACTAATTAAATTCATAACTTTGTTATGAATACTTATATATATTTATGTAAGATCTTATTTAAAATCTTGAAAAACTATTTGGGAATAAACCATTTTTAATGTTAAAAAAGGTTTCTCAAATATATTATCAACGCATGCATTATCATAGCAAGTTCTAAATCATGAGTTATATAATTATCTTCGTGTGGTTAAAGCTTTCTTGAAGCATAGGAAATCATTGCACCTTCTTGTATTAAGAATCCACCGAAACATTATTTCAAAGTGTCCATACATATTAGAAAATATTGATTTATATTTAATACTTTTAATATAAGAGTTTGTAACTTCCAGTTCTATTGAGCACATTTTATATCGACTTATTTTTTGAGGACACTTGTGAGTGAGTGATCGGGTTATGATAAATTATGATTATGTTTTGATTATGGGTTATATTGTGATGTCATTATGATTCCTATGTTAATTTCTAGATGTACATGTATTGACAGGTATTGTTGATGAGTTCCCTTGAGTGTGCAGGATACATGACAGGTTGAGGATGTCGATGGCATCAACAGACTTCCTTGGAATACAAATTGAGTCAAGGAGTGGACTTATATTTGGTTTGAGTTTTGAGTATTGATATACATGTATATATGATGATGATTTTAATATGTATGTTATGTATATGGATTATTGGAAAAGTTTTTGTCAGTGGATGCAGGCTCGACGACGCTTGCTAATCCAACTCACATAAGGAGTAAAGGGTTTATGAAAACAAACCAGAGAGATGAGGGAGAGGTGTGGAAACATCCATGTCAGATCCTACTAGCACTCTCGTCGTGACCTGAACGCATGGTTAACGATTACCTCGTTTTCAGAGGTCCACAATGTCGTGAGGGTAGATTGAGATAGCCACTCACGAAGAATTCTAAGGGGTGTGCAATAAGGCAAAATCCTTATTCCTTAAAAAACCCTTATTCTCTCACAAATTTGACCAAGTGGAGTGTTGCCTCCAAGTGTCAGATAAACTTCCAAACTAGTCAAAGGCAAGTGGCAACCTTGGACCATGGAGGTGCGTCTTGAAGGGCACATCGCATAATTAAATTGTGAATCAATAAAATTCTAGATTGCCTAGAAAACATATTAAAATAATTTAGACCTTGTTAGAACAGAGTATTAAATTACAAAGTAAGAAATATAACAAGACTCTAAGTCTAAGATGCTTAATTAAATTAAAACATAAAAAGGAAATAAGGGAATTAGACAAGTAAGTTAAGTGAATGAATAAATAAGAATAAAATGGGTAGATGCACATGTGTGCATGAAAATAATAAATAGAATTTTTAAATAGAATAACATAAAAACATGAGAGAATAGGTGGTTCACATAGAGTATCATCTTGAGTCAATCTACCACCAATCCCAACTAAAAGAAGACTCTCAATCCAACTCAAACTAAAATCTAGTTAGGGGACACAAATTAAATGAGGGATTGGGGAACTAAGGGATATGTAACACCCCGAGTTTTGAGCCCCATATTAAATAATGTATTGTTAATTGTTGAGAGGTCAGAGTGCCCAAACAATTAAAAGAGGCTAGTGTGCCTAAGAAATGTAATGTTTTGATTATTATTAATAATAAATACATTGATGGTTGCTAGACGGACAAGGACTAGAGTTATAGGGGGCTATGATTCCACAAGAGAGGGGGCTTGAAGGGTTAAGTGTTTATTTAATTTTTTAATTATCCATTTTGTTTAAAAGGGGGGGCGAATCAGTTATGTAAGCTTCTTTGGGGAAGGCCAAGAGGTTATTGATCCCCACGAATTACAAAAAATTGTCCCTGGTATGTGGAAGGTGTTCTCTGGTTGGCTAATTCTCTCATTTGTTTTGGTAATTCGCTCACTCACATGATCATTCCCATTATGGTGTTGTTGTTGCTTGTCTCATGTGTTCATTCACCCTATCTTGTTCATTTTTCATGCTATCTCGTGGAGGCTGCACATCATTCATTCCTTCACTCACTCATTGTTCCTCATTCGCGCTTGTCTTGGGAAAGGAAATCGGACCATTGAAGAACATCCACAATTTTGTTGGATGTAGAAATTGTTGGTGTAATCCAGCCATGATTTGAGGCCTGCATGTCGAAGATGTTTATCCCGTGTTCAACTTGTCTCACAGATCTAAGTCTTGAGAGTCCCATCATGGAGATTTTGGACTAGCTTCATTGGATCCCTGGAAGGAGAAGAACTTCATGAGGGACTCCATGGAAGAGAAGGGTGGAGGTCCATTCTCTTGGGTGGTGTAGGCTAGGTAGAAGAGAGTTGGGTACTTGGATTGTTATGAGTAATGGAGAAGCCTATGCGAGATTGAGTGCTAATTGGTTTGGGAAGCCGAGTAACACTCTGGAATCGTCCTTGTGGATTCATAGCCCTGCATTGGGGGTGATATTGTTTCTGAGACTTGCAACAACAGTTTCTATGGTTGGGTGGAACGTCCTTGGTCTGCAGCTAGTCAGTGGTTCTCTTCTATAAAATATAAATGCTCTCTATTATGGTTTCCTTTTCTTGTGTATTTATTTCCATTGTGTATTAAATTATTATATCTCAAATTTGTACTTATAATACGCATGCTTGCTAGTTAATGTTGTGGATGGTATATTGTGCATGTATTTTATGTTGTATTATAAATATTTATCATTGCATGTATGTATTTCATGCTTCTTTATTATTTAATTGTTATCATAAATTTGAAATCAACCAAGAGGTGTGTTCTTGGTATCATGAAAGAAGAAATAAACACATGAAGGTTTGTTATTCAAGAAGTGATAGTAGAACTCATAGAAACCACTCACCTCCTTATTCAACAAGAAGGTCTTATGCATATGAAGACGCCATAAGTAGTCCAAAGATGGCTCTCGTTAGGCACCAAAGAAGAAGGCATGGATTGGACAATTTGCAAGGAGATATGAGGACGATTAGGCCACCATCTTCTGATGGTGAAAAAGAAATGAAATATGATGTTGAAGCACAGTTGCTTCGACTCAGGAGATATTTCCAATTGCATAACTATTCATCAAACCTAGAAGCTAAAATTGCCACCTACCATTTACATCGGAAAGTTGAAATGTGGTGGGATAAACTGAATAAAGTTGAACATATTAATGAGAATATGATCACTTGGAAGCAGTTCAAGAAGTATTTCCAGAAGGAGTACCTCTCAGAGAATTTATATGACAAGAAAATGCAAGATTTATTTGAACTTAGGCTGGGAAGCATGACCATGGTAGAGTATGAGAATAAGTTCTTGGGGTTGTTAAAGTATGTAGGTTTTATAAATGATGAGAAGGTGAAAGTACAGAGGTTCTTGAGTGGACTGTCATCCTTTTATAAAGAAAATATTCGATATGATGAGACCAAGACCTTAACTAAGACCATCAGGAAGGCTAAATACCTGTGTGAGCAAGGCCAGGGTAGAGAGTCCATGAAAAAATATTGCAAGGATAAGAAGAAGGAGAAGTCTGATCAGAGGAAGAGTGGATTGAAACCTCCTTTCAATAGAAATGAGCCTAATAAAAATCAGCAAGACCGGTATGCTAAGGATGAATCCAAGAAAAAAAACTTCCTGGGAAAAAGGGGAAGACCACTAATCCAATGTTGGGGATGCAAAGAATATCACTTGTATAAGGATTTACCACATAGAAATGATAGCGTGAAGAATATGCACAACATCCAAGAGGCTACAATAGTTGAAGACATGGGAATAATGTATGCATCCTTAGATGATCGACAAGAAGAATACCAATCCAATATGATCGAGGTAGAAGGTAAGATCATAAATCATCATGTTGTTATTCTAATTGATTCAGGTGAAAATCATTGTTACATCGATCCTAAAATAATGGATAGTTTACATTTGGAGAAAAGTCAGCTTGGAAAATCAAGTTTGGTTCAACTAGCCACTGGAACCAAAAGGAGAATCCATGAGGTGGTCAGAAGTTGTTCCATAAGTCTTAATGGTATGATAATACTGTTGATCTAAATATCATACCATTGGGGTCTTATCATATTATAATTGGAATGGATTGGTTGGACAAGCATCATGTTGTCCTATATTTTCATAGAAAGACATTTACATGTCTTGATGGAGATTGAAAACAGAGCATTGTGAAAGGAGTTCCAAGACCCATCTCTATAAGGGATATTTCAGCCTTACATCTGAAGAGACGTTTCAGAAAATGATTTCAATTGTATGCAACCCATGTGGAGGAGCCACAATATACAAAGGAGCCAAGCCTTGAATATTTCTCGATACTACAAAAATTTGAGGATGTATTCCAAGAAATATTAGGGTTTCCACCAAAAAGGGAAATAGATTTCTCTATTGATTTAGTGCTAGGAGTTGCCTCGGTGTCAAAAACACCTTACAGAATGAGCACACCAGAGTTAAAATAATTACAAATGCATTTGGAGGAATTTTTGAATAAAGGGTACATACGTCCAAGTGTTTCGTTGTGGGGAGCACCAGTACTCTTTGTCAAAAAGAAAGATGGAATCTTGAGGTTGTGTATTGACTTTCGACAGCTGAAAAAGTCTACTATAAAGAACAAGTATCCCTTACCTAGAATTGATGACCTCTTTCATTAGCTAAGAGGGGAAAAGATATTCTCCAAGATAGACTTGAGATGAGGATACTATCAAGTAATAATCAAAGAATAATATATCCATAAGACAACTTTTAAAACCAGGTATGGGCATTTTGAATTTGTAGTGGTGCTTTTTGGATTGTCCAATACACCAACTATATTTATGTTCTTAAAGATTGGCATATTCAGAAATTACTTGGATAAGTTTGTCATAGTATTATTGGATGACATCCTTGTCTATTATAAGTCTAAAGAGGAGCATGAACATCACCTAAGATCGGTATTGCAAGTGTTGAGGGAACATCAATTGTATGCCAAGTTCAGTAAGTGTTCTTTTTATCAAGAACAAATCCATTACTTGGGGCACATTATTTCGAAGTAGGGTATAGCAGTGGATCCTGAGAAGACTGAATCCATTAGAGGATGTCTAGTGACCAAGAATTTTTTAGAAGACATATATTTTATGTGGTTAGCCGGTTACTACAGAAGGTTTATAGCAGGGTTCTCTAAAATCTCCCATCCCATAACTTCTTTTCAAATGAAGGGAATTAAATTTGAATGGATAGTTGAATGTGAAGAGAACTTTAATTTGTTGAAGGAGTTACTCACTAGTGCGCCTGTTGTAAAAATTGTTGACCCAAATGAAAGTTTTGTGGTTGTACAAATGCGGGAAAGGAAGGACTTGGTGGAGTCCTCACTCAAAATGGACATGTCATTTGTTATGAGTCCATAAATCTTAAAGAGCATGAGAGGAACTATGCCATGCATGACTGGAGGTTGTTTCCATTGTTCAGGCGTTGAAGATGTGGAGACATTATCTCATGGGAAAAAGATTCAAATTAAGAACAGACCATAGTGGTTTGAAGTATCTTTTTAAACAACCAACTTTGAATGCCAGGAAAACAAGATGGCTGGAATTTTTAATTAAATATGACTTTGATATTAAGCATATCAAAGGAAAATAAAATAAAGTTGTCGATGCACTTAGTACAAGAGTGCATCTCATGCATGCTAAAACTGTCAGTATGCATCATTCGGACTTGAAGAGAAGAATTTTAGATGTTCTTGTTATAGATTAGCATTACCTATAGGTAAGGGAAAGCTTACAACAAGGTGATGTACAACAGAAAATGAAAGAGTATGATATAAAGGAAGATGTATTACTTATGCATAAAAATAGAATTTATGTTCCTAGTTCTGGAGAACTTAGGAATTTGGTATTAAAGAAAATGCATAATGTTCCATATGTTGGACATCCCAGTTAACAGAAAACAATTACAGTAGTAAGAAGCCAATTCTTTTGGCAAGGGATGAAAATTGTTGTTTCTGATTACATCGCCAGATGTATGGAATGTCAAAGAGTAAAGTTTGGGCATAGACACCCAACGGGTTTGCTACAAACATTACCAATTACAGAGAAGAAATGGGAAGTGATAACCATTGATTTTATAACAAAGTTTCCAAGGACAAAAAAGCAACATGATTCCATCATGGTAGTGGTTGATAAATTGACCAAGGTTTCTCATTATGTTCATGTGAAAACAAATCATACAATAGCTAATATTACAGAAATTTACATGAGGAAAATTGTTAGGTTGCATGGGATACCTAGGACAAATATCTCAAACAAAGACACAAAGTTTACTTCAAATTTCTGGAAGGGATTATTTAGAGTATTTGGTACAAATATGAACTTTAGCACAACATACCATCCACAGTCACATGGGCAGAAAGAGAGAGTAAACCCAGTAATTGAAGACATGTTAAGAATGTATGTGATGGATAATCCATCCAACTGGGAAGATTACTTGCACTTGGTTGAGTTTGCATATAATAATGGGTATCAAGATTCACTGAAGATAATCCCATTTGAATCCTTGTATGGTAGAAAATGCATTACTCTAGTAAGTTGGGACAACCCAGCAAATAGAGTGGTACTCGGGCCAGAGTTGCTCAAGGAGATGGAAGACCATATGGTTAAGATTAAGCAGAATTTAAAGAAAGCTTAAGATAGACAAAAAGTTTATGCTAACAAGAATAGGACAACAAGAGAATTTAAAGTAGGAGAGCATGTTCTTTTGAAAGTAAATCCCAATAAGATCTCTTTGAAGTTGGGTGGTTGAACAAAGTTAGCAACCAGATTTTGTGGTCCATTTGAGATATTCGACAGAATAGGGTCAGTTACATACATGCTTGCATTGATTGCTTCCAATAATATGCATAATGATAGAAAGTAATAGATGTGCTTGTTTAACCATAGACGATATAACAATATTGTTACCCAACCATAAGCCGAAGCCACCATTGAGCACCTTAACCTTGACAAAGAATGATTCCAGAAGAAAAACAATAGCCAACCAAGGCTAATGCATCAAGAAAAGATAACCAATATTGATCAGAAAGTTCAACCATAACCAATAGAAATTCTGAGCCTAAACCAAGAATATAGATTGTAGAAGTTGTCGGTTGCAGTTGCTCCCCAGAGTTATGCACTTGCCTAGTTTCTGTAGTGCACACTTATTCCCAGCTAAAATTTCGAGTTGTGTGTACAAAATGAGCTCTAGATACTTGTATTTACATTTTTTTCCTGAGTTGTCTGGGCCGACTTCTCATTTTGGAGGATAAATACTTAATATTAAATATTTCCTTGAGCTGAATTGTATTCTAGGGTTAAGGTCAATTATTTAGGGTTTCTTCTTGCTTCCTGGAATATTCTCTTCTCGTCAGGGTTACACATGGAGGTAAATACCTCCTGCATCTACCATAATATCAACACTCCCTCCTAACTAGGGAGGTATTGAAGGCAATGGTCTTGAGAACAAACATACCATTCAACTGGTAGCATCATCATAGCCTTACAAACTATCTCATGATTATATCACAAGCACCATCATCACTATCATCTGATAGAATAAACTGCATCATCTCTCGAAGCCATACTCTATCTAAGTAGTTAGGCTTGATGTTGAATAAGTCACTCACTCCACAGATTGATACAAGGATCATTCTTCTAATCTGGACATATGTCCCAGAAGAATGACTATCCCAATAGATGTTAAAATCTATGCCATGGACTACACAAACCATTCCTATAGGAATGTCAATCTAGGACTATTTTCCAATCAAGTTATAGAGATCTGTCTCAACTTGTATGCCTTAGAAAATATCGTTCTTGAACCATTTTCCTAATCAGGTCACAATATTTTACTTAGGAAAATACTATCCCATGACATGTCAACAAACTGTCAACCTGAACCATTCTCCACAGAGAGAATACTTGTCCACCAACAATCTATTCTATCTTGACCATTCTCTACCTAGTGAATGTCTACCCACAAGCACATTGACTATCCATCAAGATAATAATCATTTTCAATGCTACTGATAGTCTACATAAAAATCAGAACAATGTCATTCAATAGAACACAATTGTGTCTATCCATAGTAGTACACAACTACAATCCAGTGGTACACTACCACACCAAGTAGCACACAACTACTTAATCAGTGACACATAGTTACAACTAGTGGAACACATCCACCACAGTAGCATACATCTATTGTCCAGAGACATGCAATCTCCATATCAAACATATCATCTAATATCAACCAGCACAAAGAAACAATATCATGATATAAACTGAGTCATCTGGGCCATTCTTTCACTCACATCTGTGAGATATGGAAGGGCATCTTCCCTCATAAAGTAAAACATAGGCCATGAGCTATCTGGACTATTCTTCTCAAGCATAGAAGAATAATTGTCATGATTTCTGAACCTGGACCATTCACCTATCTGGGTCATTCCTCCGACACTAAACAAAGTCCAACATAGAGAGAATGAGTATGCCCTAGGGAATGCATGTCCCTGATTGTTGAACCTAGACCATTAAACTAATTGGGCCATTCCTCCGTAACTAAATAAAGTGCAACGTGGAGAGAATGAGTCTTCCCTAGGAAATTACTATCTGGACCATTTCCTAAGGAAATGACTGTCCTACACCTACCTCCAAAATAGACCATTCTTTGTAACTGCTCACAACTGTGAAGTTTGAAATAATGACTGCCCGGCAAGGAAAACCATTCTACTTGACCACTACTGAGAGTGACTATCAAGAAGAAATATTGTCCTAGACCATTTCCCCACATTGGCCACAAGGGGAATAATTGTCTATGGTACATTAAAAATCTATCGAACCATTTTCATTACGAAAATGACCATCCGATCTAGACCATTTTTCGAACTGGAAAATGTTTGTCCGTCAGAAATCTCAAACCACTTTCCGAACTAGAAAGGAACTGCTCATCCTGGACCATTTTTCGAATTGAAAAATGACTATCCATAAATCGATAACACATCAATGCTCCCTCCCAACCTGGGATTCATCTCTTCCATATTCAATAAGGTGGTCATTTCCACGAGCTCCATATTGTTTCTTGAGTACACAAATTTTTCATCTTGGACAGAGGCTTTACCAAAATTTTTGTTATCTGCTCATCTGTGGAGATATATTGGAGAACCACTTATCCTTTTTGGACCTCACCATGGAGAATTTAATTCTTGATCTCAATGTACTTCAGTCTTTCTGGAACACTGGTTTTCTTTGAAGGCTTCATATAGCTCTAAACATTATAGTATATCATAGTTGGATTCAACTCTTTTGTTTCCTGCTAGCGTATAACATTGTGGAAAGGCTCAAACTAGAACATATCCAAGTGGTACTTCTTTTGTCATCATGAGAGTTTGTCATGGATTAACAATCCATCATCCTGGAATTTTGTGTAACCATTCTGATACAATATCTCTGTTATAGAAAGTTTTCACCATGCTTATGTTGTGCATTGGAGGCTCTCCACCAAGTTGTTTGAATCCATACAATATCTTCTTACATATGCATACACGAGTCTCTTTCTGGTATACCTAAAAAACTTGAAGTTTCTCTACATACACTTCTTGTTTAATTATTTTGCTGTGGAGAGCAATCCTTACATTCATTTGATGTAAACTCCAACCCATGGATATTGCAGGAGATATAATGGCTCAGGTAGAGGTATGTCTGGTTACTAGAACAAGCTATCATCATAGTCCTCTCCCTCCATCTAGGAGAACCTTTATTTATGGATTTTCCAATGCTTCCATTCATAAGTCTTCCATACATTGTTCTTCATCACAACTTCCATTTCCTTTACTTGATTTGTTATAGTGGGTTCAGATCTTGTGATTCTTGATATAATGACAAGTTTCTATGGATTTTCTTTCTCCCTTGGAATCTTCATGTTCTTTCTCATGTTTCTCTTTAGCTCTTGGGTCCATGGAGTTTTCTATAGATCCCATACCCTGAAGATTCCAACTTTTTTCTTTCACCATAGGATCATGGATGTGTATGGACAACCATGGATACTTTAAGGCTTCTTTTCGAAGAAGACATCTTCTAAAGTCAAATTGAACACGTGCTTTTTTTTCATGGTTGCTACCATCAATGGGAACATGGATAGATACTTCACAATACTTGATGAATCATATTATTTAGGATTATCTCCCTCCTAATCCTTGATTCATGCATGAATTCATGCTATTCTTTTGGAATTATATAATTGGCTCCCTCCACCTAAGAGAGTCCATGCTTCTGTCTGCATCCTTATTTCCTTCTGCAAAGTGTCACAAGTTTTTTTTCTAATTTCCTCTTGATTGTTGACTTCTTTTTGTTTTTACTTCTTCCAGGTTTCTGCAAGTTTGATTATGATTTCGTATTATCTTGCAGTTGTTACTTATGTTAATAGCTTCCACATGAATTGTTACCAAGGGTTGTCGATGTACTTCATTTTTTCATGTGTATTGCTTGACGTGTAGTCATCGTGATAGCAATATTTATCTTGTTATTCTTCCATAGGTAGTGTTTCTCTTTGACCATCTTATCTTCTAAGAAATAGATATGCAAGATATGTATAGAAACTATGTAAACATGGTATGTACAAGAATTATGAAGAATATTGTTACCTTGTGTTAGAAGAAGAAGTTTGTTTTATCATGCTTGGCCTTCTTTGAGGGTTCTCTTTCTTCGGAAATTGTTTCTTTGTCTATTTCCTTCCTTTTCTTTAACTCGGGACAGTGGTTCGTGTAGTGACCATATTTTCGATAGTTGAAGCATTGTATATTTGACATATCCTTTTCTTGATTTGGTTTCTTCCTTGAGCCAAACTTATTCTTATTTATAAAATTCTTGAACTTTGCTGTGAAAGCTTGATCATCGTATTTCTTTTGGGATTTATCTTTTGCGCTAATTCTTGATTCTTCTTGTGCACAACAAGTCTAAATTTCTTCAAATGTGGGATACTCCTTTCTTGTGTTCATTCTTGTGGAAAATGCATCCCATGTTTTGGGAAGGCCATTGAGTACTATATTTACCAGTTCCTTCTCTGAAATGATTTCTTCAATGGCTTGTAGTTAATCTCTTAAATGAGATATTCTCACAAGGTATGATGTTATGGTGTCATCATTATTCATTTTCATGTCACAAAGCTCATTCTTTAGACTCATTACTTGTCCAATGTTTCTAACAGAGAAGAGGTTTGTTAGGGCATCATACATCTTCTTAGATGAGTCAAGATGGGATATGTAGGGTATCAAGTGGTCTTTTATAGATTCCACTATGATACTCATGGCATTGATGTCATTGTATTTGAACTTCTCCATGAATGCAACGTTATGAGGTTCCTTCTCTTTTCCTTCTTAGAACTATGGTTCCACGATCTTTCCTTTCACGATGTCCAACACTTTATTCTTGGCAAGGATGAGGTCAATCCTTGTCTTCCAGGCTCTGAAGTTAGAAGCCCCTTCTAACTTATTTTCTGACTTCATAGAGTAAGTCATGACTGCTTTGACTTGGTCAATCTTTGACTTTGACCAAAATCTCAATCTTAACATCTTAGCTTGTTGAGAGTACCAGGAGGTGTGCTAGGCTACGATGCACTGGGCTATCCAAAAATTAGGTCAATCTCTTCACTTAAGGTGCCTCAACAAGAGGGTTAGGGTTTCATTGCTACAACAAAACGGTTGCAACTGCAACTATAATAGAGGAAATCCTCCCAATCTATCTTCCAGTGGTTAGACTGTCTGAAGATAGTAGATAGTGTGGGCCCATAACCTATTATAAAGTAATAGATGTGCTCGTTTAACCATAGACAATATAAAAATATTGTCACCCAACCATAGGCTGAAGCCACCCCCCAGCACCTTAACCTTGACAGAGAATGATTCTGGAAGAAAACCAATAGCCAACCAAGGCTAATGAATCAAGCAAAGATAACCAAGACTGATAATAAATTCCAACCATAACCAATAGAAAGTCTGAGCCTAAACTAGGAATACATATTGCAGCAACTATCGGCTGCAACTACTCCCCAGACTTGTGCACTTGCCCATTTTCTGTAGTGTGCACTTCTTCCCAGCTGAAATTTTGAGTTGTGTACAAAATCAGGTCTGGCTACTTGTATCTATATTGTTTTCCTGAGCTGTATCGGTCGACTTCTCATTTTGGAGGCTAAATACTTAATATTAAGTATTTCCTTGAGTCGACTTGTCTTCTAGGGTTATGGTCAATGCTTTAGGGTTTCCTCTTGCTTCCCGAAGTATTCTATTCTAGTCAGAGTTACACGTGGAGGTAAATACCTCCCGCAGCTACCATAATATCAACACATAATGTATTTCATGTCTCTTTTCTAAAGAAATATGTACATGATCCTAACCATGTTCTTGATTGGCATGCGATTCAAGTAGAGATAGAGGGATACTTTCAGGTCTAGGTAGTGTGAATATTGGACAAAAAAGTCAAAATAGTCCATAATTGAGTTATAAAGATGGTAAAAGTTCAGTGGACCTACTACGGTTCTAAAGATGCTACCTGGGAGCATGAATATGCCATGCAAGCAAAGTACCTGCATCTTTTTTAATAAATTTTGGAATTTTGATTCTTGTTTTGTATATGCACTGAGGACAATGCCAAAATAGCGGGGGGGGATGTAACACCCTAGGTTTTGAGAGCCATATTAAATAATGTATTGTTAATTGATAGAGGCCAGAGTGTCCAAACAATTAAAAGAGGCCAGTGTGCCTAAGAAATGTAATGTTTTGATCATTATTAATAATAAATACATCGATGGCTTGTAGACAGACAATAACTAGAGCTATAGAGGGATATGATTCCACAAGAGAGGGGTTTTGAGTGGATACGTGTTTATTTCATTGTTTTAATTACACATTTTGTTTAATGGGGGGGTGGTGGGGAATCAGCTAGGTAATCTTCTTGGGGGAAGGCTAAGAGGTTCTTGTGCCCCATGAATTACAAAAATACGTCCTCTGTCTTTGGAAGGGGTTCTCCGGCTGGTTATTTCTCTCATTCGTTTTGGTCACTTACTCACTCTCATTCCCGTCCTCATTCTGGTGTTGTTGTTGGTCACCTCACATGTTCATTCACCCAATTTTTTTCACTGTTATTCCTCTCTTGTGGAGTATGCACTCCATTCATTCCTTCACTCACTCATCTTTCCTCATTCGTTTTTGGCTTGGGAAAGTAAATCAGACAATTGAATAGAATCCACAGTTTTGTTGGTTGTAGAGATTGTTGGTGTAATCCATCCCTGATTTGAGGCTTGCAAGTATGAGATTCTTGGCATGTGTTCAACTTTGCTCACAGGTGTGAGTCCTAAGAGTCACAGTATGGAGATTTTGGACCAGTTTCACTGGATCCCTGGAAGGAGAAGGATTTCCTGAGGGACTCCATGGCAGAGAAGGGTGGAGTTCC
>JZKD02S2361886.1:205237-216036 GCA_000966675.3 Picea glauca | reverse complement strand
GGGGGTGCAATAAGGAGGAATCCTTATTCCTTAGACAAACCTTAGCCTCTCACAAGGTTGACCAAGTGGAGTGTTGACTCCAAGTGTCGGAAAAAATTCTAAACTAGTCAAAGGTGAGTGGCACCCTTAGAGCACAGAGGTGTGTCTTGAATGGAACATCATGTAATTAAATTGTGAGTCAATAAAAATCTAGATGGTCTATAAAACATAATAAAAATATTTAGACCTTGTTAGAACAGAGTATTAAATTACAAACTAAGAAATATAACAAGAGTCTAAGTCTAAGATGCTTAACTAAATTAAAACATAAAAACGAAATAAGGGAATTGGACTAGTAAGTTAAGTGAATGAAGAAATAAGAATAAAATGGGTAGATGCACATGTGTGCATGAAAATAATAAATGGATTTTTTAAATAGAAGAAAATAAAAACATGAGAGAATAGGTGGTTCACATAAAGTAGCATCTTGAATCAATCTACCACTAATCCCAACTAAAAGAAGACTCATAATCCAACTCAAACTAAGATCTAGTTAGGGGACACAAATTAAATGAGGGATTGGGGAACTAAGGGACAACTAAGAGAAAAAATAGGGCACTTTTTGGAATGTAAGGGTTAATGCCTAAAATAAATAAAATAAAAAGGGAATTAAAATGTGAAACTTGGGGAGAGGGTGAATAATACTTTAATTAAATTATTAAAAATTAATTCTTTTTTCATGAGGACATGTGTCATTGGGAATTTTTCTATAAAAAAAAGGAGAGGAAGAGAGAAAAGACTCACCTTGGGAAGTATTGTTATGATGTCAAAAAAATTTTGAACTAGTTTACTTGTTGAGAGTTGAGTTCCAAACATGGTAAAGAGTGGAAGCTCTTCCTTGAAAAACAAGTTTGGTGCTATTGGTTTCTGGTTTGTTGTGTGTGGCCTCTTTGCGTCTCAGGGGACTAAGGGGGAAGAATAGTACCCTTAGTGTTAGCTAGGAGGTACCAATGAGGTCACTTGATTAGCAGGTAAGAAGAGGAGCGTTATGCAACTATTTCAAATTGGAAGGTCGAGTTCAAGAGTAAAACAAAACTGGTCACAGTATTTGATTTCAGTCATTTTGTTGTTAAATTTATGAGTGTTGTTATTAATCCGAACTGAGAAAAATAAACATTGTAATTTGTATCAGAATTTCACATGAAATTTTGTTGTATATTCCATTACAATTTCTGGTTGTACATAGAAATTTCATTAACTGTATTTGTTTAAAGGAATGGTTTTAATTCCCAAGATAAAAAAATAAAATCGTGTATCTAAATCGATCGAAGGAATTAATCATGTGAGCAGTGTTAGATCTGTTGTATACATGTTTGTTGTAGTTGATATTGTAATGTTTCTTAAATTGTTTCAATGAAAATGAAAATTGTCATATTCGTTCTCCCCAGACAGTGTTGTTGTATTATAATTTTGACCTTCTATCTAAGCATGGTAATAGTAATTTAAAGTAAGAAATGGTTTTAATTTGCGAGTTACATCTGACCTCACGAAATAATTTAGTATTTTATTAAAACCCTTATCAATACATGGTTGATGCTACATAGTTAATCGAAGGTAAGGATACCCTTAGCAGGATTAAAACATGTTTTTTCTCTATTGAATTTAAGGTCATATCACTAGTCTTAATTGTTTGAATGACTTGAGAACCTCAGAAAGGCGAATTTTGGGAGACTTCAAAAATATGATAATATTAGTTTGATTGGAGAGCACCTTCTCCTTTAAAAAAACAAAATTATCGATAGTGCGTCAATCTCAACATACCAAATTCCATCTATGTGTACACAATCGATTAGAATCATCTTCTCTGATCATTTGGGTAGCGAGGTGTTGATAAATTTTATCTGGGTTTTATTTCTGATTGAATTAAGGTTGTTTTTTTTTTCTCTTTGTGTCAGTACTTTCAGTTTCTTTTTATATTCTTAAGTACCCTAAAATATATTCACATTTAATACAGACATCCTTGGGTGGTGGGTAAGCTTCACCTTGGATGTTTGTTGGTTTAAATTAAAGATTAATTAATGATCCCTACAAGATTGATAATGCGTGTTGTTGTACTATGCCCACTATTAAATTATTTTATATGCGTGTTAAATTATGTAACCGTTGATTTTATCTCTGGTTGATGCGTAATTACTCCACCTTGTTTACATGGTTCGTGTCCAGAGATTTTCTTTTCTCAATGGTTAATTATGTCGAGTTAGAATTTCTTAAGGATCCAGTCACTCGTAGACCCATTACAACCCTAGATGTTGGTTTAATTGTACACTTTTGGCGGGGTGATCTAAGTAAGTGCATTGTCATTCAATGTTGAGATTGGAAGTCACAATTGTTCTAGAGCTACTCAACAAGTCTTCTTTGCGACCAGGAGATCAGTAATTAAAGACAAGGTTATTTAGTTAGTCATTCTCTTCTTTTACAAGACATAACGATTATGTCATTCTTCCCAGTATATTCTAAATTTAGTCTTATGCTAGTAAGTAAAAGTTTCTTAGATTTATTGAATTCCAGAATGTAAAACTCCTTTCCCAAGCTGGACTGATCTGAGAACCATAGTGGTAGTAGATCCGGTGGAGGTAGAATTTACGTATTTTCTTTTTTGTCGTAGCTAACCCTTACTTTACCACTATACTTGTTGTGTTGGGTGTCAACGTTGGATTTACAGTAGGATAAAAATTGTAAATTATTAGTTGATGCAGAGCCCCTACCTCTACTTCAGCAGGGTCCACTGACCTCCTGGTCAAGGATCGTTCTTCAATCTATCAGGCTGAAGAAGCTCTTTGATTCCCTATTAGAATCCCACGAACAAATCCACAAGTCCTTTGTGAAACTCTGCTTGTGTGACTAAGAACCAAGCACAAGCCTCACTTCCACATGACCATGAGTTGTGACCGCACACCTACGCAAAAGGTGCATCGCGATTTTGCATGTCGGGACATTGTGAATGAGCCAACCCTGACTCCCTGACTCTCGAAATGTCGATATTTCATAGGTCTTGATCCGACGGTCCTGATTCCCCCCATGATCTGACAACTCAGATCTCATTGAGATTTTGCGTATCGCGAGGTCCAAAGACTTTCCACCTCCATTCTTCCAATCCTTGAAATGTAAAAACTCTTCTTGGACAATTGATGGTTTGGATCTCTCCTTGGTCAACGGTTATAATCTAATCGTGAATTCACGTTTCGTGAATTCTCATGATTTCCTCCTTTGACTTTTCCCTCTTGCGAGTCAGCGAAATGTTGATCTCTCGCCACAAGTCCCTTTCAATGGACGGTTCTGATGATGTCGTGGTTTCACAACTTATGACCTCCCAGTCACGAATTCCTTCACATTCCCGACTACCGAAATGACAATATTTTGGAGCGCCCCCAAATCTGTCAGTTCATGCTCCTCTGGATATAACAGCTCAGATCAAATCATGATTTTGCGTTTTACGAGTTCTCATGACTTGACCTTTGACTCCTTCAAGTCACGAGTCAACAAAATGTTGATTTTTTTCCACCTATCCTCTGACGATGGATGGTCCTCGTGATTTTGGGACGATGGACGGTTATAAGGATTTCGGGACTTGGCATTTTGTGATGTCCATCGTCCTATAAAAATTCAAAGGGTTAAACCTCGTGCACATTCCTATGGATCCAACGGTTGTTGGTCCATGCACTCATATCCTACGGTCCGGATATAATATTCTCTTGTGTGCTCTTCTGAGTGTATGGACGTGAGATTGAACAGTATAGATCCCTTCCTCTACAGTTAATATGGCGGTTATTGTGCTCCTCCTCCCGAGCTTGTGATTTCTTCCTGACTTGGAAGACTTTCAAAGTCTCAAAGGATTCGACCTTTGATTACTCTGCAAGCCTTGTGACTTTGGGTCTTGTCTACAGCTTAAAAATGCTATCCCTCCTGATCTTTCATCAATAAAACTTGACCTTGGACCTAGCACATTCCTTGTGTTCTGCATGTAGCTTCATTCTACCTCTCCTGAGCTTTCGAACTAACTCAGATATCCAAAGGGGCTCAACCCTTATTCTTCCTTAGAATACTTCTAGTGCTCCTCTGATACACTTATGCGCTCAACCTCCTGAGCTTTGGAGCTTGAAACAAGTCCACTCTACACGCACTATGTGTGCTTTGACTCGTTTTTAGTTGGTTGTCTTTTCAACACTTCGTCTGAGTGTTGGCCTAGTGCACCCCTTGCATAGGTCTTATTCAAGAGATTTTTACAACTCTGCTTTCCTCCTTGAACTACAACTACTTGGAACTCAAAGGTCTCTGTCCATTTCACTCCTCAAAGGGATATAAGTTCCCTCTTGGCAACTTACACTTAAGCACTCATTGTTGAGCTGACAAAGTATTCAGAAACTATGTGACCTTCTTCTCCTGGACACTTCTCTCCTCTTTGAAACTGAACCAGAGTTCCTTGGTTCACTCCTTGAACTCACTCAATGCCCACCTAGCAAAGCTTTACATAACCTTTAGTAGTCCTATCTCTCTGTGCCTTCCTCTCCACAGTCTTCCCTCAAGAGTATTCAGTAACTCTGAGGCTCCTCTTCAGTCTACAAATGCTTCTGGTGTGCCCTCCTGGCACATTCTTCTCTGACTCATAAGATTTCAGTTATGCACTCCTTGTGTTGGCTCACAAAGTCTTCGACACTCTATTGTGCATTCCTTGCATTGCCTAAAGAACCCAGAACTATACAACAAACTCAAACAAAGATAGAGAAATCTATCTTCCTACTGTAAATGAAACTTATCATACATATACAACATTCATTCATGAAATACATATACACACTATATGCAGGAAAAACCGCTTTTCTATTATCTCTGTCTGTCTATATAGATGTTTACATAAAAACTTGACTGTAACAAAGTTCCAATTCCCTCAAGCTCTCTTTCTCAGAACTTCTAATACCTCCTAAGGCCTCTCTCTCCCTTCCTGAGATCTCTCTCCTATCTCCTATTTCATATCTCCTAATTACAAAATGAGGGCTCTACGAGCTTATCCTCTTCACCGCCTTAGTGCCATCATTGTCTCAGTTATGCCACCCTACCTCTATGGCTACATTCCATAAATGAATGTCCAGACCTGGCTACGATCTGGACCTACTAAAGGAAACCATTTAAGGCAACCCTAGCCACTACCCATATGAAGTCATGCACTGGCATTTATCATCCTTACAACACAAAAATCTGTATAGGATCATATTTTGAATTTTAAAAATGGGAGGGTCGACGCCTCTCCCTTTCTCCCTTGCACGTCTGTGTGTTGGCGTCCTGGCGCAATTACTGAGATGGAGCGATGCTCCAGCATCATTACTGGACAGCTCAGGTGAAGTCCATGTAAGCTTCGAAGGGTAAAAGATAAGATTTAAATGGGGTCTTTCCTTCTGTGAGATCGATCTAAATTCTTAAATTAAAAAAAAAAAAAAAACTTTTAGAAACTACATTAGCATCATCAAGTAAAGTATTTTTCAAGCTTATTTCAAGTTCAAAAAAAAATGATGAGGAACTTCTTAATTTCCCTTCAACTTTAGCATAATAAAATTTAGTAGTGATTACATGGATTGGAAATCTCTAATATTTGGGCACTAGATTCTTTAACTTAGGGAGGGGGTTGATTGAAGATCCATTTGCAGTCTTATTGGAGGAAGTAAGCAGTTCAAGTGTCCTTGATTTTTTGAGACTTGAATTTATGAATAGAATTTTGAATGAATTATCAAAAATACTTCAGTACAAGCAAGTGCAAAGAGATAAAATAGTGGATAAAATGATGTCATAGTTGCATTGGAATTATGATTTCACTTGATTTTGCAGTTCGCTTCAGCAGTTAGGGTAGGTAGGAGTGTGTGAATAAGCTTGTTGGTCAAGAATTCCTTTTTTTAATTTCCATTAGTATGCGGTATTTTTGTTCAACATCCAGTTGAAAGTAGTGTGCAAAGTTCGGTTTTAAAATTAATGCTTAGTCTCCAAGACATAACAGAGTACACACACATGTTTTGAAAGAATCTCAATGAAGAAGGAACCTGGTCTATAGTTCTTTGCTACCTCACAGTGAGGATAGCATCCCCAATACGAGACTATGTTATCACCATAACAATTATACATGAAACACGAGTTTCGGATTTAGCGGAGGACTAAAGCAGTGTAGAGACGAGGCGCGAAAGGAAAGACCAAGAAGACCGTAGATTTCGAGGCGGCCCAGATCAATGGCCGAGACCCATATCAGGCAGTGAAATAGCACGAAGTTTAATTATGTGAAGGCAGGCTGGGGAAAACTATTGTGGTTCCATTCATGGACGTGTAGCGCCCATAGAAGCACATCGGGGAGAAAAGTGGTCTACCTAAAACCACTTTCTCCAACCCCCGATGTCACGTGTCAAAAAATCATTTGATATGTGTCATTCCCATAGATTGCATACGAAAAGGGGAGAGTTAACAACTTATTCGGTCACATCAGTACCATTTCTCAAGTACTTCACGTCATGCAGCATCGGGTAAGCACCGCCAGAAGGAAAATCTGGAGGATAATCATTTTGAAGCTAACAACCGAGTGTGATAGGTTGGAATTCAGACAAGTACTGTCATCACAGTCTGTTATTAAACACTCAATGACAACCATCCTCAAAATTATAGATAAATTTGTTTCGTTTGAGAAATTGACATTTCATTCGGAATGAAGTAATTAATAAGACCAAGAATACGAAAATTGTGTTTTCTGCAAAACTGGGAGACATGGACCAGGCCGATCAAATAACATCCAGTGAAACAGGATTTTCGACTAACATGACAAATCCATCAATGAGTAAGAAAGAGAAGTCGATCGCTCGGATACTAGCAACCAAATTCCATACTGACCCTGTAACAGAACCAAAATCAAAGGTCAGACTAAATCCTATCATGAAGAATTTAATCATCAATGGACACGTGGAGAAGCGCTACAAACAAGCATAAAGGGGGAAGCAGAGAAAGCGAAAGAAGATAGGAGTCAGAGATGAGGTGGTCGAAAGCATTGGGGAAAATAAACTAGTCTAGTTGAACACCCTGAAAGAAGAAATATCCAGGCTAGAATAAGTTCTCAGGTTGAAATGAGTACGTTTCAGAAAATTTTGTACATATAGAGTTCAATAAAAAAAGCCTCATATATGTCAGACCTGTTTATAATGCTCCTTGTAAAATAGGAGAATAACTGTGATATGTGACTCTTTTGTGTAACCGATCTCTATCTTTAGGTTGTGGGGAAGTTGAGTCATTTTGATTCTTGCATGTAAATTTTCTATATATATTATCCCTAGGATAAAAAGAAAAGGAGGAGGGGGCCTGCCCTCATTGCATGTAGACTTTGTAAGACCATGGAACTAAACTGGATATATGATGTAGAAGCAATATTTGAACTGTTTATGAAAAGATTCTAATTGGTTGTGATATGAGTTCTATCTTCTTTCATAGTGTGTGTTTCCTGTGTCTTTAAAATTCCATTTGCAAGTTCCTCTTTTAAATTGGAGAGTTAATAGTCTGGAATTCGTCTGATGATGCTCTAGACTTAGAAATTTAAATTCATGTGATTCTCTTCTCAACTATTTCAGAATTCATTTTAATATGCTCTGAAGTAGTTATGTGTTTTCCTTTTTCTTCTTTTGCCATGCAAATTTAAATTTGAAAACTCAGACTCATTACCTCACTTAGCCTTTCTCCTATAGATAAGTTCTAATGACCTACCACTGCATTATTTATTTCTGACTCCATAGCCCAAATGTTACCCCCCACTTCTTCAGTAACTTCTCATACCCCCCAAAACAAACCAAATCTAGCCAATGATTTCCAAATAAATATCAAGTGACATGAGAGAGCCCTCTCTGATTTGAGAAGGCTAGTGCCTAGCTCTTAATCTGGTTGAAACAGTTACCTTTGTCGTTTTTCTATCAGTCGAATTTTTTTTACAGAGTGCTAATGTTCTGGCGTCATTGTTAGGGATGAAATTAAAAACTTTCCCCTAGGAAAGAACGCCATGGTTGAGTTCTAAGGTTTGAGAGTAGCAGAAACTAGGGCACATATTGGTTGTATTCCTGCTATGGCAACTCCACACATCAGAAAATCATTTTGAAGGTGATTCCACTGGTAGAAGAATCTAGAAATTTAAATTTTCAATGGCAACTCCACTCTCAATACATAATCCAACTTCCAAAACATTATTGGCGACTCCACTCAAGCTTCAAATGTAATTCAGAGACTCCACTGGAAAATGAGATCCCTTGACAGAGGTATGAAAAGCCATTATGGAAGAAAACAAGTACTTAAAATTGGATTTTTTCCAAGGCATTTTATTGTTTGTTGTAAGTTGTCTCTGCTCCTTCCTTGAACATGCCAAACAAATTTTTCTTTACCTGTTGCATTCTAATGATGATCATGATAATCTTGAAATTGTATATCCTCATCTTAAAGTTGTACATGCATATCCTCATTGTATCACTGATTTTGATTAAAAAATTCCATCTTGGCCATGTGATGACCATAACCAAGTTGATGAGTCTCATGAAACCAGGGTTGATATTTCATATCCTGTACTTGATCCAACACCCTCCGAGACCCATCATAGATACATACCCTTAAATTTACCCCACATCCTTCATGATTTTCCTCCAAATCACTATGAATGCCTACTTATGTTTGTTGGGGAACTTGATACCATCTCAGCTGAAAAACAAATCCAAGGGTTTGAGCATTTTATAGATTCGTTTGAGATCGACCATGATGATGTTTGTATGAGAGACTTCTCTCAATCCTTGAAAGGAGACACCAAAGATTGGTTTAAACATTTGCAACCAGAGACAATTAGCTCATGGGAGGAATTGAAGGATGTCGTTTTAAAGTTTTGGGGAAGAAAAAAATATTTGGATATACAACTTATAGAGTTTTATACCTTAAAAAAGTAGAGCAATGAAACTATATTTACATTCAACATGAGATTTTCCAATATTTACTACAATTTGTCCAAATAAATTCAACCCACTGAAGTTGCTGCCATGCTCCATTATGCAACTACTCTTCATCCAGATTTGTCTTTCCTCCTGATGGAAATAAAACCTAAGTCCTTACAACAAATGTTTAATGATGCTCTGGACATTCAACACAACATCCAAGGATGTAAACAGATCCAAAATGAGGAGTTGAATGCTCAAAAACATGAAAGTGAATATGAAAAGAAAATAGTTGATTGGGATCTTGAGCATAGAATTGACAATATCATAGGTCCTCTTGAAGTTTCCAATGCTCATGATTTTGCAAAAAATTGTATTCCACTTGTTGAAAGAAGAGGTGCTGATTTAGCTTTTGATCCATCCCATGATAAGCATGAGGCTGATTATTTTATGTATTCATTTGTAGACAATCAAGAAGATGAGTTTGCAAATCAGTTTGTTGAAGAACAGGTTGATGTTCCAAGTTTGTTCTTGTTAGATGACATTGCATATGTTGTTGATTTTCCTATATATGATGAATATGATAGTGATTATGATGTTGACTCCCTAGATCAACCAACTACATGTTATCTATCAAAAAAATTCATTTTCAACAGTATAATGAGAGAAATTAGCCTACATATCACAATTACAAAGAAGAAAGTATTGACTCATCCAAAGATAATTCTTTACCTTTATGTTTTTCTTCATTGAAATTGTTGTAAGAAAATCCTAAGATCATCATCGAAGAAAAGGAATGTGTGTTAATGCCAAATCACATTGATTCACTGGAACAAGTTGACAAGATATTGTAGCAATCTCCTCATATGTCTGATGACCCAGTTACTTGTTATGTAGAAGATCTTGTCAGTTCAAAATTGCAGCCATTGGTTGAAGATAAATCTGAAAATGAGTGTATTCGGAAATCCAAAGGAATTGACAATAGGGAAGAAAATGAAGGAGGTTTTGAATCAGGTGAAAGAACCTTGTCGTTATGTTTTTCTTCTTTAAATTTGTTGAAGAAAAATGTTTATAATGTTTCAAATTAGAAAGCCTCTAGGCATAATGTTGAATATGAAGAAAGTAGTGGACTTACAAATGAAAACTATCTTTCTTTATGTTTTTCTTCCTTTGAATGGTTGAAAGAAAATCATGAGAGATGTAACATCCCGCTCTGGCGCACTTACAAAACTTATTCTTTGAGGACACTTGCTCGCAAGTGATCTGGATTTTTATGATGATAAAACATTTATTCTTGATGATGATGTGTCATGATAGATGACATGATTTTTTACTTCTTTGATATAAACAGGTGCCATTGACTCAGTTTTATTGAGTGTGCAGGGTTTTTGACCTGGAGGATGCAGAGGCATCGAAGGAATCCCTTGGACTCCGGATTGAGTCAAGGAGTGTGCTATTTGAGTTGATTTATTTACCATGATATTTTATTGATTTGATGATCTGTTGTTGACATGTTCTGACATGATGGTTGATGATGCAGGATGACGATAGCTTGCCGACCAAACTCACATATGGAGTAAAGGGGCCACACACGATTTCCAGAGAGGTTGAGGGAGTGGTGTGGACAGTAGCCCTGCCACAGCCTACTAGCACTCTCACCGTGGCTCGAACTGTAGGTTAACGATTACCTAGTTCGAGAGGATCCACGATGTCGTGAGGGTAGACTACGACAGTCGTTCACGATGATTCTAAGGGGCGCGCAATAAGGCGGGGGCCTTATTCCTTAGAGCCCTTAGTCTCCCACAAGTTCACCTGGCGGAGTGTTGACTCCAGGGGTTATAG
>JZKD02S2361886.1:155099-189601 GCA_000966675.3 Picea glauca | reverse complement strand
CGTACAGACCTGTGATCAACGGTCCTGGTGTGATCTTGCATTAACGGTTGCGATTGAATCGCAATATCGCATTTCGCGATTTCGGGGTTTTCATTGACGAGTGATTTGGACATTTTAGAGTCTCGAACCCCGATCCGTACAGAGCTGTGATCAACGGTCCTGATCCTTTCTGGATTTGACGATCCAGATTCAATCGGGATTTCTTTCATCGCTATTTCACAATGCGCAAATCCCTTGTCATCGGGATCTCCGATTTCCCGACGACGCCCGATCCTTTGCCACGCGTGCTTCCATATGGACGGCTCTGATCTTTCTTGGTGACCCACACACTATCTTTCGTATCGGGAAATCGCATTTCGCGATTTCGGGATTTCTGGTGCACTTGTTCACGGGAGTCGCGAGGCCCCGATTCCCGATTCTCCGATACGGGCTGACGTCACACGTGATTTGACACGTGTTCAATACTGCCACGTGTCACTCTGATTCGTGACCTACCTGTGCCTGAACTGTTGAATCTTCCTGCCACCTGTCATTTCCTGGTTGTGCCACGTGTCACAAGCTGACGTGGACTGCTGCCGTGAATAAGATCGACGGTCTAAATCTCATGTTGATCTGACAGTGCAGATTCAGTCGAGATTTCGCATATCGCGAAATCGAGATTTTCGTTGCATTGTTTTCTTTGCATGTTGAAACCCCGATCCCCGAAACTCCGATGACTTATCTCCTTCGCAACTTCTGCAGATCTGACGGATTTCGGTAAATTTGAATGGAATCCAATGGTCACTGAATCTCTGTCTTCCTTCTTCTCTGTAAGCTCTTGCTGCACGTGTTTTCTTTACTGCTGTACCTTCTGAGCTCTTACGTCCGAATCCCCAAGGGGTTTTATCCTTCATATCCTGCCATCTCCGTTGTTGCCATCAATGAAAACAACCATCAACACACATTCGTTGCTTGTTCAATATTTGCCAACAAAAAGAAAAGGAGGAGGGGGCATGTCCTCGTTGCAGGTAGACTTTGTAAGATCATGGAACTAAATTGAATATATGATGCAGAAGAAATTTTTGAATTGTTTATGAAAAGATTCTAATTGGTTGTGATATGAGTTATGTCTTCTCTCATAGTGTGTGTTTCTTGTGTTCTTAAAATTCCATTTGAAAGTTCATCTTTTAAATTGGAGAGTTAAAAGTCTAGAATTCATCTGATGATGCTCTAGACTTAGAAATTTAAATTCATGTGATTCTCTTCTCAACTATTTAAGAATTCATTTTAATATGCTCTGAAGCAGTTATGTGTTTTCCTTTTTCTTCTTTTGCCATGCAAATTTCAATTTGAAAACTCAAACTCATTGCTTCACTTATCCTTTCTCCTCTAGATAAGTTCTAATGACCTACCACTGCATTATTTATTTATGAATACATAGCCCAAATGTTACCCCACACTTCTTCAGCAACTTCATAATACCCCCCAAAACAAACCAAATCTAGCCAATGATTTCCAAATAAATATCAAGTGACATGAGAGAGCCCTCTCTAAGTTGAGCAAGCTAGTGCCGAGCTCTAAAGCTAGTTGATACAGTTACCTCTGTCGTTTGTCTATCTACCGGACAAAATTTACAGAGTGATAATAGGTTGGGTGGGTAGACATTGCTACTTTGCTTTCTTCATATGTTATGCTTATAGCGTTTACACATGTTATATCGTTTAAGGTATCGATGACAATGAATCATAACCTAGATGTGATGTTTATATTGATTTAAGAACAAAAAAAAATGATAACTTCTTCGTCGTGTTTAATACTTTTGTTGTGGTATGGAAGGGTCCATTACAGAGTCATTGTCAATACTTCTTTAAGTATTTGAAATACTTTCTAAGATCATTTCATCCACACAAATTTTGTATTCTTTTTTGTAACTCGGTAATATGATTAACAATATTTGAAAAAAAAACCCACAAATATTTTATAGTATCCAACCAAAGCCATAAAACTATGTACTTACATTATTAGGCACCTATCATTCTATAATAGCATGTATATTTTCTAGATTCATTGCATTTCCTTATCCTAAAATTATATGTCATAAATAATGAATCTTTGATTCATAAAACAAACACTTACAAAGTTTAGCATACAATTTGTCCTCTCCAAGGAATTGCAACAATATCCTTAAATGTTATTCATGCTCCTCTAATATTTTGGAATATATCATAATATCATTCAACACTTTCATGAACTTATCAAGATATTGTCAAAACACTCCATTCATTAAGCTCATAAATACACTAGGTGCATTCATTAGTCCAAAGTGCACCACTACAAATTCATCATGACCAAAATGTAGCTTAAATGTCATCTTAGGAATATCCTCTTCTCTTATTTTTAATCAAAGTATCCATACCATAAATAAATTTTAAGAAAAATTGTTTCCCCTTTCATTTGATTGAATAGATCATCAATTATAGGAAAGGGGTATTGATTTCTTATTGCATATTTGTTTAATTATATATAATCAAAACACTCTCCACAATCCATCCTTGTTCTTTACAAATTGTTAAGTTTTAAATGTTGTTATTAGGTTATTTTCAATTTACTAGAGCATTCAATGCATTTCCAAAATAATGACATAAGGAGGATCATTGAAAGAAATACAATCACAAGGTACACAAAATTTTATCCTAGGAAACCCTCATGGGGGAGAAAACCTAGAAAACACGTCCTCAATAATAGACTTCCAATACAATTCCAAGACTAAGACCAAACCACTAAGAATAAAATAGGACTAAGCATGTGCCTCTCTTCTCCTTCTTCTTACAACTGCATCTTCTTTCAAAAGATGCGCACTAGAAGTGTGAGTGAGTGAGTGAACAAATGAGGTGCTATCCTCACTTATAAATACTTGTTTAGGAGGTGCTAGGGTTATGTCTCTTCACTTAGTAGGTCTGACTTCTTCCAAGAATGGTTAAAACCACTTTATAAAACCTAGAGACCGACTTTAAAAATACCACCATATAAATATGGTTTGACCAATCCACAAAAGGGGATTTGGTCTTATAAAAGACATGAAATGATCAATCCACAAAAGGGGATTTGATCTATAAGATAATACCTTAAATATAATTAGAATATTCTTTGAAGTTACAATATTTAAACACTCCCCCTTAACGATAAGGCTGGTCTACTGACATAACCCAATACAATAGCATCATGAGAGAGAGAGGCCAACAACAACATCAGCATATGGAACATTGACTTGCATATCTACAAATCATCGGAAGTTTTTCTCATCATAAATTTCATCATCGTTCACAACATGGAGTTGGAGTATCATCATCATCATCATCTGCATGAAGATGAAACATCAAAATCAATTATCATAACACTAAAGAAACAATATCACCAATCTAAGGTTGGTACACCATCATCAACAGCATGAGGCTGATACAACAACATCATCAATAGCATGAGGCTGAAACAACAATATCATCAACATGAGGTTGAGACAACAACATCATCAAAATGAGGCTACGACAACATCATCATCATCATATGGAAACATAATGAGGCAGGTGCAACAACAAAAATTTGTGGTACTCTGACAGACCATCCTTACCAAACCTTCGATATCTTCCGAGGAATCATAATATTCCCTAGGATATAAAATCCTAACAAGATACCACACGGTACTCTGACAGATTGTCCTTACCGGACCTTTGGGATCTTCCCAGGAATCAAAAGATTCCCTTGGATATAAAATCCTAACAGAGCTACCACTATTGACCATAGTTGGTATATACATGCACAGGTACTCTGACAAACCGTCGGTACTGGACCTTCAGGATATTCCCAGGGATGATCAATCCCCTAGGATATAAAATCCTAATGGAGCTACTCATTGTTGGTCAGGATACCATAGTATCATCAACATCACTCCCCCTTTCGAGGGAGATCCTTTCATACAACACCAAGCTTGTCTTGAAGGTACTCAAACTTCACACAAGAAAGAAGCTTGGTAAAAACATCGTCAACATTCTCATTTGTTCCAACATATTGGATCTTTACAGCTCCCCTCTGCACCATATCACGAATGTAGTTATATCATATCTCTATGTGCTTCGACTTATCATGGAACACTGGGTTCTCCATCATATTTATACAACTCTGGTTATCACATAGAATCACAGTGGATTCCATCTCCAGATTGAACAAACCTGTCAACAAATTTTGAAGCAATATGGATTCACAACTGGTGGAACATGTTGCAATGCATTCCTCTCCTGTCGTGCTGAGAGCAATACTATATTTCTTCTTGATTTTCCATGAAGTCATGGTTGACCCCAGACTGGAAAAACATCATGAAGTTCTCTTTCTATCAGAAGAACTTCCAGCCCAATCTGAATTAGTATAACCATACAGTCTGAAGTCATGATCTTTAGTATAATAGAGACCATAATCCAATGTACCCTTAAGGTATTTCATCACATGCTTCATACCTACAAGGTGAACATGTCTGGGCTCTACCAAATACTAACTCAAGGTATTCACAGCAAAGCATATATCTGGCCTGATATTCATCAGATACATCAACGAACCAATAATATTTCTATATAGAGTATCATCAACCAATTCTGACGAAGACCAGGAGCTTCAAATTTGTTTCCATGGGTGTGTTCATGGATTTACATTTCAACATGTCAAATCTCTTCAATATTTCAACTACACACTTCCCTTGGTTAATGAAAATCTTCTCTGGGCTCTTCCAAACTTCAAGACCTAAGAAATCATGCATCAAGCCTAGGCATTTCATCTCAAACTCTGTAGTGATCTTCTTCTTACAATCGATGATGATTTTTTCTTCTCCTATTAATAATAAGTCATACACATACAACAACAATATAATTGGCTCAGCATTCATAAACTTAAATTAAAGGTTAGAATCATATTTACTCTTGGTAAATACCAATCTCGTTAGGAAACTATGAAATCTTCCATACCAAGCTCTAGGACCTTGCTTCAACCCATACAGAGTTTTATTCAACTTGCAGATATGAGTCTTTCTATCTTCAACTTCAAACCCTTGTGGTTGTTCTATATACACTTCTTCTTCAATAACACCATTTAAGAATGTTGTTTTCACATCCATATGGTGTAACTTCCACTTCATTTTGGATTCAAGAGCTAAGATGGTTCTAATAGAAGTGTATCTAGCTACAGGAGCAAACATCTCTTCATAATCAATACCTTCCTTTTGAGAAAAACCACGAGCCACAAATCTTGATTTATGTTTTTCAATAATTTCGATTGCTGCATGTTTTATCTTGTATGTCCACTTGGAAGATACCACATATTTTTTTCGTGGTATGTGAACTACTTCCCATACATCATTCTTTATAATGGAATGGTATTCTCTTATCATGGAATCCACCCATTATTTCTTTTGAATGGATTCTTCAAAGCAAGTAGGTTCTTTTTCTATGAGATCATACATCAACGCCATATAACTGGAGACTGGCTTAGGTTTCTTGTTTTGTCTCGTGGTTCCTTTTGTTGAACCGTACTTCTCTCCATATTAAATAAGTTCCCTTTCCTAGGTTGGCTTTCTCTTGTGAGAGATCTTCATCTGGGGAGGTTCTTGAGATTCTATAATATCGTGATCTTCTAGAATCTCATGATCAGGGATAACTGTAATTTCCTTCACAGGTTCTGCAACTCTGGAAGCTACAGGTTCTTCTTCATATACATCTTCAAGTTGGCATTTCCTTGATATTTTGAGTGTTTCATATTCATCAAAGGTTACATCTTTGTTTATCTCAATATGATGGTAACCTAGTATGTAATTCTGAAGGCCTTAGAAGCCTACAGTCTCCAACAAATATTCCCTTCTTTCCTAAAGGATCCATCTTAGTTCTCCTTTATTTAGGAATGTGTAAAAATACTGGACAACCAAATATTTTTAGATGGATTACTTCTAACTTATTTCCGGTGAACATTTATTTCGGATAATTTATTTTGGACATAAATTGTTGTTCTTGTTGCTTCAGCCCATAAGTGCATTGGAATATCTTAGTCATGAATCATAGTCTTCACTGCTTCCATAATTGTTCTATTGTTTCTTTCTGCTACACCATTTTGTTGAGAATTATAGGGAGTGGTGAGATCCCTCTTAATCCAGACATCTTTACAAAATATTCCAAATTCATTTGAGGTGTACTCTCCTCCATTATTTGACCTGAGTATCTTGATTTTTCTTTCAGAGAGGTTTTCTACAAAGGCTTTGAATTCCTTTAACTTTCTCAGTACTTCATCTTTTGATTTCAAGAAATAAACCCAAGTTTTATGAGAGTAATCTTCAACAAATGATACATAGTATACATAGCCACTTAGAGAGGTTGATGGAATTGGACCACATACATATGAGTGGATGAGCTCTAAGATTCCTTCTACTTTACTGTCTCTCTTTAGGAAAGGATTCTTTATGATCTTTCATTTGTGCACATCCCTTACATACACCTTCATGATCAACCTTAAATTGTGGTAAACCTGTAACTATCTTTCTTAAATATGGTAAGGTTTTGTAGTTGATGTGAGCTAGTCTTCTATGCTAAATTTCATAAGGAATCTCTATGGAGTGAGTCAAGGCTGCATCTGAGTGACCTTTTAACTTGTCACCTTCTTCTGTTCCAATAACAATTGCATATTCTATGGTTCTTCCTTTAGTCCACATAAGAACTTCACCATCTATGATTGCAAACCTGAAACTTTTATTATCTAGAGATGAGATAGAAAGTAAGTTCTTTGTCAAACCTGGTACATAAAGTACATCCTTCATTCTCATCAGAGTCCCTAAATCAAGTTTGTAGGTGGATTCTCCCATTCCTTTGATAGGGTATTGATAATTATATCCAAGTGAAACTTTATGGGGGAAATCATTTTCTGTAAGACTAGAGCGAATGTATTTCTGACATGTCATGTTCTTTGAGGCACCACTATCTATGAACCAAGTATCCTCTCCAGGTGTCACAGATCTTAAGAGGGCGGGGAATAAAACATAATCTCCAATCTCTTCTTTATTCAACTTCTTGAGTGGCTCATCATATTCAACTACATGGGCATGATGTCTTTTGTTATTTCTCTTCTTTTATTCTTTCCTTCTGGCAAGACAATTCTTAGCAATATGTCACATCTTATCACAATGATAACATTGATAAGAGGAGAAATCTTTTTCCTTTCTTTGACCCTTATGCTATTTATGGAATCTCTTTGGAGGGTGAGATTCTTTATGGAAGTGGGAGAATCTATTTTGGGAGTGACATTATTTATAAAGGTGGGTCTCCTTTTGGAAATAAGACATGTCCTTTCCTCCTTTAGCATGAGTAGCTAGGGATTGATAATCATCCCTTAATAGTATGGCTTCTCGGTTGGCTACTCTTGCTTCTTCTTGAACACATTCTTCCCACAGACTGACAAATTGGATTTTTTGTTTTCTTGCACAGATAGTTTGGATGAAGGCACCCCAAGGTCTTGTGAGACCATTAAGATTTGTCATGATGAGTTCATCTTCATCCAAGTTTTATCCAATTTATTCTAACTGTTCCTTGAATTGAGTAACCCTAGAGAAATAGTCTTGAATTGTTTCTCCTTTCTACATCTTTGTATTCTTGAGTTGGGTTCTCAAGTTCATCATCTAGTTGATGTTATTTCCTTCATACATTCTAGTTAGGGTATCAAACATCTCTTTTGGAGTATTCTTATAAGACACTTGAGGGATCAAGTGGTAATTAATGGAATCTGCAATTATCCTTTTGTCCATAATCATATCCTTTTTGTACTTCTCTTTAGTTGCTTCTTCTTCAAGTTCTGATACATTTTATTCTATGAATTTTGCAAGCTCATTCTCTTCAAGAATTAGTCCAATTTTGTATTTCCAAGAACGAAAATTTTCCACACCTTCTAACTTGTCAACAAGCTTGGTTCTTGCAGACATCTCGACCTGGAAATAGGAAAATGACCAAAAAATGAAAGTTCTTAGAAAATGAATATGAACTTACCAGAAGATGCGATGGGTGGGGAAAGTTGGCTAGAGCTTATTGTTTCCAAAAATTCCAATTTTTACCCCTTGAAATTTGACCTGTGCAAATCTGGACTAGTACTTCTGGTACTGGTTCTAGTTTCTTGGTTTTATGGTACTAATAAAAACTAGGCTTTGACTTTTTGGACAGTCTGGCCATTGAAAAGGTGTGCTCAATCTGCCAAAGGATGCGCTAGGGTAGGGTGTGCTTTCCTGATTTTCCAATACAATGCCAAGACTAAGACCAAACCATCAAGAATAAACTATGATTGAGCATGCGCCTCTCTTCTCCTTCTTCTTGCAACTACATCTTCCTTCAAAATATGTGCACTAGAAGTGTGAGTGAGTCAGTGAACAAATGAGGCACCATCCTCACTTATAAATACTTGTTGAGGAGGTGCTAGGGTTATGTCTCTTCACTTAGTAGGGTCGACTTATTCCAAGAGTAGCTAAAACCACTTTATAAACCCTAGGGGCCCACTTTACAAATACCACCATGTAAATATGGTTTGACCAATCCACAAAATGGGATTTGGTCTTATACAAGATCTGACATGATCGATCCACACAAGGGGATTTGATCTATAAGATAATAAATCAAATATAATTATAATATTCTTCGAAGTTAAAAATGTTTCAACACAAATATCATTGGCACTCCCCACAATGATATACTCGGATGAATAAATCCCAAGTCTAAGAGTTTGTGGACTTGCATTTTCAACTCTCAAAACTTTGTAGTCGTTGGGGGGTAAGGATCCTTTGTGATAGATTCTGCTCTCGATTTGAATTCAATTGTGAACTGTATCTTTCTCTTAGGTGGTAATCTATTTAATTATTATAGAAACACATCCAAGAATTTAGGTAACATGGGATACTACTCTACATTTATCATATCCTCTTTCTTATTCATAACAAATAAAACATACAACTTGCATCATTTCCTCAAACTTTTGTTTAATTAACACTTTGAAATAAATCTTAATGATATGTATTTATTCACCCAATGATTTTTTTATGTCCCAAATTGATGCAACCCCCCTCCCCTCCAAGGGGTTACGTGACCTTGTGGTCTAGGATCATTGAATTCACTAAGTCAAATCAGCTCTATGGGCCCATGTTGGAACCCAAAACCACTATACATAGGCCCCCTCCTTATGGGACCTCGGGATATTACCTGGGGATAAATCCTAAAGGCACTTTGGACTTCAGGCTTCAGTCATTCTCACTTCACACTGCATCCAAATCTTTCGGATTCACTATCCTTCAAAACCACGAAAACGGGATCGATGGTCCTTGTTCCTCATCAAGATCAATGGCCCAGTCTCTTTCTTCGGAATTTGGGATTTGGCCGAATCCGCATGCACACTCCACAAATCGTTAGAAGTGGTTTTCCAATGGAGTGAACCTCCATCCTCCATGCGTCCCCTCGGAGATCAATGGTCCATGCTCCTCTTTGGGATCAATGGTCTGCAGTAACTTCAAGCTTCGGTGCTTTGGGTAATTCTGAACATCCTCTCCAAAAAACCTCTGGAGTTCTAACTAAATATCCATATTAGCAGATCTTTTCGACGTGTCCTCCTGATCCGACAGTTCATATCAACTCCACACTTCGCCCTTCGAGAGTTTTCAGCTCCTCGCTTCTCTTCTACTCTCTGGAGTGTTCAACCTTTGGAGTGAGGGACATTCTTCCACGTACCCTTATGGATCCGACAATCCATATCACTTCTCTCTTCACGACTTCGCGAAGTTATCTCTCCTCTCCACACAAATATTCTGGAGCTCTTCCTCACAAACTCCCTCCGAACAATGGATAGTTCTGACTGGCTTCAAAAATTCATCTATCCTTCTCACCTATGCACTTTAAAAGGATTTAAAGTGCATGCACTTACCTGGATCAGACAGCTATCAATCCATGTACTCAGATCTGATTGTTGGGATCTTCTCTCCTCCTTCGTGCGCTCCTCGTTCGTCATGGACCCTGATCTGACGGTCTAGATCGCTTCTAATAGTAGATATGATGGTTTTTGTTTCTCTTCCTCCTGATCTTGTTTGTGACTCGGACCCCAAAGTGTCTCAGCCTTCTGCTCCTCTCTGCTGGAAATTTGTGCACAAAGGCACTATCTCCCTGAACTTTGTAAAGTTGAAATACTTTAACTCTGGCACACTCCTTGTTCTCTCCCTTTCGAATTGTTTTCAGCACTTTGATGAAGTGTGAACACGTCCTGACACTTCTCCCACAGTCTATAACTCAGACTGTCTCTGCCTCTTGTACTCCTTGCATAGGCCTTTATGTGCATGATGGCACTAACTCTCTTAAGATTTGAACTTGCTCAAGTTTCCTATGGATATCGGCCCTTTTTTTCTCCTTCAAAGAAACTCTGGTGCCCTCCTGGAAATCTTTCTCCCAGAAATCGAATTAGAGTTCTCACACACTCCTTGCACTCGACTGAACCCTCTGATAGCTTCATAATTTCAACACTTTATATAAGTGTTAGCCTGGTGCACTCCTTGTGCATGTATTCCTCCTGCTTCCTGAAATCCTCCAATTTCACTGATGCATCTCCTGCATCCTCTCAATGCACACTTGCAGAGCTCTCCTACAGAGTGTTCAACAAATTTATTTCCTTCAACTTCTCCAACACTTCATAATGGTGTTGGCTCTATGCACTCTTTGCACTCGCTCAAAGTACTCCTGGTTGATCATTTCCTTCAGAGTGTTCAACAACTATGAATTCTCTCTCCTATCTATTTACTAGAGTGTTCAATAACTCTGGGGTGTCTTATCCTTAACACTTCTCTTCTCTCTAAACTCAAAACAAAGTTCACTTATGCACACTTGCACATGCTCAATGCCCTCCTGGCAAAGTCTCTCAGAGTATTCAACAACTCTGGTTGTTCTTTCTCCTACACAAAACTTTCCCCCCCCCAAGGTGTTCAATAACATTGAGGCTCCTCCTAAGTCTGAGACTATCCTGGTGTGCCCACCTGGAATGTTCTCCTTTGAACTTGAAGCGGATTTCAGATACGCACTCCTTGTGTTGGCTCACAGAGTTTCCAATACCCTGTTGTGCACTCCTTGCACAACCTAAAGAACCCAAAAATATTTTAATAACTCTTATTGATTGAGAATTTTATCTATCCCTACAGATGGAAACCTATCATGAACATATACATCATAAATAAACATAAACAAACACATAGATAATCATTCATCAAATACAAAAATTCATATAAAACTCATAAACAAGGAAATTTGTTCTCTTTTCATTAATTTGAATGTCAATTTACAATGTGTGTGATCTTGGACTGCAGTAGAGTCTCAACTCTCTCCTCTCCTTAGATTACAATGATTTTTTTCTCTCTCCTTTCAACAACAACCACCTCTATTTGGCATATAATACAAAGCTTTATACAAGAGTGGATCATTGAGCCTTGCCCTCCAACTACTCTAGTGGTGTCTAATCAACATTTACAGTGCCTAACTACTGAGGCTTATTACATTGAATGAACATCAACATTTTAGATCTGAGGCATTGCTCAAGATCTGTCCAACTCAGGCCTATTAAAGGAAATCACATCTACAGCCTATAAAAAGGCATCAACTCGGCTCTTCTAACCTTACAACATTTAATTTTCTTTTAATTACATTTAAATTTTAAAATTGAGGGTAAAATGAGAGGGTTGTCATCTCTCCCCTCCTTAAATTCACGTTGTTGTGTTGGATAGATGGCTCTTTTATGAGGTGGAGAGATGATCCTGCATCATACTCCGCTACTGGGAAAATCATGAGCTCCTCTACTCCAGTGTTGAAATCTATCTGGATCCCAAACTCTCCTTTGGATATGTCATCCTCCTCCTTTGCTTTGCTGCTACTATTTCTTCCCTGATTCTCTTGTAAGTCCTCCTCTGTTCAGCTTCCTCCTATTGACAACTTCTTGTGCTGACCTCAACATCAGCCTCCTTACCTCATGTATCACCTCTTTCATCTTCTCTATTAGTTGGCTTCTCTGCAGCCTACCCTTCTATTGCATCTCCTCATGCTAATCAAAGGGAAGATCAACCTGATCTCCCATGATGCCTCTCTCTCTTATGGCATTGGCTTGACACTCTGTTGTAGATTCCTTTTCTGCAAGCTTATCATTGATTTATTGCGCAACTTCCTCCTATGACAGATTGACTTCTACTAACTCCTGTTATGTTGGTTCCTCTCCATCTTCTCCCCAGACTGGAATTCTCCTTCATCTATTTCCAACCTGTACTTTTGGATGTGGTGTCTTTTCACTATCACCCTTCTCTCCATGGATTTCAATTCTTTGTACAACTCAGTAAATTCCATGTTGTTTGCTTCCTATTCTGCTGTAGGATCCAGTGTTGCAATCATCTCCTGTTCATCTTCCTGGCTGAAATGTTCGAGCAATTATGTTGAATGCTTTTCTCCTTCAATCTACATGATTGTATCCTAGTAGCCATCTTCTAGTTCTATATCATCCAACCAATCCTCCAGCATCTCCAACTCTTTCTCCCATGGAGTGAGCAACCCAACTGCATGCGGGATAGACATCAGTGTATGCTCCTTCTCCTCCTTAATGACACTCATAGTTTCCTATCATTATGTTTCCTCTGCAACACATATGCTAGCCTCAATTTGAAAAGTTGGAAGGAATATCTTAATTCCCCCAATGATCAGAATAATCCTATGATCCTCCTTTGTCAGCACTCCTTGTTGATCTGAACTCTCATCTAAGTTCTTGAGGCTTTCAAATAGTCTTCTCTCTTCTCCCTTGCCCACTTAGAAAATTGGGACTTCTTTCCTTCCCTCCTGGAAGCTCATGAGATCTTCAACTGATGTCTGCTCATTTCCCACCTAGCAATCTGAAAATTCACCTATGCCCTCCTGGAAGTCTATGAGATCTTCAGATGATCTCACTTTATTTCCCACCTGGAAATTTGAAAGTTCACCACTGCCCTCCTAGCAATCCACAAGATCTCTTATTGATCTCTTCTCCTCCTCATCACGGAGGCTCTCTCCAACATCTGGCTTGCAAATGAAAACCTGCTTCTCTGTGTCACTAAGGGTTTCAACATGCCTCAGCCACATTCTCAACACATGTTATTGCCTTTTGGCCAACAAGTTTTGAACAAGCCACTTTACTTTCTGCTTCATTGGACATTCAAACCTCCAGCGTACCTATGACTCCTATTGCATCTTCAGTGCTAGCCTGTCGAGCTCCATTCTGATATCCTCAAGCTCTTTGTCCATTTATTCCTTTATTTTCTACTGAACGTCTCCTTCTCGACCTCTCCCATGGTATTTAGTAGCCATTTTCACCTCTTCCCGCCCTCCTAGAATTTGTGGATTACCCTGCGTACCTGGGACTCATGTTGCATCTTCAATGCTAGCCTGTCGAGCTGCATTCTTATTTCCTCAAGCTCTCTGTCCATTTATGACTTGATTTTCTACTGACGGTCTCCTTATTGACCTCTCCTATGGCCTTCAATAACCATTTTCACCTCTTCCTTCCCTCCTGGAAAGTCTGTGGATTACCCTGCAACTGAGAGCACCTCCATCTTCTCCTGCATCCCACATGGCTGTCAAATTTCTGCTGCCTACTTAAAAATAGATCTCCATGCATAGAGCTTCAACACTCTTTCTTCTCCTTCACCTAATGTCTACAAGATAAATTTAGCTTCTGATACCATTTGATGTTACCAGACTATCTCCTCTTTCCTTTTCCTATTTCCTACAAGAAAAATCAAGATTTGATACCACTTGATGCAGTCCCCCTCCCTCCCATGGGCTGCATGATCTCCTATTATAGGATCGTTCAATTCGTTGAGTCGAATCGGCTCTCCAAGCCCCTACTAGAACCCAAAACCACTATACACAGGCCCCCTCCTTATGCGACCTCGGTCTATGACTCAGGGCTAAATCCTAATGGTGCTTCGGACTTCAGGCTTCAACCTTTCTCACTTCACACTGCGTCCAAATCTTATGGAGTCACTATCCTATGAAAGCATGGAAACAAGATCAACGATACTCGTTCCTTGTCGAGATTGACGACTTAGTATCTCTCTTCGGAATTTTAGCTTTGGTCGAATATGAATGCACTCCACAAATCCTTCGAAGTGGTTTTCCAATGGAGTGAACCTTCGTCGTCCACGCATTCCCTTGCAGATCAATGATCCATGCTCTTATTTGGGATCAATGGCCTACAGAAACTTTGGGCTCTTACACTTCGAGTAATTATGGACCTCCTCTCCACAAAAACTTGAGAGTGATAAATCTTCAGACTAGCATATATGTGCCGCGTGTCCTCTCGATCCAACGGTTCATATCGGCTCCACACTTCGCCCTTCAGGATTTTTCGGCTCCTTGCTTCTCTGCTACTCTCCATAATGTTCGATCTCTGGAGTGAGGGATATTCTGCCACGTACCCTTCTAGATTTTATGGTCCAGATCGCTTTTCTCTTCGCGACTTCAAAAATTTAGCTCTCTTCTCCACACTAATCTTTCATAGCTCTTCTTCATGAACTTCCTAATCTTTCGTCACCTATCCCTCCTAAAAATGGATGGTTCCGACTAGATTCAAAATTTCATAACTTCAACTATCCCGCTCACCTGTGCACTTTAAAAAGATTTAAATCTCATGCACTTACCTCGATCAGACGATTTTCAATCCACGTGGTCAGATCCTACGGTCGGGATATGCTCTCCTCCTCCACACGCCCCTCCTTCATCCTAGACCCTGATTTGATGGTCCATATCGCTTCCAACAACAGACATAACAGTTTTTGTTTCTCTTCCTTCTGAGCTTATCTGTGGCTCGAACCCTGAAGTGTCTCGGCCTTCTATTCCTCTCTCCTAGAATTTTGTGTGAAAAGGCACTATCCCCCCTGACTCTGTAAAGTTGAAATACTTTACCTCTAGCACACTCCTTGTGCTCTCCCTTCTGAGTTGTGTTCAACACTTTGATGAAGTGTGAACGTGAGATGGCACTTCTCCCACAGTCTAGAATTCAGGTTGTCTTTGCCTCCTGCACTCCCTGCATAGGCCTTTTTGTGCACGACGGAACTAACTCTCTTGAGATTTGAACTTGCTCAACTTTCCTAAGGGTATCGGCCCTTTTTTTCTCCTTCAAAGAAACTCTGGTGCCCTACTGGCAATCTTTCTCCCAGAACTCGAATTAGAGTTCTCGCGCACTCCTTGCACTCGACTGAGCCTTCAGGTGGATTCAGACTTTCAACACTTTATCTAAGTGTTGGCCTAGTGCACTCCTTGTGCAGGTCTTCCTACTACTTCATGAAATCCTTCAGGTTCACTAATGCATCTCTTGCATCCTCTCAATGCACACTTGCAGAGCTCTCCTACAGAGTGTTCAACAACTATGTTTCCTTCAACTTCTCCAACACTTCAGAATGGTGTTGGCTATGTGCACTCTTTGCACTCTCCCAAAGAACTCCTGTTTGATCCTTTCCTTCAAAGTGTTCAACAACTCTAAAGTCTCCCTCCTATCTATTTACCAGAGTGTTCAGTAACTCTAGGGTGTATTCTCCTTGAAACTTCTCTTCTCTCTAAACTCAAAATAGAATTCACTTGTGCACACTTGCACCTGCTCAATGCCCTCCTGGAAGAGTCTCTCAGAGTATTCAGCAACTCTAGTTGTGCTTTCTCCTACACAGAATTTCCCCTCCAAGGTGTTCAGTAACCTTGAGGCTCCTCCTGAGTCTCAGACTATCCCGGTGTGCTCACCTAGCACATTCGAAGCAGAGTTCAGATACACACTCCTTGTGTTGGCTGACAGAGTTTCCAATACCTTGTTGTGCACTCCTTGCATAGCCTAAAGAACCTAGAAATAACTCAATAACTCTCACAGATTGAGAATTTTGTCTATCACTGCATATGGAAACCTATCATGCACATTTACAGCATAAATAAACATAAACACACACACAGATAATCCGTCATCAAATACATAAACGCACAGAAAACTCATAAACAGGGAAATATGTTCTCTTTTCATTGATCTTAATGTCAATTTACAATGTGAGTGAGCTCGAACTGCAACAGAGTCTCGGCTCTCTCCTCTCCTTGGATTACAATGATTTTTCTCTCTCTCCTTTCAACACCAACCACCTCTATTGGGAATATAATACAAAGATTTATACAAGAGGGGCTCCTCGAGCCTTTCCCTCCAACTACTCTAGTGGTGTCTAATCACTATTTACAACGCATGACTATTGAGGCTTATTACATTGAATTAACATCAACATTTCAAATCCGAGGCGTTGCTCAAGATCTATCCAACTTAGGCCTATTAAAGGCAATTACATTACAACCTGTACGAAGGCATCAACTCAGCTCTTCCAGCCTTACAACATTTAATTTTCTTTTAATTACATTTAAGTTTTAAAATCGAGGGTAAAATGAGAGGGTTGGCACCTCTCCCCTCCTTAAATGTGCATTGATGTGTTGGATAGTTGGCGCTTTGCTGAGGTGGAGCGATGCTCATGTATCACAAATCGTCTATGAAGTAAATCTTATTTTCTTTATAATCTAATACTACTTCATTAATTTCTAACAAATCCATATTATAACTACATCATAGTATTCCAAGGGAGTTGAATATAGTAATTCTTATATTACGCATACACTAAGGTCAAGCTCACAATCTTTAACCAATTGTCCTACTCCTTTCTTAAATCTAGAGGCAATTTTACTTGGTTGGAATCCTCTTGATCAATTACCATCATTTTTTATATTAATAATGCATTATGAGAAACAAAATTTTATGTTACTCCTAGATCCCTTTTTTTTATATGTGGTTCACAACACCGAAGATTGGTGCTTGCTATGTCCACGAAATCCCCTGCCCCCCTAAAATCCGCGAGAGAAAATGGGAAGGCCAATCATTTTTGGAATATTGGAGGCTCAACAACAAGAGCATCATATAGACCCATTTAATGGCATCACATGTCGCTTAAAAGGAATTGAACCGAGTGGGGAGGGTAGCAACCATTCCGCCCAAACACCCAAGCTACATCCAATGGACCTGTTACTCCTAGATCTATTAATAATGAAAACGTTATACCATTTATCTTACCTGATGCCTCAAATATTGTATATTGATGCTTAGCTTGATGATTATTCATTGTTGCATGGATCTTGTGGGATTTTCCCTTATCATCTACAATAGTTTGGCTCTGCTCGCAACAAACTCCTCTCTATGCATGTGGACATCATTTCCTCAAACTTTTCTTCAATTGGAACTCTGAAATAAATCTTAATGATACTCCTTTATTCATCCATACTAATATTCTTTTATGTCCCAAATCATCTATGAAGTAAATATACTTGTATTTACAATCTAACACTACTTCATGACTTTCTAACCAGTCCATACCTATAACTAGATCATAGGATCCCAAGGTAGTTGAATACACCAAGGTAAATATCACAATATTTCATCGATTATCCTACTCATTTGTTAACTATAGAGGCCCCTTCTACTTGGTTGGCATCCTCTTGATCAATTACCATCATTTTTTATCGTAGTAATACATTATGAGAAATGAAATTTTATGTTACTCCTAAATCTATTAATAATGATAAAAAAATATATCATTTATCTTATTGTAGCATGATGTCTCGAATGCTCACATATATGTCAGCATGGTAGACTAATGTTCATCATGATGGTTATTCATTAATGCATGGATCATGTGAAATTTTCCCTTGTCACCTACAATATTTTAGTTATACTCTTAACTAGCTTCTCTCTATGCATGTGGACAATCCATTTACAAATATAGCTCTCCACTAAGGAAAATTTTAAGAATCATTTTTAAATGTATAAATATAATATATGATCAAATTCCCATGACATGTTAGAAAATTTGAAAATTATTTAAATCAACAATACAATATATATATAATTTATGAAAAATATTTCATTGAATAATAAGATCTTGCAAATTCTTAAAAAATCTTTCAATAGATTATGAAAAATCATGGTCTTGACAAATATTTCATTAAATGTCACTTCCACAATATCATAAGCTCAAACTTACCATCCCTTCATGAAATTTTATAAAATATTAAAACAAAGGATTGTATTAAAAATCACATATAAGGACAAAACTGAGATTGAAAGAGTGTTAGAAGATGACTATCAAAGGAAAAGGAGATATATGTTGGAATTAAAAACCAATGTAAAAAAATATTAAAGATATCAAAAAGATTATTTTAATCAATAGAAAGAAATATAGAAAAAATATTCAAAATTAAACCCAAAATAAAATAGGGCATTGTATACCAAGAGGAGAAGTTTAGATGAGACAACATTGAGTCACAATGTTTGGGAAAAGGATAAGACAATTAACACATGGTGGGAAATGTAAAAATGTGAGAGCAAGCCATAATTTGAATAGAAAAATGAATATCCAACATAGACAACGCATAAATGAAATTGGATGTCAAATCAAAGAGTTCAAAATCTATCACTTGTTAAAAAAAAAAAAAAAAACGCTAGTAAATGGGAATTGAATAAACAAACGGTGAAGCAATTACACACATGAATAGATGGACAAGTAAAAGTAATTACACATATGAAAATATGTACAAGGAAAAATATCTCATACATGGCTATGCCATCAAAAACCATTCAAGCATATGTAAGGTGTAGAAGATTAAAAATTCCAATCAATAAGTAATTACAAAGAAATGAATAATTATTAAAAAAAATAATAACTATATAAAAAAACAAAGAGATCTTATCAATCGATTCGTAAGAGCACACATAGCGCACATTTCCAATCAATAAATAGTTTTGATGCTCAAACATGATAAAAAATAATGAATAGTTATATAAAAAAACAAGGGGATCTATCAAAATGATTGGTAATAACACACTTTTTCTATTGAAGTGCAACTAATCCAAAGATAATTTAAGTGGTTTTGTAAAAATTGAGATGGCCACAATACCACATTTAGCACATAATGATTGCATGCATCTTTTATATTTATTTTTTTAAAGTTCATATTTAAGAAAAGTTTTAATAAAAATAAATAGCATTGTTTTATTTTTTTAATGTAAGTTAAAAGGAGAACTTCTATTACTTCACAAAATATAGTACAAAAATAGTGGAACCAGGGGGGCTTACCTCAAAGGGAAACCAGGCCTCTAAATCTTGTACACGTAGTTTCATTATTGTATATGGGATAGACGAGAGAATATCTATCGAATAACAAACCATGAACCCGCGACGACGAGAATTATCATTATTAGAAATTCTTTGATCCACACCAACAAAAAAAAGGAAAACTGAAAATGAACTAACATATACTCGACCCTAAAAAGAGCTTCCTAGAGAGATCCTAGGGTCCTCTGCATTAGACTCTAGATTGAGCTAAGGCGGTTGGTGGGCTCTTTCTTACTTTTTCTTACTTCTACTTGGTAACGGATGACTTTCTATTGTCGGCTCGTCTCCTCTTCATCGTCAATCAGGATCAGGCTATGCAGAGTTCCTAGGGGATAGACAATTTTCTTTCCTCTCTCTCATTGGTCCTGGAAGTGATCTAGTTGGCTAACTCAAAACTTGATACCATGTTGAGAACGACATAAGAGCTCAAATTTTCCTTCCAGGACTTGGACTTCCTAGAGGAGCTCCACATTTTTTCTTTGGGTCTCAATGATCGCCTGATCCACCATAGCTTTGTTCATCCAGTAGGTTTCCACCATCTGGAAGTACTTAGTGTCCATAGTGCGAGGGTTTTCTAGATCAGGAACCCACTTGGTCGCCTCTTGAATTATCTCCTCATCCCTAGTTCTCTATCTTCTAGACAAAACACGATCCTCAACTGCATTGGCGGCCTCAATCTCGTCCAAATCGCAACGGGTTTAGAGTTGTTCCTATGTCGTCACTTATTTTTCTGCTCTAGTAGGGAACTAGGGGGCGCACGAGGATGTTTCTTCCTTATCATGGCGACCTAGATGGCCTCTCTTTTGCTTTTTAATCCAATGTCGAACCATGTTTTTACTCATACTAACTCGAATAATCAAACTGATAGTCATCTTAGGGATGACCTAGAAACAACAATGAAAGGAGAGAAGGACGAAATTATTCTCTCGGCCGATGAATTTAAGGGGGGTGATATAATCATCTTTTATACACGTTGTAGTATTATGGATCTGATGCTATCCTTGGGAATATTTCTCACTGCTATCAATGATGGCAATTATGTTGAATGGGGGTCTAAACTTCATCTTCTAGCCACCAATATTTCTTGTGATATTTTTGTAATGTAACCAACTATAACTAACTTTCCCTTTAGGGCATTCCTTTCTCATCTAGGCATATTGGATATTATTCAACATGAAGAGATTAACCAGTTTCCGGACCATCCTTTCCCAAAGAGTCTCTATTGCATTTGTCCTTTTGTTTTAATGGCCGCATCTTGTCACGCATGTTTCCCAACAAGTTCCCATCTATTGTTTTTTCTCGGATGGTGTGTCCACTACTTGGCGGTTTCTCCTAATCTCCACCATCGAAGTTTGAGCCTCTCTATGCCATCTTTCCAAGGTTCGAACGCCGTGCGAAGGGACCTGTTCACAGGTGTCCTCGCCGACATGTTTTTGGGCCCTCTTCCAATTATTTATTTTGTCTAGGCATCCACGTTGGATATGTCCTTCCATTCCACTTAGCAATGGGTACCCCAGGAGCTAGACCCGTAGTTGCTCGACCAAGTTGACACCTATGTTGGCCATGCAATTGGCTACCGAGTTGTCTTCCCTCCTAATTGTCTCTACTACGATCACTGAAATGGAAGCCATCAAAGTTTCAAGGGAGAAAAAACCATGGATTAGGTGCGAGTTATGTATCATGTTCTCCATCTTTCCCCCATTCATGAGGCACTCTATACCTCTTATTATGAGAAGAGATTCTTCTTCCACCTCTAGTTTTGAGAAGCCTTTCTCCATGGCTATTTCCAGACCTCTCTTGAGGCAAATTAACTCTGTTATGTTTTTATATGTAGTTCCTAGGGGGGAAGTATAGAGGAGAATGGGTTCGCCATGATGGTTTCTGAAGATCCCTCTTGCGCCTGTCGGGGTCGGGTTACCCTTTGAAGCACCGTCAAAATTGAGCTTGATGAACCCTACCTGTGAGGGTTTCCAGTGGTCCCAGACCTTGGCGTGGACCTTCTTTTTTATCTAGGGATCTTATTCATGTTGGAATCCAGTTTCCATCTCTGAGGATCTCTAATTCCAAGGAATGCACCTGGAGGTCTTTCGCAGGCCATTGAATCACTGCAATTGATTTGGTCATATTCCTATAGATAAGCTCCCATAGTTAACTAATGTAAGTCTTTTGTCTTTAAAAAATAGCATATTCCTTTCTTTACTAGCATTCCACATAAGGAGTCCTGGGAAAATATCCCAAAGTTCGTTGATGATGTCATTGTTAAAAGGATTTTCTCTCCAGTGTTCTATGGCTGCCACCACATTTTCATTTTGGAGGTTTGTTTTCCTGAAGTTAGTAGCCCCTATGTCCCATAGTTTTGTGGTGAAGCTACAATTGGTCAAGATATGATCTTGGGTTTCTTTTTTCTCCTTGCAGAGGATGAACCTTAAAGGTCCAATGAACCCTTTCCTGAGAAGCCAATCCCATGTTAGAATTTTTTTGTGGGGCACTAGCCATAGGAAAGGAATTTTTTTTGCTCCAATTGGGTTTGTTTTGTTGAGTTCCCGCCCCTTGTAGAATCTTATAAGCAATTTGGGCTATGAATTATCCATTACCTTGGGGACCCCAGTGGATGATGTCTCCCCTTGCAAGAATATTGATTTGTCTCTCCTGGATCATGTCAGAGATAGAAAGATTAAGATCCTCTTTCCATTGCACTGGCCATTCCTCTTAATGGTTTCGAGGACCTCATGAAGGTGGAGTCCAAGGGGGGTTCGGTTTCCAAAAATGGTGAAGATTCACCCATTCCACCCAGTCAAGGGAATTTCTTAAAGATAAGAACCAGTCATCTCCTCCTAAAGTGGGTAGTTGTTCCCACGCATCATCCCAAAAGAGAGTAGACTTACCATCATGGAATTCCTAGAAACAATGGGCCTAGACCAAATTATGATTCTTCCATCTCTTATTCCAAATCACTGAGCCCATATTGATACCCCTCTGCACAGATTAGGCTTTGGACAGGAATGTGAGGGGTATACTTTGACTTCCAAAGCTTGGCCTAGAGGGTTGCAAGGGGCTTGATCCAACTCCACCAAAGCTTGGCTACCAGTATAGAGTTAGTCATATGAGGGTCCTTGAGACCCAAACCTACTTGAGAGTTTGGCCGACAGAGAGAAATCCAAGCAACTAGGGGCCATTTAGAATTTTTTAAAGGCCCGCCCCAAAGGAATTTTTGTTGAAGGGTCGTCATCTTCTGAAGGTACTTCACGAGTGCTACTAGGAGAGAAATGAGATACATTTGGAGGGAGGAGAGGACCAAGTTGATCAGGAGGACTCTCCTTGGAAACGATAGAGAGCGATGAGTCCAACTTTTCATCTTGGCTTCCATTTTATCTAGAATGGTCTCCCACGATGGGTTGTGGCAGGTTTTTAAGAGCACGGGGGCTCCCAAGTACTTGGATGGGAGAGTCAAGATAGGAAATCCTAGGAGATAGGCTAAGTGATTTTGCATGATATAGGGGGTATTAAAGAAGAGCATATAGGAATTTTCTTGCTTTATGACAGTTCTTCAGGGAAGGTTGAAAAGGTCTAAAAGGGACTTAAATCGAGAAACATATTTAACTGTTGTGGCACCTAACAACAGATTATCATCGACAAATTGAAGATGGGGAAGAGCCTCTTATCCCTCTGTTGGATCCGCCCTTGTTTTTTATAGCCTATCACAATTTTCATTTTTGATTCTTGAAATCTAAAGATGGTTTTCTTTTTCCCTCCGAGATATTGAGACCTCTGAAACTTTGTCACGTGAGCAACGACGATTTTCTACTCTCGAAACAAGTCCTACCTTTCGTAAGAATGTTCCCTCTTTTAGTTCTATTTCAGGATCTCGCAGGTCGGATACTATAATTCATGAGTTCACACATCCCGAGTCACGAAACGACGAAGTCGTTTTAAATTTTCACTCAAGGCAGTAACCAGGGTAAAAATTTTTAACTCATGATTAGACGTCGTTGAGGTTTCGCGCCTCGACGTTCGCCAAGTCCGAATTTTTATTTTTACAGCCCCGAGAGCCGAGAACACGAGGTCCTTTATGAATAACCCATGTCAAGGATCAAAGGCAAAAATCTAACCATGGTAAAAGTTGTTCTTGTCATTTCGCCACTCGGCACTATCTTTTTCGGAAGTTTCAGCTTCTAAACCTCGACTCACGAAGTCACGATGTAATTATAACATGATTAATTAGTCACTTAATTCAAGATTATATTCCCATTAATTAAGTCTTGTTATCGCAATCTTGCGGTTTCGCGACTCGGCGTATAAATCTCCCAGAAACTTATCCTCAAAGCTCTGAGTCGCGATATGGAAAAGGTGATAATTATAAAATTAATCAAGACCCAAATTGTGATTACCTTTAATTAAACCAAAATCGATCCTCGTAGTCTCGAGAGTTGGAGACTCGAATTGTTAAAGGAAAATCCCCGATATGACGAGTAGCGAGATATTAATTACCGTTGGCGAGATTGAAGTAATTAAACTAAATCAAGACACATCCCGTGTCTCGATGCTTCCACGATTCTCGAGAAAGCCTTTTCACTCCATACGCCAACTGACTTTTAAACCACCAAAATTTATGACATTAATGGGGAAATAGGGTAAATCTATGAATATAAGATCGGTTTTTACGGTGAAAATTTAATTCTAAATATGATTGGACAGGTTTGTTTTGAAAGGTACCATTTTTTCAAATATATGTAAGAGTTGTGTTTGATTATCCATTTTTCATAGCACGCAGATCTCATCACTTCTGAGTAAACCAACTTCTGTATGTATACGCAGTTTTATCGCAGAAGAGCTAAAATGAAAGCTTCAGCCATGGCTCCACTGAAAGCAGCAAAGGCGAATGTCGAGGTTGCAGGACAAGGCTCAGATACCATCTCTGATACTTCACCCCGAAGTGTCGACTCAGTTCCTAACTGGTCATTTGTTTCAGACATTCTGCAATCTGAATTGGTGGATTATTGAGACGACTCCGACGACAACGAAAGAGATGATCTGAACACCAAGTACAAAATAGTCGTCCAATCCGGAATGCACAGGGTAGCAGCCAAGCCACGGTTGTTTTCGTATTACGACATTGTCTGATGGGAATTAGATCATGTAGACATACCAACCAGGACTATCATGAACGAATAGAGAGTTACCATAGGGACTTTTAGACCTAAGCATATGAAAACCATGTATACGTTATCCACGACATTCGACTACACATATGGTGTTGAGTTCATGGAGGAATTCAACGAGAAGGAATGCACACAGTATGACAAAACCATGTCCGGTCTGATAAAGGATTGGGTTTCATGCACCATGAAGTTCAGAGCTAATGACCACGGAGTTTATTCAATCACTTCGTTGGAGCTGCAGTATAAATATGTGGCCATGATGACATGTCGGTTATATGGGAGAGAGGACACATCCCATTTTTTCCTTGCGTGGGTGCCTCTTATGTTTCGGGTCACGAAAGGTTGCTCTTTTAATTGGGAAAAGTTGCTTTCGGATAGCTTGGCAAATTGGGTCACAGAGTATCGGGAGCAGAAGGAGAATGGGAAGGTATCATCATTCTTCATGTCCACGTACATCATGGACGCCATCTGTTCTATGACACCATTTCCATTGATGAGCTGGGGTTGGACTCCGGCCCAAGAAAAACCCATACATGTATATCATGACAAACTATGGGAGAACAAAGAAGAAAATTTTGTGTACGAAATTTTTAACTGGGTGATGGTGCCCCTGCATGTCGCCATCTTTGGTCACCCACCACCTCGTATCTCGGATAGCATAGCAACAAATCTTAGCAGCATAGTGGACTGGTACGTGGAGGCTGAATTTTTCGACCTCAGAGTTTTCAGGGCTTTTGTTCCCCCGCACGCGTTGCCATTGTTCATTTATGACAAGATGGCTTGTCACGAGGTCGCCCGACAGACGGTAATAGGCGGTGTAAGTAAAGAGTTCAAAGGGTATTCAAAGAAGGTGTGGTTGTATTTTCCCATTCGTTTAAATTCTTATTCTTTATTAGATTTTGGGCATGCCAAAGCCGAGGCTGCTGCCCTGGAAGACCTTAGTTTGGTCTCAATCGAATACAAAAAGCACAATCCACAGAGGGTCGTGAGAAATCACTTGGCTAATTGCGGGCTAAAAATATTTGAACATGAGAATTCGCCCTCGGATGACGTTTTCCAAGGAGAAAGGTCCTATTAAGAAATTATGGCTCGGATTCAATCCTTGGCACCCGAGGATAGAGCCGAGGTGTTGAAATTCCAAGAACACCGACGAAGTTGTCTCCATGTTGTATTGCGGGGTGAGGGTCCGGGTATTTCGGAGACGAAACAAAAGGAGGTTAAAGATTCTAAGGACGTAACTCCCGAACCAGGGAAACACCAATACAAGGAGGAGCAAACGAGGAATCCAGAAGAAGAGGAAAAGACTCCGAACCCGCCTAAGAAACAGAATTCGGAGACAGAGATAAAAACCCCAGAACCGTCGAAGAAGCAAAACCCAGCCGACACCCCAAGAAAATCGGTGAAACAGATCGGGGAACCCATCACCTCTGTCACTCCCTTGCAATCAATGGGGACTATCGAAGAAGGATGGATATTCAATGAGGAGTTGAGGCCCATAAGAGTAGAGGAACTCCCTCCAAATGAGTTATTCTTTGATAAAAAGAGAAAAGCGGTAGTGAAAAGGGAATTGTACCAGGAGGGAGAGTCGACAGCTAAAAAGTACAAAGTCATGACCGACGAAAAAAACAAAAAGAATGAACAATTTGCCATTGAAATCGCAGGGACGCTAGGAGCATATGCCTCAGTGAATCAATTCTCAGTCAGACTTTTAAAGAACCAACTTAAAAGGAAAAATCGCCTGATCAGGACTCTTGAAGCCAGATTGGCCTCGGCCACGGAAAATGCTAAGGGCCAGGTGAGCGTGGAAATAGAACAGGCCAGGTTGGCCGACAAAAATGAAATAGAGGTGCTCAAAGCTAAGCTTGAGCAAGCAAAATTGGTCGTCCGGGAGGGTCGGACGTAGACGATCCAATAGAGGAGTTTGATTGAACAGCTGCAGGCTCGGGTAGAAATCACCGAGAGAAAAATGATAGACATCAGGATATTCAAATCCCAAGTGATCGAGATTTAGAGCAGAATCTCTTCGACACAGCAGAATTTGCTCGCCAAGGTGGGAGCGATCCGGGAAAATTGTCTATTGATCAATCAGATTTCCGAGAACTTATCGGTCAGAGAAAGGGATGTAGGAGCGGCTCAGGTCGCCTTCCAGGAGGGGGTAATAGCCACGAAAAACTAGGTTTCGGCGGGTACTCCCAGGTTCACAATTTTTGAGCAAACCCGAGGAAATATTCTTTTGAAGGATTGGGAGCACAACATCTCCATGGGCAAGGAGCAAGCCCAAAAGGTAACCAATTCCCTAGAAGAAGCCTTTAATTCTATAGATGGCGAGCTAAAGGGCATTGGTAGCGGAGGCGATGATGAAGCGTTGATGCAAATGAATGTGGAACAAATCTCACTTGATCTGAAAGATAAGGAAGAAAGAGATTCGGCTGATATCTCTTAGATGAATATGGTGGACATAGTCCAAGTTGATAAGTACATGATCAAACCCAGCGCGCAACTAAGTGCCCTCGACATCATCGATGCACAAATGGAGGACAAGCTGCAACAGTTAGCCTGAGAATATTACTTCGTCGAGGCCAACTGTCAAGCAGAACCATCACGGCTCATATCCTAGCTATGGAAAGATGTATCGCCTGCACCAAGTCTGTGCGACGACAGACACCTGGCACCAAGTGAAGACAAAGTGGGAGAAATGGAGCGATTTCTCTCTTCTTTGTCATAACCGAAATTTCACGACTATTGAGATTCTACCTGCTTTGTAAAAAATTGTATAAATATATCCCAGAAAGAAATAAATGGGTTGGACCCTTTTGAGTTGTTTGTAATAGAGTTTTTACATTGAGAGTTAATACAAGCAGATCTAGAGATTCTTGATTCCGTCACTACTGTATTACAAGTTTGTTTCTCTGTATCTCATTTTCCATTTTAATTCATATTCATAATTGATGTGCTTCGTTATACTTTAGTACGACCACTACTATAACAAATGAATTTGGGTTTTCTGTAATTGTTTATTGTCTTTCCTCTGCACCATCTATCAGTGGGTGTAAGACCAATCTGCATTTTCAGGATTCTACATATATTCTCTGCGGCGTCGGTTATTTTCTTTACTATTTTCCTCTTTTGTTTATATCCGAGATTTCCCTTGACAGGAGCCTTGCGTTATATGAAGCTAAATGTTTTTCTCCCACTACACAAATTTTATTAAAAAATAATACAGTTATGGGAAAGAGTCTTATATTTGCATCCTTATTTGATTTCTGCAATCGTAGTTTCTATTTTATATGACCAATTGAGACAACACTTAATCTTTCTTAAAGTTTTTCTTACCTTTACTGTTCCCCATGACAGTTCCTGTACCAATTCAACCTAACGTCGAACGTGGACTATCGAATCAAACGCACATTGCCTTAAACCTCTTCGACTTCATTCTTAAAATGGAAACTAATCGGGCCGAACTTGAACAATCATGGACAGCCATTGAACAAGACATAACTATCCAGGGACAGTTGGAAGCTAGACAACGCCAACGTAGGAATCTTCCCTAGTTTCCATTTACCAAAGGTTTACTTTTCCCTCTTCTACACCTATTACCCACTTTCGAATGCCTTGACACTGTACTTTTAAGCCTTAAGTACAGACTCAGGAACAACATATTTCTGGCGCCGTTGCCAGGGATCGAAGTTACGAAATATTTTTCCCTAGGAAAACGACATTTGTTTTTCGTTGAAAGTGTTACCCTTTGATAGTGAACAAAGAGTACAAACCTTTTAAGGCTTTTTATCTTTCACTTGGCGACTCCATGAATAAATAAACTGGAATTCGGTCGAAGGAATACCAGACAAAACCCGTATGGTGAGAAAATTACGCTCGTTACTGATCCTGAAAAAATTCTAAAGACGAGAGGCTCTTTTAAGCCAACCGCTGAAGTTTACCAACTTGAAATCCCATCACCGAAGGTTGAGAGTCCTTCTAAACCCTCGACTTCACTTAGTCCTCGCTTTGACGCTAAAAATTCAATGCCCATCTGCTCCGAAATTAGGAGTGAGATTCATCCAACAATCCCCTCAGTACACAGGGGAAAGGGCCCTCTTGAAGGTTCATCGGATTTTAAAATACCATATTATCTTCAGTTGAATTTCCCGACTTCACCAAATCCTGAAGAGTGTGTCACACACTCATTTCTCACACCCGTCGTTTTTCCCGATTCCGTCTCTTGCAAATCCGATGAACCGACTCCTCGCGTTCCTTATCTTTTCTCATCTGATTTTCCCCTTCACGAAGAAAATAAAGATTCCCTTTTAATTTTTCAAAACCCCCTTTATAACTTTCCACAAACAACGATGGCAGCCGCCGGAGGAGGAGGTGGAGGGTTTATAGGAGGAGGAGGAGGGTTTGTAGGAGGTGGAGGAGGAGCCCCTCTGGGAGGAGGTGGAGGAGGAGTCCCTCTAGGAGGAGGTGGAGTTCAAGGGCCTGCCCCCTCTCCCAGAGTTTTCGCAAAAGTTGCAGCCAGATACACTCCATTAGTATTGTTCGTTCCCCTACACGATCTTCTAGAAAATTACATAAAAAACTTACCGAAGTTCACCGGAGAGGGGGATCTGACTGCGGCCGAACATATTAATTTTTTCGACCAATTCGCAGACATATTCAGTATTGAACACGAGGATGTATATTCGAGACTCCTTGTCCAAAATTTTGAAGGTCAGGCCCGAACTTGGTTTCGGAGCCTACCCGTAGCCTCTATCCTATCATATGATGCTTTGGAAGATTCTTTCCTCAGACAATGGGGTGAGCGAAAAGATCATCTCTATTATCTAACCGAATTTGGGTCTTTGAAGAAAAAGAACTCGGAAACAGTCATGGAATTCATTCATAGATTCAACAAACTGTACAATAAAATCCCAGCTGAAGTCAAACCATCTCAACCCGCGGCCAAAGTGACCTTCGCCAGAGCTTTTGAGCTAGATTTCGCACTACTTTTGCGAGAGCGAAGGGGAGCCACCTTAAACCGTATGCAGGACGATGCGGTAGAGATAGAATCTAATATGATGGCTTCGGGTAAACTTAAGGCTAGAGTAGAGACTGGAAACTAAGAGACCAAGCGATTCAGAGAACAAGCGAGTCCTTTAGGGTACAATAGATCCTGAGATGATAGGGTGGACGATATGGCTAGAGTGATCAAAGAACTGTCAAATAAAATATTCAGAATGGAACTCGAACATGCCAAGGATGACTCTTACCCCAAAAAATATTTCAATAGGAATCAAAACCCTCCTAGTCAACAAAGACAAATAAAGAATGAGGATCAAAAGATACAAGCTCCTTTCAAGACCGAAAATTTTATAGGAGTGAACGATTTTCAAGACTATGGAGATTCAGATAATGACATCACGAACTTCGGTGATGACTGTAGTCAACCATATCTGACTCACGAGGACTATGAAAAATCTTTAAACACACCACAATCATCAAATCAAGGTGAAGAAGGTGATCACATGGATCCCTGTGAATCTCAACCTGAAACCGAGATAATGATGGTCGATTTTCAACCAAAGTACAACCTAAGATCTAAACATAAGCCCACCTCCATGACTCAACCCAAGAAAATCCTTCAAAGAGGCCAATCTTATGAGCCTCCTTCGGATGAGACCCCATTACCCAACAAAAAGCCTAAACCAGTAAGCCCTCAAGAGTCCGAGGTAGAAAAAGTTGGAACTCGGACACAGGAAACCAAACCCGGAAATAAGGCTACATCTTCAACTAGGACCATGAGTGATAAAGTTGTCCAGACAAATAGGTCAGAAAGGAAGAATTCAGAAGTCTCAATCAGAGAAACAGACAAGGTGAGCGGAGCGTTGAGTTTTGAAAATGAGTTAAACAAAATTAAGATACCAATCCCTTTGGTGGAGTTAGAGAAAAACCCTGTTTATCGCAAGCAAATTACCAAAATGATAGGTGTCTCTGAACTAGAAGGCCAGTCCGATGTTATAAACTTAGAATATGATAGACCTAACATCACTTTTGGCCCCCATTTTGAAGGATCCAAAGACAACATCACTCCCTTTTATATCACCTTGAATGTATATAATCAATTGCTGCATAATTGTATGTTAGACTCTGGAGCTTCCCATAATGTTATGCCCAAGATTATAATGGAAAAGTTGGGTCTCCAGATCACAAGACCTTATGGAAATCTATACTCTTTTGACTCAAGAAAGGTTAAATGTATGGGCATGATAAAATATCTGGTGGTTACCCTGGCGTAGGTCCCGGTTAAGAGTGTCCTGATGGATGTGGTTATCGCAGATATCCCCCCTAAATATGGCATGTTGTTATCTAGGTCATGGGTAGCCAAGTTGGGGGGTTCTTTATAGTTGGACATGACTTATGCCACAATCCCTATTTTCAGTGGTCAGTTCACTCGGTTGTATAGAGAAACAAGATTAGCTTATACGGTTAGTGACCCCCAAAACCCAAACAACTTCCCTATTTACATTGCAGACCAAGATCTGGGAAATTGCATCTTGTCTTTTGATGATGGTCTAGATGGTTGTCCAGAGGAAATCGATACAAAGTAAGAAGAGTTAAACCTCATGACAGAAGAGTTGTGTAATAATGGTGTCTGGAAAATGTGTTTTGACAGTGCTTCGTCTTCTGAAGGGGCAGGTGTTGGAGTGCTTTTGGTGGCACCTGAAGGTAAGTTCATTGTTCCTTTATCCTATCATTTGCAGTGGGACATAGATTACACTAATAACGTATGCGAGTATGAAGCATTGATCTTAGGATTAGAGGCTGCCAAAAAACTAAATATAAAAAACTTGGAGGTATATGGTGATGCAGAATTAATAGTCAAACAAGTAAACCAACAGTACCTAGCCAAGCATCCCAGACTAAGAGCGTATAGAAATTGTGCTTGGGATCTCATGGAAAAAAATTTCTCATTCATAAATATCCATTTTATCCCTCGCGCAGAGAATCTACATGCTGATGCATTGGCAAAGGCAGCTTCAACCTTCTCTCCTCCCACGGCCTTCAAACTGAAGTATCACATTGAAATCAGATACAAACCCTCCATACCAGAAAATATCCGACACTGGCAAGTCTTTGAAGATGACGAACAAATTAAGAAATTCCTTACAGTAATAGGCGAATTCTCTGAAACTCATGCTGACCAAGAAAATCAGAATGACTCGATGTGGATCATGCAAGAAGGAGAGGAATCTGAAATCTTCCGAGAAAAAATTGCGGATCATCGTATGTTAGTCCTTAAAAGCAATCAGATTCCCAAAGTATTGATTCCTTTGGAAAGACTTTTTGATCAGAACAATGTACCTGTAAAGTCCACTTTGAAGCCCCAACCAGAAGAAGTGGAGGACTGTGATATAGGAACCGAAAAAGAACCCCGGATGGTAAAAATATTGAAGTTTCTCCCTCCCAAAGCGCAAGTTAAGTATAAAGACTTACTCAGACAATATAAAGATGTTTTCTCTTGGTCCTATGATGATTTGAAAATGTATTACACTTCCATTATTGATCACAAGATACCTTTGAAGCCTGGGGTCAAACCGTTTAGGCAAAAGATTAGGCAAATTAACCCCATTCTGTTACCCGTGATAGAAAAGGAAGTTAAAAAACTCTTGGATGCGAAAATAATGGTACCGCTGAGATACTCAGACTGGGTAGCTAACCTGGTCCCAGTCAGGAAAAAGAACGGGGAAATTAGACTGTGTGTGGATTTCCGGAACCTAAACAAGTCGTCTCTCAAAGATAATTACCCACTGCCCAATATGGACCATGTCTTAGAAAAGGTTGTTGGAGATAATCGAATGTCTATGATAGATGGTTTCTCTAGTTATAATCAGATCGATATGAATGAACAAGACAGGGGAAAAACTGCTTTCACCATGCCATGGGGTACTTTCATGTATGACAAAATGCCTTTTGGTTTGATGAATGCAGGGGCCACTATCCAGCAAGCTATGGACATCACTTTTGTAGGAGAAAGGGACAAGTTCGTATTTATTTACCTCGACGATCTGACATTTTTCTCTAAAACTGACAAAGAGCACTTGATGCATCTAAAACAGAATTTTGAAAAGTTCCGCAGGTTTGGCCTATCCCTGAACCCAAAGAAATCAAATTTCGCTATGCAGGAAGGTAAGCTTCTGGGCCATGTCGTATCTAAAGAAGGAATCAGGATTGATCCTAAGAGGATTGAAGTGATAGATACTATGACTATCCCGAGAAATATAAAAGAAATTCAATCATTCTTAGGAAAGACACAATTTTTACGAAGGTTCATTCCCAATTTCGTTGAGATTGTCAAACTGATTACAGGAATGTTGAAGAAGGATAGCGAAGTAAATTGGACCACCGAGGCCAGGGCATCGTTCGCGAATATTAAAAAAGTTATAAGCGAAGCACCTGTGTTAGCAAGTCCGGATTATCTGAAAGATTTTCTCATTTCTCATTTTCTTCTGAACATACCATCGTCGTGGTGCTCTTGCAGAAAAATGAAGAGGGGTTCAAACAACCGATAGCATTTTTTAGCAAAAGCCTCAGAGATGTAGAACTGATATATGCCATAATAGACAAACAAGCATACGCAATGGTAAAATAATTGAAGGCATTTAGAACCTATGTGCTGCATTAAAAAATAATTGCGTATGTGCCTACCAGTTCTGTAAAAGACATATTGGTACAGCCAGATAGTGACGGAAAAAGAGGGCAATGGCTCGCTAAAATACAAGAGTTTGATATGGAAGTTAAGCTGACTAAATTGATAAAGGGGCAGGGTCTGGCCAAACTCTTGGCCGAGTCAAATTTTAGAGCTCTTGATATTAATTGCCTGCAAGAAGAAGACGAATACACACACCTACATGAACCAGATGAACAAACAAATGCTGGTATAAAGACATAGTGTTTTACTTGTTAAACCTGAAATGCCCAAATGAACTATCACCAGACAAATGCAGAAATTTAAAAATCCATGCTGTAAAATATTGTATCGTCGAAAATCAGCTATACTGGAAGGATCCACTCGGGTTCCTGGTAGTCTGTTTGGTTGAGTCGAAAACTCCACGGGTTATAGAGGAATTTCATGAAGGAGTCTGTGGAGGAAACCATGCATGGAGAGCTACAACCTACAAGATCTTGAGGGCCGGATACTATTGGCCGAAACTATTTTCAGACATCAATGCCAAAGTGCGTGCGTGCAACCCTTGTCAAATATTCGCAGGTAAACATAAGCTCCCCGCACTACCCCTGGTCCCAGTTAAAACTGAAGCCCCCTTTCAGCAATGGGGTCTGGACTTCATAGGTGAGATTAATCCTCATTCCATCGCTCAACATAGGTGGATCTTAACAGCCATGAATTATTTTACTAAATGGGTGGAATCCATTCCAACCAAGAAGGCAACAGACTCGGTGGTAATCAATTTCTTGGAGGAAAATATTTTGTCAATATTCGGTTGTCCTCGAAAGATAGTTACTGACAACGCCCATGCCTTTAAATCTATGGATATGATCAGTTTTTGTCAAAGGTATAACATCATTCTCGGCCATTCCACTGCATACTACCACCAAGGGAACGGGTTGGCTGAGTCATCTAATAAGAGCCCGGTAAACATTATCAAGAAGGTATTGGATGAAAATAAGAGGTCTTGGCATGTAAACTTGAAGTACGCATTGTGGGAAAACCGCATGAGAACTAAAAGATCTATCGGCGTTTCTCGTTTTCAAATGGTGTATGGGACAGACGTCGTTCTACCCATAAACCTAGTGCTACCAGTGATGAAGTTGTGGCAAGACCAAAATGAAGAACCCAATCCTGTGACCAGGAGGATTAATCAGTTGATTGATGTCCAACAATAGAGAGACGAAGTAGATAAGAATATGCAACAGTACCAAGATGACATGAAAGCATTGTTTGACCGAAAAGCGAAGGATCGAGAGTTCTTGTTAAGGTCCTAACCCGCACATAGGTAGATCAATGTATTCGGATGTAATAAAGGTCAATATTAATAAGACCTTTCAATAAAATAGAATAAGGCGGATGTAGGAAGACCTAATAG